>RZIO01000005.1:2211548-2229434 GCA_004338095.1 Gloeostereum incarnatum
AGATGACACAATGTCTGACTCTACCGTGGCTCCTCATCGCGACGCCGAAGATGAGGGTGAACAGGGTTCCAGCACCGACTCGGAGCACACCATGACATCTGATGATGAGGACACTGCGGACGAGTCGGACACCCACCACAAGGACTAGTCCGATGTCTGCGCCACACATTTGTTCTTCTCTCTTCTCTACTTCCATCACTTACAGGACTGAATTATTTTCCACTTTACTCTATATTGTCTGCTTTGGTATGCCACGCCCCCTTTAATTGTAAAATGGCTGCAAACGCCACGCAATTTTATTCCGAAAAGCTTGTTACGTGCATACGCCACACGCGCCACACTAGTCAAGAAATATTAAAACAACCCGACCCAAGTCGTAAATTACAGAAACAAAAGGCCTCCCTCTACAAAATCAGTTATACGGTATATAGATATAAAAAGGTGCGCAGTTTGTTGACGATGGTCCCCGACTAGATCTTGAGCGTCGTGCCGAAGACAACATCCCACAATTTACCTGCAACGCGGTCAGGGTAGATACAGAAGGGGTAAAGGAAAGACCTACTAGTGACACCGAACCCGAGCTCGTAGTTTTTGTAGTGGTGGGCGAGGTGGTACTTCTTGAGCTCCCGGAAGTACGCAGGGAGTTGGGTATGGTGAAGTCTGTTGAGTGCCAAGCATGATTAGTCAAAACACCTGGCAGAGTTGTTCAAAGGGCGAAGAACTCACGCATAGTGTGTCAGGTCGTAGAGTACGTCTGTCGACGCAGCCGGTCAGCAAGACCAAAGTTGAAGGAAAGGGGACAACATACAGAAGGTAAAAGCACCCGAAATGATTCCATTAGCCACGGCCGCCGGGAGTATGACATGTGCGAGATGGGTGAGAGGCATCTGTAGGGTTGCGAATAGGATCGGAGGCATGACGAGCCTCAGCCTAAAGTAGGATGTCAGCATTTATCCAAGCATATATTCAGAAACATACCTATCCATAGGGAGATAGTGATGCACGCCATGCATCAAAAAGTGGAGCAAAATGAATGCAGGTTGATCGGGGAGCAGCTCGTCGAGATGGAAGACGAAACGGTGGAACAAGTATTCGACGAACGTCCAGATGAAGTTGCCGACAAGGAAGCACAACAATGTCTTCGTGAATGCCTCCGGAGTGATCTGAGAGATGGCGCTCAACGGGAGAGCAGGCTGGGAGCGGAAGGGTGGGAGAGGCCCGGTGAATTGGAAGGCGGAGCGGAGGAAGAGGTAGGCAGCAATGGGAATCCAGACGGTGGGTACGACGTACCACGCCGTCACAGTGAAGACCTGTGGGTGTTCTCATGAGTACTTAAATCGACGCTGGAAGTGCACCAAAAGGCATACCTCAAGGTAACTAGGGCCAAAAAGACGGGCAGAGTGAGGCAGATGACGAGGCTGGTGCACTTGCTTCAAGTAATAAGATTTACTAGGAAGACTGGTAAGTATATGGGCGCTTTCATAGACGCTGCGGACTGTACCTGAAGTTTCCCCTCCATACTTGCATGATAAGAGGCTTGCGAAGATCCAGGAATTCGTTCTTGACATAATCCTCATCGACATTCGTGTCGTCAGCATGGAAGTCATCGGTAGCCTCCCAATCTATAGAACCAATTCATTACACAACATAGAGACTGAATAGTTTATCTGACTCACCTTCCTTGACAATTTCCTCTCCGACGCCAATCCTTCCAATGAGATACTCGTCCAGCATCTCATAAGCAGACTCAGAGTGCTCATGCTCGAGAGGGTCGTTCATGACACCCTCCATATCCTTGCCAGCGTGCTTGAGGATGATATCTTCGCCTCCAGGATGGTCGACTACAAAATTGGTGATATCGTACACCTTGCCTCTGCGGGACACCCAGCAGCTGGACGCCGTTGCGTGGGTTTCCACGTCGGCCGAGGTGTAAATTTTGACCCTTTTCGACATGGACATGGTGGTAGAGGGATGAGGAGCGTCCGCGTCGAACGACACTCTCACAATTTGAATATTTATTTCCTTTTCCCACGATAAGATTACGATTACAAGATGACCACTTTGCCGGGACTTTGGGACTAGATAGGCCGCCACACATCTCGACTTGGTCCAGTCCCGAGATATTCCGACTGACCGTCCTTCGTGATAGATATCATGCAAAAGTTCAACGTTGAGCGACTAGATAAATAAAACGATAAAAACACATGTCCTCGTCTGCTATCACGCTCGTGCGCTCGTCTTTGCCTTGGTCTGATGTTTCTCACTGTACTTCAGTCCCTATGACATGCCCAAACCCGCGAAGGATGCAAGGATTCTCCCCGCCTTCTAACCGCACACCCTTTGCGTTGAATTTGGTAGTGCGGTTCCCATGGACATGCACTCAAAACATATGTAAAAGCCCTGAAAATTCCCAACACAAGCATGTCCCCAGAGACCCCGTTCAAGATCTCTGTCCCTCAGGAAAGGCTCGACTTGCTCAAGAGGAAGCTAGAGCTCGCCACTCTTCCTGACGAACTTGCGAACCTGGACGGGATTATGCTGCTCCTCTAGTTGACATTCGCCGTCTCATCGCTCGCTGGAAAGATGGTACGACTGGTGCAAGGAGGAAGCTAAATTGAACCAAGAGTTGCCTCAGTTCACACGGGATATCAACGTGGACGGTTCGGGTCCGTCAATATTCACTACGTACATCAAAAGATTGCTGCCGTGTATGCTATCCCCCTGCTCCTCGCGCACGGTTGTATGCGTTCATCTCATTGGCTGATCACTTTGACATGAAGCAAGATTGAAGCAAGAGAATCGACAGGGCCCGGAAGTTTCATCGAAGTCCGCAAGGTACTTCCTTTGCTGACGACGAATGCTCCGAGTTTCCATGTAGTTGCGCTTGGGCTTCCTGGCTACGGATTCTCTGAGAGTGTGAAGAAGAAAAGGTTTTCCGTTCCACAATATGCCGAGATACTTATCATATACAACTCTTCCGACTACGTCAAGTTTCCTGACGTCTCCGTCGGTGTTCAAGCTCGGTCACAAGCTCATGCTCGCCTCGGGATACAACAAATATGGTGTGTAAACGCGCCCGTTTCTTGCAATATACTTAACTTTTACATTCTTCAGTGACACAAGGAGGGGATTGGGGCTACATGGCAAGCAGCGACACTAGGGCCCGAGATGTTTTCTGAAGAACTGACTCTCTCTTTCTAGATAACACAAGCCATAGCCGCCATCTACGGCGACAGTAAAGCCTGGCACACCAACTTTCCTCTGTATGATGCTTCCTAACAGAAAACCGATTCTTCACTAATAAGGGATACATCACCTTAGCACAACCCCACCCACCCCTCATCCCCTTCGCCTACATCAAAAACCTCCTCACACCCTACACTGTCCAAGAGAAAGCCGGCCTCGTCCGGGCGGAACGCATACAACAACACCTCATGGGTTACTTCCACGAGAAATCCACCCAAACCTCGGCTACAGCATCGCCGACTCCCCTGTCGGACTCCTCGCGTGGATCTACGAAAAACTACACGCGTGGACGGACGACTACGAGTCGGAGGACGACGAGATCTTCACTTGGATATCCATCTACTGGTTCTCTCGCGTAGCGCCAGCGTCTTCGCTGAGGATCTATTACGAGGGTACGCAGGGTGGGACGAGGAGCATGTTCGCGCTCGATGCGATCCCAAAAATCCCCACGGGCGTGTCGATCTTTCTGGGTCAGTTGGCGGCCGCACCGAGGAGGCGGCTAGAAGGGGTGTTTGCGAATTTGGTGTTCGTCGGTGAGCATGAGAAGGGAGGACATTTCGCGGCGTATGAGAATCAGGAGGCATTAGTGGGTGATGTGAAGAAGATGTTTGGAAGGGGTGGGACCGGCGTAGACTGAATCATCTGCTTCAGGTCTCGGCTCCGGGCACCTTATATCAATGAAAGTAAGAGGGATTGCAAGTTAACTTCCCAGCACACCATCATCATGTCCTCAGAAACTCCATTTAAGATCACTGTCCCTCAGGAAAAGTTAGACTTGCTCAAGAGGAAGCTAGAACTCGCCACTCTGCCTGACGAGCTCGACGATGCTGGATGGGATTATGGTGCTCCTCTAGCTGACATCCGACGTCTCGTCGCGCGCTGGAAAGACGGATATGACTGGAGGAAGGAGGAAGCCAAATTGAATGAAGAGCTTCCTCAATTCACAAAGGATATCGAGGTCGACGGCTTTGGATCCCTCAACGTTCACTATGTCCACCAGAAGAGCTCCGTTGTGGACGCTATCCCACTCCTCTTCGTTCACGGATGTACGCAATCATCGCATACATTATTTATCCTTGGTGTTCACAACTACTCCAGGGCCTGGAATCTTTATTGAAGTTCGCAAGGTACTTCCTTTGCTGACGACAAATACTGTCGATGGTCCGAGCTTCCATGTCGTCGCCCTCAGCCTGCCTGGTTATGGATTCTCTGAGGGTGTGAAGAAGAAGGGTTTTTCCATTCCGCAATACGCCGAGGTAGACATATCCAACTTAATTCCGTCCACGTCAAGTTTGCTAACATCTCTGTCATCTATCAAGCTTGGTCACAAGTTGATGCTTGCATTGGGATACAACGAGTACGGTATGTCGACGCGCCGGTTTCTTACAAATTGCGTGCCTTTTTAAATAACATTTCTATTACTCAGTGACACAAGGAGGGGATTGGGGTCATATTGTACGCACCCACGCTAATTCCGACAGCCCATGAGTTCGTAATGAACTGACTCACTCCCCAGATAACACGCGCCATAGCCACCATCTACGGCGGTAAACATAGTAAAGCCTGGCACACCAACTTTCCTCTGTATGATGTTTCCTAACAGACAAACGGTGACTCTACTAATAATAAATTCATCGTCTCAGTACAGCCCCACCCACCCTCCTCTCCAACCCCATCGTCTACATCAAACACCTCTTCACGCCCTACACCACCCAAGAAAAAATCGGCTTCGCCCAGTACCAATACTTCGAACAACGCCTCATGGGCTACTTCCGTGAACAATCCACCCAACCACAAACCTTGGGCTACAGCCTCTCCGACTCCCCTGTCGGACTCCTCGCATGGATTTACGAGAAGCTAGCGCTGACACGCGACTACAAGTGGGACGACGACGAGATCCTCACTTGGATATCCATTTACTGGTTCTCTCGCGCAGGGCCGGCGTCTTCGCTGAGGATTTATTACGAGGCTACGGAGGGTGGGACGAAGGATATCTTCACTCCCGCTCCTGGTACCAGTCCGAAGATCCCCACGGGGGTGTCGATCTTCCCTGGTGAGCTGACAATTCCACCGAAGAGGTGGTTGGAAGCGACATTTGGGAATTTGGTGTTTGTGGGTAGGCATGAGAAGGGAGGTCATTTCGCGGCGCATGAGAATCCGGAGGGGTTGGTGAGTGATGTGAGGAAGATGTTTGGGAGGGGTGGGCCTGCGTTTGGTGTCGTTCCTGGAAAAACTGGATACGCCTGAACTGAGATTTTTCTTTTTTGATAAAATAACAACCGCGGAAGTAAGAGTCGAATAATGCTTGTTTTTCACAAATATATGTACTGGATGTGGCGTTCATCATCTGCGCGCTGATAATGATGATGATGTCACGCGTCCGCTCTCCGGCCGATCAAACCCGAGTGCGGCTTTACCGTAACGTAACAACTTTAGACCCCTTCAGTTGCAACCTTGACAACATTTCTCTGCAGAGCGATAACTTGCCGATATCCCACTCTTGCTAAAGGATGTCATAAATCTACGCGATGGAATTGCCAGGATTACTTGGGTGCTGTCGGGTTTCTCATCCACCTTCTCTGAAGTTCCGGAGTGCACTCGTCTTCACCTTGCTCCGATGCCGTACTCGCACACTCTGTCAATGTTGATTTCCCAATCCATGTAACATGCTTACATTCCAACTCGAAAGGAAAGAATCCCCCGCTGTCTCCGCTATCCTACGGTGTTACGATACATGCTTTACGCCACTGGCACTTCGAACTCGGTCCCGAGTCCCATGATATAAACTGACACAAGGCTTCCACCGCGACCAAACTACGATCATGTCCTTAGAAACCCCGTTCAAGATCACTGTCCCTCAGGAGAAGCTCGACTTGCTCAAGACGAAGCTTGACCTTATCACATTGCCTGATGAACTTGAGGAAGCTGGATGGGATTATGGGGTTCCTCTGGCTGACATCCGTCGTCTCGTCGCTCGGTGGAAAGACGGGTACGAATGGAGGAAGGAGGAAGCTAAACTAAATGAAGAGCTTCCTCAATTCACAAAGGACATTGACGTCGATGGCTTTGGGTCGCTGAATGTCCACTATGTGCACCAGAAGAGCTCCGTTGTGGACGCCATCCCGCTTCTCTTCGTGCACGGATGTACGCAATGATCATCCGATACGTCGCGCATGGTTGACGTTAACAATAAATGTGTACAGGGCCTGGAAGTTTTATTGAAGTTCGCAAGATACTTCCGTTGTTGGTGAATGGCGCCGATGGTCCGAGCTTCCATGTAGTAGCTCTTGGTCTGCCTGGATATGGATTCTCTGAGGGTGTGAAGAAGAAGGGTTTTTCCTTTCCCCAATACGCTGAGGTACTTACGACATCCGGTCAATGCATGGCCGAGTTTTCTAACATTTCCGTCGTTTGTCCAGCTCGGTCACAAATTGATGCTCGCCTTGGGATACAACGAGTATGGTGCGCCGAGATTTCTTACAACCCAGGTGTCTTGCTTTTAACTTTCCCAATATCCAGTCACCCAAGGAGGGGATTGGGGCCACATGGTACGCAACAACACTGAATTCCATGTTTTGTGCAATAGAACGTACTCACTTCATGCCATCTCCAGATAACACGAACCATAGCCATCATGTATGGCGGTAAACATAGCAAAGCTTGGCACACCAACTTTCCTTTGTAAGGTGCCGCTTCTTGCCCAAGCTTCCCCTCATGTGATATATCTCTCGGATACCAGTGCGAACCCACCCACCCTCCTCTCCGGCCCCTTCGCCTACATCAAAAACCTCCTCACACCCTACACCGCCCAAGAAAAAGCTGGCCTCGCCCGGTGGCAACAAGTCCAACAACGCCTTATGGGCTACTTCCACGAGCAATCCACCCAACCCCAAACTCTAGGCTATAGCCTCGCCGATTCCCCCGTCGGACTCCTCGCGTGGATCTACGAGAAACTCCACGTGTGGACGGACGCATACGAGTGGGAGGACGACGAGATCCTCACTTGGATATCCATCTACTGGTTCTCCCGCGCGGGGCCGGCGTCTTCAGTAAGGATCTATTACGAGGCTACTGCGAGCGCGACGAAGGATTTGTTCGCTTCCAGAGCGATTCCGAAGATCCCTACGGGCGTGTCGATCTTTCCGGGTGAGTTGGCACTGGCGCCAAGGAGGTGGTTGGAAGGATCGGTGGGGGATTTGGTGTTTGTTGGTGAGCATGAGAAGGGAGGACATTTTGCGGCGTATGAGAATCCCGAAGGGTTGGTGGGGGATTTGGGGAAGATGTTTGGGAATGGAGGACCGGCATTTGGTGTTGTTCCTGGAAAGACTGGGTATGCCTGAACTGAAATAATGTTTCTAACGTGTTTGTTTTGCATAACACTTTTGGATGTGGCGTTCGTGATGACGTCACGCGTCACGATCAAAGACGCTGACGAAAGGAGGCTTGACAATTCTCCGGCCGTCTCAGGTTGTCCTCATACCACCACCATCTATCTTCTATGGCTGTCTATTCTTGAAGTCTTGAATTTTTAAGACGCCAACGCGCAAGGCACACGATAAAGTATCAGCAGCTCTGAAAACACTAACCAAAGATACACTAAAAAAGGATCACATATTTATAGCAAACCGGTGAGTATTTTGAAAATATTCAAGATATTTACGTGGATATCTTACTTGGGTTGGCATTATTGTTAGTATATTCAACACGAAAGATACTTTGACTTGCGCCTTGTGACGCTGCGGACTATCTTATTTTTTGTTGAAAATACCAACAGTGTATGAACATGGCTTCCTTGGACTACATTGCTGTCCCTGCTTGCGCTACCCGACTGCAGTCTCGCAATCATGCAGAAATCAAGCGAGCTCCAACGATACGGACTTCTCTGCCTCATCCGAAGGCTGAGCCGCCAGCATTGCCATCCTCCCCAACCGCAGCTTCTCCTCTAAAGCGATCATCAACGTTTGACCTCCTTCCAACAATTCTTCTGTCGGCCACTCTGCCAAATGCTGCCACGATAAACGCTAGCAATGCTGCGGGTATTCGGAAGAAGACAAAGAATGATCCCCCGTCTTTACTCTCGCAGAAGGACCCGCTGTCCGTTCAAATCACTAGCAGTAACTTCAAGCGGTTCGTGGAGCGTGTCGGTCCTGTCTTTTGGCTTCAGGATCGGGTTGAAGAGATCGTGATGTGGCGGCGAGGATGGAAGCTTACGACGACATGGATTGCTGTCTATGCCTTATTATGTGTGTGGGACACGCCATGTATCCCATGGGCGCACCGTTGACTGACTATTGTGTTTTAGGCTACTTCCCTCGACTGCTACTTCTAATCCCGCAATTCATACTTATTTCTATTATATTGGCGACACATCAGTATCCTACATCTCAACACACATTATCGTCCGCTAGCCAGCCTTTATCACCTTCTACCTCGGCGGCCCCGGCAGAGGGCTCCGTTGACTGGCAGGGAAACATGCGGAACATCCAAGCCATTCAGAATCTCATGGGTTTCTAGTACGTCTCTGCACTTCGTCACTGATGCTCATCTTGACTCCTGATTATTATTTTAGTGCCGACGCTTACACGCTCGTCTCCCCTATCGTACCCCACCTATCCAGCAAATCTCCCTATACAGCCCACATACTCTGTGTTCTAGTTCTCTCCCTCCCGCCCTCCATACTCCTCGTTCACCTCGCGACGTTCCCACTCCGGACAGTCTGCCTCTTCCTCGGTATAGTGCCGCTCGCGCTCACTCACCCCTACATTCTCCCCGTCCTCATATCCTTGAAACAAGCTCTTCCAGCTTTGGGGGCGGATATCAATGCGAAACTATGGCGTGCGAAGCTCGAACGTTGGATCGACGACAACAGCCTCACAGACGAGTGCTGGTCCGCAGAGATGAAGGAGGTGGAGCTATTTGAGAACGAGCGAACAGATCCCGCAGATCCCGCCGAAGAGCACCATTGGAGCAAAGCGCATCTGAAGCCCGGGGAGAGAAGTGCGTGGACGAGGGGAAGGGATGGATGGACTGGTGTTGGTGTTGGTGCTGGTGGGGATGTCAGGTACGTGTACTTTCTTCTTGTCAGCTGATGTGGGAAGTGGAAGGAAGAACTTACGGAGAGGAACTAGCAGCAATTTGACATTCTCCCTCGCTCCTGGGTGGGCGTTTGTGCAGACGGAGGATTGGAGGACGGATTATCAGGCTTCTTGGGCGGAAGAAGAGAGTGGCGGGGATGCTAGTTCGTATATTTTCCTTGCTATTCCTCTTGATGCTGATGACATGTCGATAGATGGGTGGGTGTATACGAACGATGCGTGGCTTGATCCAAAACCGTACCCTGACCAAGGGACGGTGACAAGGAGAAGGAGATGGGTGAGAAGGGTCTGGTTTAGCGGGGAGGGTGTATAAGTTTAATGTGCTCTGTAGAAATAGACTTTTTAGCTGGAAATTGTCCACCCTTTTATCACTAACTGTTACTTAATCCAAATGTACTTAATCGCATCTGATTCTAAAAAAGGAAATGACCTCCAGTGATCGGGAAATGAACTGTGGCGATGACGTGTCTTCACTTCTGACCACGCTCTCAAATCGTGTACCACATTGGTGCCGCGTATTCGTCTGATTCTTTACACGGAATTGTAACCAGTTCTCATTATTGCTTATGTACGCTATTGAAAAGGCTCAATACCTCTACGATGGTGGGTTCCACATTCAGCTTGTCTTTATGCGACTTGCTTAAGAGTATGTTCAGCGGCTCGTGTCTACTTTGTTGCGGGAAGCGCGGTGCTCTTCCCTACAACATTCGTCATCGACGCACCCTTTGGAAGGTTCGCGCCCTCTGAAGGAAGCTGGTTCACATTCGACGGTAACACATTCTCCAAGTATTCACGCTAATTTTCTAACACTTCTCAGGGAGGAAATCATGGGTCATGATGGAGATTGTCTCTCCCATCGCGTTCCTTTACACGCTCTTCAAATCACCTTTGTCGGGCGGATTCTTGTCCCCCACATCCATGACTCTTCCTCAAGTCACCTTATCCGTCCTCTATCTGATGCACTACACCAACCGTGCGCTCATCTCTCCCTACCGCAGTCCCTCCCGCTCAAAAGCCCAACTGATGGTTCCCCTGTCCGGTATCCTCTTCAACATACTCAACGGCTCCCTCATGGGAACCTACCTCTCCTCCCCATCCGCACACGAACATCTCACACCCTCTCACATCCAATCCCCCACCTTCCTTGTCGGAGTGGTACTCTGGACGCTCGGATTCATCGGGAACGTCGCCCACGACGAGATCCTCTACGACATCCGCCGCAAAGCCCACACGAAGGGGAAAGCAAAAGAGGGAAGCGCATCCAAGAAGGAGCATTACGCTATACCCCACGGCCTGCTGTTCCGATACATCTCCTTCCCGAACTACTTCTGCGAGTGGGTGGAGTGGTTCGGGTTTGCGTTGGCTGCCGCGCCTTTGCCGTCGAATGTGTATCCCATCTGGCCATATGGAGGTGTTAAGGCGGTATTGGAGACACCCTATGGCGAGTGGGCACCGCTGCTCACGCCGCCGTGGATATTTTTGCTGAATGAGATCGTGCTGATGTTCCCGAGAGCGTACAAGGGGCATCAGTGGTATAAGACGACATTTGGGGAGACATTCCCCCAGGAGAGGAAGATCGTTGTGCCTTTCGTACTTTGAGTGATGATGTTTTGTGGTTGGTTCTCGTCCATACATTTCTTAAGCTTCTTGTGTATTACTTCTTGATTTGTAGCAGTTACTGTATATACACGAAGGTTCATCCTTAGCATCACAGCTGAGGGGGCTCTGTCTCGTTGGGCAAGACTTGGACCGGGTAGAGAAGTACTTGACAATCAAAGCTGCATCCTCATTTCAAAGACATTGGTCTGCTACATACACGTACCCAGTCTGTCCAGGAACAACACGCCCAAATGCCCAAATCCCACGTCGCGAAATGACCTCCTTTCACATCCTCACCTACAAACTCCAAATTCACCAGTAAGAAGGTTTCAAGGATAGACAGTCATAGACGATAGATAGTGTTTTAAGGACAATGGTCAGGCCAGATCATGTTGACTGACAATACAATACACGACGGGCATGAGCTTTTTGTACACCTGAAAATCCTGTAAAATAAGGCTTACTGAGATATTTTATTTTTGTCGCTGGTGGCTCATTATGCACGTGGAAACACTTTGAATATTTTATCATTCGTTGGCGCTGAAGGAATGCTGAAACGTGGTGGATCTTTCATAAGGATCTCAGATTGAAATTCTGTAAAATAAGGTCATAATTCATTATTATTTTGCTGCTAATTGAGTGAAAATCAGCTCAGATCATTTCTTATAGCTTTTCCACGAAGAGATGGCTAAATATGGCCTTATTATAGCCTCATTTTGAGAAAATTTTACGAAAACCCATTCCTAGTCATTCTTCATTGATTTTCTTCAAAATGATGATAAATTATGACCTTATTTTACAGAATTTCAATCTGAGATCCTTATGAAAGATCCACCACGTTTCAACGTTCCTTCAGCGCCAACGAATGATAAAATATTCAAAGTGTTTCTACGTGCATAATGAGCCACCAGCGACAAAAATAAAATATCTCAGTAAGTCTTATTTTACAGGATTTTCAGGTGTACAAAAAGCCCATGCCTGTCGTGATAGCATCAAAAACAAAACAGTCTCTCAACTCGGCCGAGGCCGGCTAAGTCTTTGGCGGTGAAAGGCGTGAGGAGGTTTTTGAGGTAAGCGATTGGGTTGGAGAGGAGGGCAGGCGGGCTTGCACTAAACAGCAGTGCGTGATTGGAAGTGATGAGTCGGGTGTCTATGGAAACACATCTTACAAAGGAGAGTTGGTGTGCCAGGCTTTAACGTGTTTGCCACCATAGGCAGTGACTATCACTTGTGTCGTCTTCGAATAGAATGAGTGCGTCGTCTATAGTTGCTTACCACATGGCCCAAGTCCCCTCCTTGGGTGACTGGATATCGTGAATATTGAGAAAACACTTGTTACCGTAAGAAACGACGCATTGACGGACCATATTCATTGTATCCTAGGGCATAGCATCAACTTGTGACTGACTTTTTGAAAAGACTAGTCTCCCCTAGGCAGACTTGAACCTTACACTCGCAAGCTCTGAAAAGACGGGCGCGTCAGAAAACCTGAGGGTAGAGACCAGAAGTACTGTACTGCGGTGCCGTAGGTAGCGCAGAGTATTGAGGAACTGAACCCCCTTCTTCTTCACGTCCTCAGAGAATTCATAGCCAGACAGATCAGGGGCGACGACAAGGAAGCTCGTGCCATCAGCAGAATTTACCAGGAAGGGAAGTTATCTTGCGAACTTCCATAAAACTTCCAGGCCCTGTAGAAGTCGATTCTCTTCTTCCACATCAAGGGTAGATCTATGAGATGAACATGTACATCCGTACAAACAAAGAGCAGGGGGATAGCGTCCAAGAAAGCACTCGTACTGTACAACGGCCGAGAAATTCTTTCTTACTGGAAGCAGATTGCGGATTACGGAAAACGTGTACAGCAGAGATAAATAGTAAAGAAAGAGGACGTCCAATGCAAGGAGGACTATATGATGCTAGCAGACACCATGAGAGTCCAGAAGAGAGTTGTTTTGTCGGCCCGTACTACAGCCCGATAACTTGTATCGCGTAAGGACACGACACGAAGAAACACCTTGAACGACAAAAATAAATTATAAACCAGAATTCCACAGTATACTTCAGCTTGGGATATCCACAAAAACAGAGAGTCCTAAATCCGACACTTCAAATCCCCAGCAACCATCGCAATCGTCGCACCCAAACACCACCCCAGCTCCGTTCCCTTCAGCTTCTTCCCAACTAGCACCTCCCTATCTGCACCAAACTCATATCCCAGCCTCAATAGGCCGTGCATGAAGGTTAAGTCGAGACAGTGTTCCGGCCTTCCTTCGAGCTCGTCCATGACCTCCTTGTTCGACCCCCAGTGCTTCTCCCATTCGTCCCGTCCCAGGCAGACCTTGGCAGCGAGATCGGCGATGGCCCCAATTTTCAATGAAGAGGAGTCAACGTCGTCATCGGCGGCGAGGAGGGGGTCGATACGGTCGAAAAAGTAGGAAAGAAGGAGGACTTTTCCGGTTGGGAAGCTGTCAAGGAGGGAGGGCTGGTACACGCCGTTGAATGAGCAAGGTTTGACTTCACATATGCTACAAAAAAACAGGTTAACGGGGTCAATAACGAAGGAGTGGGACTTACGAATCCTTGGCCATGACGAGTTCGATGACCCTATTACATGCCTCAAAGCTACCGATCTGCTCGCCGTCCATGGTGATGGTTTTATCGTCAATAGTCACGGTTCGCGACGTGCCTCTGGCAAGGCAAGGGTTTCCCACTACTGACGACGCTTGATTACGAATGGAAGCCATGAAATCCACCAGCTGGTGAACATGCCTCCTCGCACGCATCAGACCATATCCAAGGTACGAGTGCTGATACAGCACATGACTCTTTCCGCCAAACGTCAGATCGTACTTGTGATCCCCATCGACGAGGCTGGAGTCGGGCTGGGAGAACGCAGGCTCGAACACGATCTGAGTAGAAGCGCCCCCAAGGTCAAGAACGGCATAAGAGTCCTTGTCAACCGTCCCAAGGAGGTAGTTGGCAGTGATCCAAGCGTACACACCCTCATCCTTCCCATCCATGATCACCACGTCCTCCACCTTGAAGGGATAAGACGTTTCCAGCCTAGCGCGTACGGCGTCGAGGATGTCCTGGCTCTGCTCTTGACCCAACAGTCGAAGTCCGGCAGTAGCCTTGACTGAGACCGGGGTACACTTGCGCAGCTCTTCGGGGACTACGCGCACGGCCTCTTCCATGAGGACATCCAAACTCTTCGCAGCGTCCTCGGGTTTGCCGACGAAGGAGGACAGACCTGGCTGGGTCATTTTGAAGACCTCGTACTCGTATGCGGCCGATTCTTTGCAGTTGTTAAACTTGTATACGTGTATTCTGGACCCTGTAGAGCCAGCGTCGATCATGAGGGCGAACTGGACGAGAGGTAGATCAGGCGAGAAGGGAGAGGTGCATTGAGTGGTCTTCGACGGGTCAACATCGGTCTCAAAGGAAAGAGAAAGAGTCTGTTCTTTTGGTGGTGGGGTTTCTGGGGAAGGGGGAGGCGTGGTCGGTGGTCGAAGTACGGTAGCGGCGGGGGGCGGGGGTAGAAGGTCGGTGTCTATGTCGTCGTCGTAATCCACTGTTATGTTGCAAATGTCAATCAAAATTTGTGCACCTGTTCAAGGTCGACGTACCTGCTGGCTCGTTCCATAGAGATTTGTGTTCTCGTGGGCCGAAGAACCATACAAGCCCAATAAGAACAGCAGCTCCTATAGCAAACTTTTTCCATCCAAACTTCCGCTGTGAAGGACGAGCTGGTCCTAAGCCGCCTTCAAGGCGTTCATAGTTGTTACTCCTGGGTGATAAAATCGCCATTCGAGACAATAAACGAGAGTGTTTATGGGTGGGCGTTTCGAACGCAGTGGAATGCCCAGTTGGTGGTGGCGAATCTGAGTCTGACAAAGCAGTCCTGGTGTCTTCACGAGAAGTACTGACGGTCAGATTCAAGTGGTTTTTGGGTGTCTCTTCGTCGTAGTCTAGCCCGTCGAGTTCTTTAACTAGCATTCATCAACGTCTGCGGTCGACGTCGTCAGTGCACAAGATTCAGTATCAATTACAGTACATACAGCACAGCACGGTCGCATCCGTTTCAGGAAGTCGCCTCATTATTGTGGCGTAAAGTTCCCCGTATTCTGGGTGCAGATTTTTGACCACAGAACTTTCAAGTTCTCTATTTAGGAGAGTAAGGAGCCACTCAAGATTACTTTTCACGTACCCCGAGAAATATCCTGTTTGGCGAAAGAAGCAGACCTCCGACAACGAAACTTGGACGGTGATGGATAAATCAATACGAGACTAAGTTTTTTCAGTGGGTGCTTCATTCAACAGACTTATATTGACTATACTTCCGGCTTCAATAACAGCTCACTCAAAGCTCACTCGCTAGCCGGTGGCGCGAGCCCGCCCGCCAATATTATTTTTTGATGCGTTGATGCGCACATTCCGATCGTCCGACTCCAGATCCGGACTTCTTCTCCCCTATTTCTTTGCCTTGGACCTGCACTGCGTTCTCCTGTCTCCGGTCATCATCTCCATTTTCTGGCTCCTCTAGCCTCGTGGTGCATCTGACTCGGAACCCTATTACTTATATAAACTGGTTCTTTCCCTCTCCGCTTTACTTGACTCAATCTGAAACCATGGAGGGCAACACAATCAGGCTGTCTCTTGGGCTCGAGGGGAAAGATCTGTTTCTGGGACGAGCTATCTAGCATGTACGAACAACTCCAGATATCATCGGCCGAGGCGGGGAACCTTGCGGAGGATATAATCACTTTTTCCACGAGGACGGTGTTCTTTGCGGTCATAGAGAAGAGAATCCCATTCGGAGATGTCCCCCCACTGGGAAATGGCGACAGCAAGAAGAAGAAGAATAAGAAAAGTAACAAGAATAAAAAGGGAAAGGGGCAAGAAGAGAAGGTGAGTTAGCCAAAATGTGGAAACTCACGTACTAAGAGTATCTGTAGACCGCTGAAGACAGCATTTCCGAGGACGAGCTCGGTAATTCTGTCGATGCAACCAAGGAAAACAAACCTAACGAGACCTCCTGTAAGGCACAGGGGAATCCCCGCAAAAGTGCTTTGTCTTATGTGAATACAATTTGCCCCTCTTCATTGGTGCCATATCCCATCATTTCTTCCCTACCAGCCGAGGAAACAGACCTCAGATCTGGATGCTGAACTTGAGGCTTCTGGACAAAAGAGTCCGCTGATTGGTCTTGTCTACCTCCTCCCGACTTCGAACCCGGACCTTATTTCCCACCACGCGGCCGGCGGAATGAGTATAGGCATCGTACTTAAACCTGAGGAACGTGGGCGCGGCTATGCTCGTGAAGCTCTCGAACTCGTTGTGGCCTGCGCCTTTGATAAAATGGGGTGTCATCGCGTGCAAGCCCTTGTCTTGGACAACTGCTATAAAAAACACCGTCCTCAGGCTCTTCACTCAATTGTAAGTTGCTTCTCCCCTAATACTACGATATACGCTCCACTGAACGGGTAGTTTAACAGGGGCTTTCGACACGAAGGCACGCGCCGGCGTTCGTATTATAGTTCCATGGAGTGTGAGTGGAAGGACTTGACGAGTCTGGCTATTCTAGACACGGACTGGGTGATGCGTGCTTACTTCAAGCCCGCACCCACGTCTCTTTGGGATGAGCTTTTTGATCGACACGAGAAAGAGAGACAAGAGCTGTTGAAGTGGGAAGATGAGGCATTGAGAGAACAAAAAAGGCTTGTCAGGTCAATTAGTATCGAGACGATTCATGTCCTGACAGACACCGAAGTGTCTGCTAGCGAGCCCGATCCAGTCGTGGACCTCTCACCGAGGGCTCCTACTTCTCCCGCTGAGACCCTAATTGAGTTCGATGGCGATTCCGAGGCTGATGGTGATGTAGCATCTGGGCAGCAGCAGCAGCTCCGATTCTATGATACATTTAACGTTCTCAACTTCGCTCCATCTCCAGGCAGTCCCACGTTCAGTGAACAGTCCCTCGGATCAGCCACCTCTGCATCCTCGAGCTCTGATTCCGGGGACAGCACGACAGCATGGGATATGCTCGACTCTGACTTTGAGTCACCCCAAAGCACGTCTTTCGGGTGTTTGAACGCCAATCTTCAAGTTGAGTAACTTTTATCACAGTTAGAGAGTTGTACTCTACGATAGCTCTAGTAGCTTGTAGGCCAAAAAATGTGAGGGAATCCAGATGATGCTTCTTCAGTATAACCTTGTAACTGCTCGTTTGCAAATTGCTTCTCGTCTAAATCCTGTGGTGGCGGCGCATCCTCGCGCCGCACATCCAAACAAGGACAAATTTGAGTATCTATTTTTCTTGATTCCTGTCACAGGCGATCTTCTCTGGCTTTGCTGATATGTTTTCTGGTTCTCGATACGTATTCCGCGGCTTCTAGTCTAGCTGCACTGGCCTGGCCGCGTGGCAAATCTGAATGCTTGACCTTACCCTGAGATGGAAGTGGGAATCTTCATCAGATCCCGTGCTCTATCCTTTTAATACTTTGGCGCCGGCCCCTCTTATGGTATTAAACTCAATCTACTACCATAACCATCATCATGGAAGGAAACAGGGTGAGGCTGTCCCTCGGGCTCGAGGGGAAAGATGAGTTCTTGGACGAACTATCGAGGATGCACGAACTGCTTCAGGTAGCCTCGGTCGAGGCGGGGAACCCTGACGAGGATATCCTCACCTTTGCCATGAGGACGTCGTTCCTTGGGGTAATAGAGAAGAAACACCGACTCCGACAACCTGATATCCCCGCTGCAGAAACGGGGAAGCGAGGGAAGGAGAAAGGGAAGAAATGTGCGCCCGAAGAGATGGTGAGTAAAATCAACGTGCAAGCGCCCAGGCTGAGCGATATCCGCAATAGCTTGTCGAAAGAAATGACGCCCAGGAAGAATTCAATGACTTCGTCGACGCGAATAATACGACGAATGAAACGGGGAA
>RZIO01000005.1:2247530-2258902 GCA_004338095.1 Gloeostereum incarnatum
TCTACTCCATCATCATCATCGTCATCTCCTACATTATCATCTTCAACATCTCAGAACTAGAGCCATTTCAATGCTGACTCTTCAATATCGTGGAGCTTTACCACAGGGTGTGGTTTCTCCCTCTTTAAAATTGATTGATCCTGGAGGGTTAATGGTATCAGTAGAATACAATGTCGAAAAAGGCGATGCTGACTAACAATATAATGCTTTCTATACCAGTTGCTAACAGTCACAAGGTTAGCCAATGTTGTGATGGCTTGATTACCACAAAGAGGGTCACTAAACCAGGTATATTTGTGCTATGACTCATCCCCGATCCTGGGTCAATTTCTAACATACATATTGGAAACCATCTCATATGCTCTGTTAGTAATACTGTTATTAACAATTGTTACTAACAATGTTACTTTTTCCTGACTTTCATCCAGAACCCTATATTGGACGATCAAAGACTCCAGGAAGATTGCCGAGTCAGGCATTAGACTAACGCCCTATCGAGAAGCGTTGTGAGTTAGCCAATGGCTTGTCTCCATCTCCCTTTAGAATAGCCCCTCCGATACGCCAAAGAATGCAACATACATAGCCCATCGCCTCCGGAAGTGCCGCCTAGGCGGCAAGAACGTTCTTGTTCTTCTGATAATCAGTACAAGTACACGAACGTTTGCAAGCAGTACCTCAACGTGCACGGAGCTTGAAGAACAGCAGTTCTTGTATAGACAAAGGGGTGAGTAGCTAGGAGTAAACTTGAGAATGAGATCCCGGCTGCCTGCCTCGTTAGGAAAAACCTGCTTTTATTATGCCCGGTATGCAGATCTGTAGATCGTGAGAGAGCGTGATAAAGCGTCCAGAAAATTATTCTGCTGATGTGCACGTTGAAGTGCCCCAGGCACCAGTGTCCATGGCCGGCCATGCAATGCAACGTGCCTCATGATCGATACAAAGACGATGCATCTGACTCACCTGAGCTCGTTCAGTCTTTTGCTTTGGTCTTGCCACTTACTGTCTGGAAACGGGACTGGGTTGCCTTGCACATTCGAATTCAGAACTTTGGATAGATCTCTACAGCGAACAGTTGCATTCATCAGACTCTAATCAACTTTTCCGTGGACGCGATACGATACTTACTTTAAGACTCTTTGTTGATTCTTCGACTAAGTTCTGCATCTGCCAACAAAGATGGAGGAATCAAGCAGATGGCAGTTTCTATCAAACTGTAGGCGCTATGAGCTATGAGATGAGTGCCCGTAATGGTCATGAATACGGCCAGGTGGTTTCCAGGCTCCAGCTGAGCACGCCCTTGTCCTGGCGCTTACTTGTCACAACTGTGTTCCTCTTCTTGAGTCTCCTAGCAACCTCTCCTACGATCCCGCGCAAAAAATGGATACGCACTACGAATCCGTCATGCCCTGGTTCCAAACAGATCCCCTTTCACCCCATCGCTCCCACTCCCACGACGCGGAGAATGCTCCTCGCCGCCCTCCCCTGAAACGCAAACGCACCTCTATCTGGTGGGATCGTCAAGTCATACGCGGCTTTCTACCTAGGACTGTCTATGTTGTTCTTGGATTCATTATGTAGGCGATCATCAGTTACAAATTCTGTTTTTGATGCTAATAGTGTTCGGTGTCAATGGGATAGAATGGCTCTATGGATCGGAGTCATGTTTCACTTCGCAGGGTGGGAGACTAAGGCTCGGAAACTCAATCAAGTGAGAGACATCCAGGAGAAGTTGAGGTCGGGGAATACTACGAAGGAAGATCTTTCTGGCCAGGCATGTATTACAACTCGTGTCGTCTCGAGCTTTCTGACGGTCCAAATCTGGCAGGTGTTCTTGCAGGCGCTGTTGCGTCAGTTCGATCCGGATCAGAGTGTTTTGAGTAAGTGTCTCGGAACTACCAATGTGACCGGTTTACCATTGGCAAGCGTTCTTTTTTCATGTAGCCGTTGATTGGTCCAGCGTTTTTCTGAACGATACTGATGAAATATTTTTCCCGTTCACCGGGGTTCCTTTGGGCTTCTATCGAGATGTGTACGCACCTGTCTTCTGCTCTGCCCGAGTCTGTAACCCATTTTGTAGCCAATCGGTCTATGATAATAACACCACAGATATTATCAGAGAAGCTCTTAGAGAAGAGGATCCACAGGTAGCCGATAGCTTCTACTTCAGTTTAGATAACCTTACTGCGCCGAGACTTGGGGTTCTTGGAGGTAAAGAAGTTTTTTGTTTGAACCCCTTCTTACCAATGGCTAATATATTACTAGCCCACGAATGGGACGCCGTAGGTACCGAAATTGATATGGGACCTCGCAGCATCGGGAAGGTTTGGACTGAGCCTCAATTCGGGTATCCTTGGGGTGAATGGAGTGGGAGTATTGTGACTGTCTTTGTATGTGGCGTGATCAAGTTCGAATTCTCACCCCCGCTGACTCGCTACGTCAAAGAACGATTTGGACTGGGCTACATTCGCCGCAAAGGAAATGGGATTTGAATCCGAATCCTTGGGGCTCGTTGCGTTCCCTCCGATCGGTGTTACTGTGGCTGGGGGCATCTTGTACGTTCCTCATTTTCATCATCTCTCTTTTTATATAACTTACATCGAGCAAATTGGAAGGAATTGGAAGATCAAGGCTACTTCCAACATTACCGCATCGTGTCTGAATGAGAGTGTGCCGATAGGTGAAGTTACTTGCGAGTTGGTGAGTTATTACAGTAGGAGTGCACTTGATAAATGGGGGACTAAGGAGTGATTATTTTTACAGGAAATCACCTTCGTTGCCAAACGCCCGGCGGTCGTGATATTCTACGTTATCGTTGTGGTCACCGTCAACTGTGAGTGTCTTTTTGCTACATGCAACAAAAGGTCCAGCAGAAACTAATGGTGGCGGTCCGTTCTATGTATAGGGCTGTCGACGATCGCGATCTTCCTAATCACAGGTGAAGCTGTCCTCTTGAGAAGGACTCGCATCTTGGAAGGGACAGATATGTTGGGAGTATGCTTCGCCGCTCTGTTTGCTTTGCCAACCGTACGTCTTACTGGCAATTTCCTTGTATCTGTATTCAATAACCGATGGGATGCACAGGTACGACAGCTACTACCAGGCGCACCTTCGGCCTTTGGAGCTGTCATCGGTAAGTCTAGTCCAGTGGCTAAGTTGCAGTGAAAAGGGCTGACTATCCCGGGTTTCTGCTATGCTAAGATTTGGTTGGTATTCTGCCGAATGTCATCATCATTTCTCTCTTCATGTTCTCCTCTCGATCGCTGTTCACTAATAGATGCCCCCCTATCTAGACGACGGTGTTTGCAGCCGCGAGGATCAGGATGCGGATGCAACAGCCCATCGTTGCGAATGACAAAACTGTCTGATTCTATTTCTGTTGCATGCGTTGTGTTTCCTTCCTTTTATGTAAAAGTAGTTTTTTCCCAGTGTGGCGTCATGATCCAAAGAGATGGGAATTATGCATCCTTCTAATTCAATTGCAGTCATATATAAAAAATCTGTGTACATAGATTATTGTCCAACTTATTTAGTCTTTGTGGCGCTCGGCCATGGGATGCCGGCCCGTTGAGATCCGTTCAATTTTTTTGATCTGGAACCATCATGTCGTCGGCGAAAGTCTACACTGTCAATGGAGCAGCTGCGGGCTCTTCGTCCTCTCTACCAGACTGGCTTACTCGAAAAAGGACTACTGGAAAGGGGAAAGGGAAAAGAGCCACTAGGGAGCATGTGGAAGGGACGATAGAGCTTATTCAAGGGTTTGAGTTCCCTGAAGCTAGTAATCGCGTGAAGACGACTCGGGATGGACACCATGTTATCGCTACGGGGACCTATAAGCCTCAGATTCGTGTGTGGGACCTCGAACAGCTATCTCTAAAATTTGAACGGCATTCGGATGCTGAGAATGTCGATTTTGTTGTACGTGAGTTCTTCCCTCTCCTCGTCGGTGTATGGCCTAGGCTGTTCGGATTCTAATTGATTCTGTGTCTCTTTCAGATGCTTTCGGATGATTGGACAAAGTCGATACATTTACAAAATGACCGGACGGTTGAACTGCATACCCAGGGGGGCTTTCATTATCGAACACGGATACCGCGTTTTGGCCGGTCACTGGCCTATCATTTTCCTTCATGTGATGCTCTTATATCAGCCTCTGGCAACGAAGTCTACCGGTTGAATCTCGACCAAGGTCGGTTCATGACTCCGCTTGTGCTGGACAGTGACAACGACGGGGAGATTCTGGGTGTCAACGTGATTGACGTTAACCCAGCACACCAATTGCTGGCATTTGGTATTGACGGCAATGGGACCGTTCAGTTTTGGGATCCACGGTCGAGATCAAGGGTTGGAGTGCTACGGACACCACGAAGTAGACTGGTGTCCACAACATTTGACCCAGATGTAGGTATTGGAATTACGGCAATATCTTCGCGCTCAGATGGCCTCTCATATGCCATTGGTACCTCTACGGGGCATACTCTGCTCTATGATATTCGAGCTGCGCAGCCGTTTGGATTGAAGGACCAGGGGTATGGTCTGCCTGTCCAGAACGTCTCATGGATAGAGGGTGGCAGCCGTATGGCTGGGGACGGACTCATCATGAGCGCCGACAAGAAGGTGATCAAAATATGGGATCGAAATGATGTAGGTGCTCCTTCCTTTGCAATCATCCGTCGTTTATGTTCTTTGCAGCCTCAAACGAATTTCACGTCCATTACCGCTGCGAATGACCTTAACGATGTTTACCACCTCCCCGGTAGTGGGCTGATAATGACTGCCAACGAAGGGATTCAGATGGCCACGTACTACATTCCTCAGCTCGGTCCTGCGCCCCGGTGGGCCAGCTTCCTTGAGAATATCACAGAAGAGATGGAGGACCAGACAACTCGGAACGTCTACGAAGATTTCAAGTTTGTCGAGCGCAACGAGCTCAAAACGTATGCTGTCTTGTTTCATTTTATTCTAAATGTTAAACGGCTTTATCTCTCAGCCTCGGATTGGATCACCTCATCGGTACCCCCCCGCTCTCAAACCTTACATGCACGGCTACTTCCTCTCTCTCAAACTCTATGACACCGCTCGGGTCATTGCCAACCCTTTCATCTACGCTGAACATCGTGAGAAAACCATCCGCCAGAAGATGGAGAAGATGGCAGAGAGTCGGATACGTACGAAGAAGGATCCCGGCGTCAAGGTCAACAAGGCGTTGGCTGAAAAGATTATGCGAGATGCAGAGAGGGAGCAGCGGAAGAAAGACAGGAAGAAGACCGACGAGATGAACGTGGATGCTGAAGGGCCGCAAGACAAACCTAACTTGCTCAACGATCCCCGTTTCTCCGTGGTCTTCACCGATCCAGAATTCCAGGTGGATCAGACAAGTAGAGAGTTCGCTTTGCTTAATCCGTCTACCATTGCGCAGAAGCACAATCGTGGGAAGACAGCTGTTGAGGATGAGGAGGAAGAGAGCGACAAGGTGTCTTCGGACGGCTTGGGTAATACCTCTGGCAGAGAAAGCGACGAGGGTGATGCCAGTGACGATAGCAGTGATGCTGGAGGTGCGTATCTATTTCCCACTGCACTGATTTGTCTCTTACGCGTAGGATCCGGACAGAACTGAACAAGTTTGATCCACGTCAACGTCCTGGACAGAAGAACATCCGCGCCGAAGAAGCTTACAGTCGTAACCGGGAGCAGAACCGGAGGCAGAATCGCGCAGTACCCAACGTTCCTCTTGTTCCCATGCGCGTACGAACAGGCCCTGGTGGTGCTACTGGGAACAGAGATGCTACATTCGGGCAGCGCCGGTCTTCTTCGACCTCAAAACGACAGCCGTCTGCTGCGGTGCATGCAGAGGACGGCGGTATGGAAACGAGTTGGATGCCGTCTGCATCGTCTGCAAATGTAGATCCTGAGGATATGCTTATTCCCGGCGGACGGGGCAGGCCAAAGAAGGATGGAAGGCGGAAAGGTGTGGAGATGTTCGGTGCGGGTATGGAGAGAGGTGGCGAGGACCCTGCAGGCAAGACCAGCGAGAGTGACCGACATGGAAGGACTCATAGGAGGAAGGGTGTCCGGAGTGGCAGTAAGAACGTTTTTCGGAGGATGGATAAGTAGGTAGGCACCCAACTTTAAAGTATTCTACTTACGATGGTAGACTTTTAATATGGCGAGAGGTATTTAGCGGGTCGGCAGGGTCTGACCATAGAACAAGTCTTCGTCAAAACGGGACTCCGACTCGTAACATCGGATCGGATTAAGTCACGATTTAGGTTGCTCCGCATCCATCTTTTAATCCCGGTGAATCTTTTCTGGATATAATGCTTTCCTTCTGTCCCACGTGCAACCCGAAATTCACTTCGCTCTCTCGTTTCCAAGACTTCGACATCACCACACGTCTTCGTTCTGGAACTTATCCAGAAAAATGAAATCAACGAGCTGATGAGGACATACCAGCATGACACTGACGTCTATGCTGCAGAAATTTACAGGCTCCAGAGCATGATCGTCTTGCTTGAGAACGCTCAACTGCGGCTGGAGGCTTCGGTGAAAAGATGTGACGCCTTGCTAGCTCCTGTGCGCAAGCTACCGGACGAAATAGCGGCGAAGATAATATTCTCGCGGACGGTTGGCCATCACAGTCATGCAATGATGTACCTGGTAATGTACTCATGGAAGTCTGTTCTCGTTGGCACGACATAGCGATGTCTACCAAGAACCTGTGGACGAATATCACCGTTGGAATTGAGTTGCCCGGACCGGACGGGCAGTTCTCTCGTGGCGCCCAACGTCTTTGTGAAGGTCTCAAAATCCTTCTCCAGCGGCCATCTCTCTTGAGGACCACTCAAGTGGCGCCGTACATCCAATGTACGAGGTGCCAAGCGCAGAAGCTCATCGCATATCTCAGCTGGCTCTCGTACGGCTCTCTGATCAATGTTGGAGATCGGTCTCCCGCTCCTAAGGCATCTTTGATCAACACAACACCGGTTGCAAGGATCTTTGAGAATTCTCCTCTACTTACATCTGTGAAGCTCATAGACGAGGATGTAACATCTCTCAGCTTGCCGTGGGCTCAATTTCAGACACTGCACCTTCAGTACGAATCACTGTCGACTATGTAGAGTGTTGTCCCACAGTGCCCTAATCTACGTAATCTCTCGTTAAGTGATGTTGGCCTCGACTACGACGACACAACGGTAATGATAATCTCACCTACGATCTCGCCTTGGGATCCAGCTTTCGAAATCCTTTTATCTCATGTGCGACAATGCTCCTCGTTCCATGGCAACACCCTCTGTTGCAAAAACAGTACGAGCAGCTATTCGATAGGCTTCATGCACCTACTATAACCACACTCGAACTCATTACTCGTCTCGGTGATGAGGCCATACTCGTTTGGCCCTTGCAATCCTTCTGCTCCTTCCTGTCTCACTCAGCCTGTGTACTAACAGAGTTGACCCTCAAGAGAGTGCGCATCACAACCAACACATTCGCTGCCACTCTCCGACTTTTGCCCTCCCTCACGCGTCTGACTTTCGAAGAGCCCGAGAGTCCCGTTTTCACGCCTACATTCCTTCAGAACATGTCCCTTTGCGGACGCGATTCCTTCTCAGTCCCTCTCGTCCCGCTGTTGACGCATCTAGATCTTCTCTATCAAATGCAGGCTGATACAGGACGACGAGCTGGTCAACATGATCAAGTCGAGTATACCCTGAAGAAGATGGCCAGTTGCTGTTTGTTAGGATTCGCGGGTTGGATCGCAAGCTCTCTTCGACGGCGTAAGGCGTGTTCAAGGCCCTAGTGCCACCGCACCTGCTAGCTAAGCTTTTCCTTAGGTGGAGTCCTGTACCCTGTCCTGACGTGCAGCCAGTATTTACACGTCTCCTTCTAATTCTAGGGTTGGATGTCTCAAGTCGCGGGTGTATAACAAGGAAGATGACCTTTGCGTTTCTTCGCACTTTCCGGGTTAGATTGCGGGTCTTTTCAGACAGATTTACTGGAGCTTGGTTGATAATTCCCAGGAGTAGAGAAAAGCGGAGAGCTATACATGTAATGTCCCCAGAGTTGTAGTAGTACAGAGAACAGTTCAAAGCGAATATCACACCTCCACATATCAATCCACATCAATAATCTTGCTCCCCTCTTGACACGCCACAAAGACCCTCCTCAACCTCTCCCCTACATGCCCCTCCCCCTTCAACGCCTCCACGGGATCGACCCCATCCACCACCTCCACGCCCACATCGACCTCCTCCCACGCGCAATATTCATCCACCGTATCCAACAACCCTACCATCGCCCTCGCCTCCTCGTAGCTCATCTCAAACTCCCCCGCATTCGACCCCTGCTTCAAAAGCACGTAGAGCCCCTCCAGACCGAGGGCTGCCAGCGAAGACGGGCATGTATCGTGTTCCTCCACCTTGTCGACGTAAAAGGGAAGGTTAAGGTAGTCGGATATCGAATGAATCTCCCCCGCCTTGGCCTGTGGGGTGATGAAGGAAGGCGTGGGCCAGATGTGGGCGTACATGGCTGATTTGTCTGCGTTTTGCTGGCGGACCCAGGAACGGAGGAGGTCGAGGGCCTCTGTGTTGGGAGTTGTTTCTAGGTACTTGATGGTAGCGTGGAGGAGTCTGCCCTGTACTTTTTGGAGGCCTTCGGGACCGTAGGAGAATTCGATCCCGGTGGCCTCGTCGTGGAATGTGCCTCCGGACACCATTGTGGATGAGGGGGAAAGGAAAAGAGAATTCAGGGTCGGAAGTTGTTATCGAGCCCCTGTCAATAAAGATGCCATCTACTTTCTCCGAGAATGGCGACCACGCTGGTTCTTTAGTGATTTTCCATTTCGTGACTAGTTATTAGATCAGGGGGATGCCGTACTTACAAGGCTTAGGCGATGGGCATTGGGGTCGGCGCCCTACGTGTGATCCTGCTGCCTCTTGGCCTCCTTGAGTTCTCTGTACCTCTTGATCACCTTCTCTCTTTCCTCCTCCATAAGAACCTTCTGCGCCATTGAAAGCACGCCGCTTCCGCCTCGGCCTCCTCCCATACCCTCAATTATTGGTTTCTTTTTCAGTTTGACTGATATATCGGGAGGTGCTTGGACGATGTCGTTCAGCCGACGAGGGGCAGACGAGGATGACTTTGCGAATTCTTTGATCGGCTTCGCTGGGGAAGTTGGTGGGGGAGGAGGAGAGGGCGAAACAGTCCGTTGTTTTCAACTGTGGTCTCTTCTTTTTCTCTTTTTCCTTCTTCGCCGCCCCACGAGCATTAGCCAAAGACGTCTGAACCGCAGATCGCACTAAAGGTCTCATATCGGATTCCACCCGTCTAAAGGATAGATCAGCTGTAAAATCTATAGGGATAATACTCAGACGCACTTGTTAAAATGTTGCATAGACTCTCCAGGTTGAATACCCAACTTTCTCTTCTTATTCTTATTCTTCCTCTCTTCTCCATCTTCCCCACCGCCCTCACTCTTCCGCTTTCTCGCAGCAGACCACTCCTCTCTTGTTTTCTCCCGCGTTCAAGACTCTAGCGACCGATTTCGGTATACCTTCCGTGCTCAGAGATTGTTTTCCTGGGGCCAAGTCATGGCCTCTACCAGTGGGTCAGCTCCATAGTAGAAAAATGAACTCGGTAATGGATGCTACTTTTCTTGACGAACTTGTTCCCGAACAGATCGTTTGGCGCGTTTGTGAGGCATAAATTTAAAAGGGAAGGAGAGAATTGGTGTGGCTGTGTCTTGTGGGTCCGTCGGTACTATTAACGCGCCTCAGTGAGAATTTGTCACAGTAGACATGTGTTGATGGGCTCGGAAGTATAACTTTCAATGGATATGTACATAAATAGTTCTGCTCTGTTGATGGACCCTAATCATGGCTGAAATTTCCAGCGCCACAGCTACCAGCGCCGTGGCGTCGGTGGGGAATCGCGATTATCATTCCACTTAGCACAAGGTCTAATTCAGTATCCAACTTGATCGTTGCATGTGCATCGGTTTCGTTGATGCCGCGTCCAAGCCTGAGCCTGTGGCGCTACTATCCAAGTCAGTTGCCGCTTACATCATACACTCAGTTGAGGCGTATGAACGTTGCGCGGCATTCAGACTCCGCATATTGTCCTCTTACTTTTCTGTTTACCTCCAATTAGAATACTCAAGCTCCGCTTTTCCCTACAGATTTCGCTCTTGTTTCTGTCTGGTATATTCCGGTCGTGTGTCTCCGCCCTGTCCGAGGTCTTGCTTCCACTGTGATCACCATTCGCGTGGCTCTTGGAAGTCAACTCAAAGGACGAAAGGTCAGGGAAGGTTCAAAGATTCCAGAGGGTGACCGCATGATTCCATTAAGGATGCACGCCTCATGCATGAAGCGGAAAATGTCGATGGATGAATCATAGGAGGCGAACAATTGCAGTCGCTGCATGTCCTTGAATGACATCTGTTTCTCCGCGCTCGTGAAGTATCATCACAGTATTGGACATCTACCCACCATAATCGGCGCCGCAAACAGGGGATGAGTATTATCGGCACTCTCTTGGCAAAGGATACGATTTCAAGATCCTATCCCAAACTGAGCTCTGACCCACTAATCACAGTGGACGCGTTGATTCTTCAATAATGTGTAATGGGTGTTCGACGCCTCTGGTGACCCTAACAGTAATATGCTTGCTGGACTGCCCGTCCGATGAACGTCGTTGTATACTTTCAAGGCATCGACCTGGCCGATTAAAGGCAAGCTGTTCTCACTGTCCAGCAGTCTATGTACGTCCTGCGAGCATTTAATCGACAAAAACTTCTCAGCCTCACTCAGGATGACACATATCGTGGATCGCAGGGACCCAATTCATAATTGATCATGATTGGGGCGATGACTGAGTCAGACTGACTCATGCGGAACAGAAAGAAGGGGCTGAACTTTCAAATTCTTGGCGATGTATATTTCTATGGTCAGTGCTGTCTCCTGGCCTGCACACTCAACGCGCGCTCGTCTGTAGAATTTGTCAGTATGATAACCCGAGCCATGTATATCGAGGGAGGGGACCACGGGCCTGCCGGGATTGTAGGGGAATATCGGTAGCGATGAGATTGAATGTTATTTAATTCGGAGTTTAAATATTTTGATCTCTACTACTTACTTTCGGCGCTAACGGTCGTCGTCGAGGACGATGAACAGTGTCTATAACTTCAAGCTGTCTTTCAATCCTACACTAGAACTAATCATGGTCTTTAACTATCTAAGACAAAATTTATCCGTGCTTTTCCTCAATAACTACTTATTGGTCTTGAAACGCCAAAGATTGTTATAGCGCAAATCCAAATCAGCGCCCATGATGCAGGAAACGGTCGCATAGCCTACCCTGAGCGCGGATTTTCCTCCTTG
>RZIO01000005.1:2258943-2277784 GCA_004338095.1 Gloeostereum incarnatum
ATGGCACCCCAAACTACCTCTTACTTTCCCCTCCAAGCCCTACCTCGCGCGCCCGTCGTCACTCCAGAGGATCCCTACACTCGCACCGAATCGCCTACGCACTATATTCGGCACCCGAATACTAACTTCTCAGGAGATGCTAGCGAACCTCCCAAGCGCCCAGTTCCCATAAAGAGATACAGCGGCGCATGGTTCTCTCATCGGTGGGATCGTGAGATCATGCGTGGATTTCTACCAAGGATTATCTATGTCGTCGTTGGGTTTACCATCATGGGTGATTTCTGCTCTGAGGGTCAGACGTTTATAGTATTCTGATCAACGGGATATGCAGGCATTTGGATCGGTGTGATATTCTTGTTCGCCAATCGTGAGGCAAAACATCGGGAAGCGAATGCGGGGAGGGATATTGGCACTCTTTCCAAGGGTGGGGATAATGTAACAGATCTGGTTTGTTAAGCGCTTGCATTTCTTGCACCCCTGCCGACCGCTGACGTTCGGTTTATCAGTCCTATCTGAAAGCAACCCTTCGCAAATTTGACGCAAGCGCCCGTTCCCTAAGTAAGCTTTCTCTCTTCCTCTTTCCTCACGCACCCCTCATTATATTCCACGCAGCCGTCCAATGGTCCGCTGTATACCTCGACCCAGACTCCGTCGGATCAAGTACCCTTGAGTTCAAAGAAGCGGAAAACTCTACTACTTGGGCGCTAGGTTTCTACCGCGACGTGTTCGTCTTCCTGCTTTCCTACCTCTTCCTTCCTGATGTCCCTCCGTAGACGCTCAGTGTATGACGCCAACACCACTGCTCTTTTCAACGACGGCTTCGAGTACTACATGCTGGACAACCTTACGGCACCTAGGCTGGGTGTTTTGGGAAGTACGTCGCATCGTCTCTTCTTCTCTTTGTTTCCGTAGCGTAACCTATGAATTTACAGCTCACACATGGGACGCGGTAGATACGGATATTGATATGTCTGCTACTGTTCCGGGGGATATCTGGAAGGAGCCCTTGTTCGGTATGTTTTCTCCTCTTTCTCCTCTTCCTACTCAATTTTAAAGGATTTGATGATAGGATACCCATGGGACGAATGGAAGGGCGAAATCGTTACAGTCATGGTACGGCTCCCTCTCTCCCCATCCCCGCTCTGATTCTCCTCACGTTGAGCTTATTATAGAACAACCTCGACTTCTCAAACGAACTGAACGCTTCGGGTCTAGTCGCTTTCCCCATGGATGGTGTCACCGTTGCTGGGACTCTTCTGTACGCCATCCTATGTCCCTCCCTTCACCTCCTGATCCCTACCTCTATGCAGGAACTGGAAGATTGAAGGTTCCAGCAAGATCACCGAGTCGTGTATAGACCGCACCGTCCCAGTCGAGCAGAAGACGTGTGAACTCGTACGTTCTCTCCCTTATCCTCGTCTCGTCCCTCCCTATAACAAAACATTTATGTAGACCGTAACATTCACAGCCCGCCGCCCTGGCATAGTAATATTCTGCGTCATAGTCGTCGTCATCGTCAACTGTCCGTCTCTCTCTCCGTCTCTCTCCTTCACACCCTAACACCCCACTAGGGCTCTCAACTATCGCAATCTTCCTCGTCACAGGCGAAGCCGTCCTCCTCCGCCGAGCCCACATCCTCGACGGAACCGACATCCTCGGCGTGTGCTTCTCCGCCCTCTTCGCCCTCCCGACCGTACGCAGCCTCTTACCAGGCGCACCGCAGGATTTCGGTGCGGTTATCGATTTTATCGGTATTTTGCCCAACGTTATCATCATCTCGATTTGCGTGAGTGCCCTGCGTTTTTCCTTTTATGCGCATGAGGGAACCTGATGGATGTGTGTGTGTTTGCGTAGACGATGATCTTTTCGGCTGCGAGGTTGAATATGAGGATGCAGATGCATTTGAGAGCGCGGAAAAGCGGTGTGATCATTGTGATGGCGATGGAGGGGAGGTCTCTATTAGTTTTGTTTGGGGCAGTGGCAGTTGGACGCACCTCCGACTGCCCCTGAGCTTGTAGGGTGTATATTTATTCAACTTTAGGGCGATATGCGAGGGATTGAAATTATCACACGGGCCCTTACTAGCTGGAGAGGGGAAGGGGAAGGTAAATGTCAAGAAAGATACATTGACGATTTGGCTAGTGCTAGAGTGCACAGAGAACTACCAGTACCCCGGCGATTCAAAAAAGCAGAAATAGGTGGTGGAAAGACATAAAACAGAGATGGACTGCAATATCCCACTGATTTCTCATAACAGGCAGGCGGCGCACTGGCAAAAGGGGAACAGACATACAGATCTGTGGAAGTAGACGTCAGGAACCAGGGCATCTAGTGAAGGCCAGGCGAAGGTGGAAAGTGGCAAGAAAGATGCAGACAGAACTTAAAGCCGATGTATCTGCCACCTTATACCCATGCTTACTGGAGGGGGGAGCCAATGTTGCCTTTCCTATCAACGATCTCCAATAACTCTGCCTGAAAAGACTCGCGATCTAGCCCGGGCAGTACGAAGAAACGCAAAGAGCCACTCTGGTCATCTTCCTTATTGTACACCCACGACTTGATCATGTCTGCGAGTTCATTGTCCTCTATCGAAAGACATCTGATAGCAATATCTAGATGCGTCAACAGTGGGACAAGGTGATCCGGGCCATTCCGAGCGCGGAGGGACATGTCCTGAAGGAGGGAGGATGTGAAGAGAGGTGGAGGGCGTGGCGGGAATGTTGTTGGACGGTGTCTTTGGGGACCGTATTCGGTGAAGGTCAATTTCTCCAGGGAAGGTAGGAGTCGGAGGGTGGTGATGAAAATCTTGGGCGTGAAGCGGACATGGTTTAGGTTCAGTTCTGTGAGGATACGAAAGAGTGGAACGACTTCAGAGGGAAAAAGTATACCTTGCACAGATATAGAGTTCTGTCATCGTATGAGTCTGCAGCCTATCAAATACATCTCCCGGGCGATAATCACTTATCGAGAGCTTTCGGAGACTAGAGCCCAGAGCGAACTGGGGGACACCCTGGCCATCAGTTTTGATGGAGCTCTTGCAAACAGAAGCTTCGCAGGTTTGTGCACTGTTGGGCAACGCTTAGCATAGTCGAAACGGACTCTGAGCGATATGTCAACGAATGCAATTGAGTCCATGGGAAACTGAGAGATGAGAACCCTTCACCCTCAAGGTCTAGGGACGTTAATAGAGGAGATTTCTCAAACGCCCCAATATCCCACACGGCCCATTCATTTCGTGGTGCTCGAGCGACGGGAAACCAGTGATGGCACTCCTCCAAAATTGAACGGACAAGTCATAGATAGAAAGGCGGAACATCCGATGAACTGCTGCGCTCAACACGTCGTACACTGGATGAGTCTCGGATAGACCGGATTCCAAGAAGATGTCTAAGGGGGCACCCCTTGAACGCTGGGGAATTACCTTGAGACCCGCAGAGAGACGCTCGGCGCAAACGTACTGACAGCTCAGAGTTGTCGCCATTCATGACCCTGACAGTAAACTCTGCCCAAAGCCTGAGCTCGAGGTAGACATGGCCACGTCCCACCAGTGATAACAAACGTTCACGAGCGTGTTGCCAGGTATGTAGTTGGCAAGGCGTAGATTCAGAGGGTCATCATCTCCTATCTCCGCTAAAGTGGTGTCTTCACGGCAAAAGGTAAAAGATATGGGACAAAAGTTCGTTCGGGAGCGTGCGCACGGGTGCGAGCAAGGCACTACACCTTCTCACCAATGCCTCCTAGTAGCTGCATTTCTTGAGTGTTCTGCGGCGGGCTCGACGCTGTCCGGGAGACAGGCAATTTCTGCAGCATAGAGGGTCATGTCGTGCTGAGCTATCCTTATTAGCTCGTCAACTTCGTTCTTCTGGGCAGGAGACGGATAACTTCCAGAACGAAGACGATTCGTGACATCGAAATCTTGGAACAGGGAGAGCGAAGTGAATTTTGGACGCGACAGACTAGAAGCACGCTCTTTTCGTCCCAATATGAACGGTGAGAATGGCAGGACATGGTTCCATCAGTATAGGGGCTGCTCAATTCTAAGATCGTTCGGTTCGTTCGCCGGCGCTAGCTATTTGAAATATGAAATTTCCCCATTTAGGTAGAATATTTCACATCAGCCAGAGCCTCATCGTACGACTTTTCCTTCCACCTCAATGGTCCAACCCACGATTGCTGAGCTGCAAAGCAATATCCTAGCATTCGCTGAGGCTATCATTGCCGCGTCTGTCCTCATTGATGATAACGCAGCTATGGAGTTTGAGATAGAGGGCAACGACTTTGGGGAGGATCCAGATTTCTGGGATGACGATGTTGATACAGCTGCGATGCTCGAGCTTATGGGACTTACTTGGGCAGAGATTGCCATTCAAATGTCTGGGGATGGAAGCAGAGGGCGCTATGACCGCATCCCAAAAACGAAGGAGTTTTTCATCAATAGCTTGTCAGCGCCTGATCGGTACTTTCGCAAGATGGTTTCGGTGCGTAACAGGTAGAAGCTATTAAAACCATCATGTTCTAACAGTGCAATAGGATGGGAAGGGATTTCTTTGATCGCCTCGTGTTTTATGTTGTCTGAAAATCCGATCTTTCATTCAAGAGGACGCCGACCACAACGCCATGTAAAGTATCAACTTGGTACTTTCCTCGTTTCGGTATGGTCAGCGAGGATCTGACACCCTCGACACAGCGATGAAGTTGGCAATTGGGGAGGGTACAGTTCATCTATATTGTAGACGAGTTACACGTGCAATAAGAGAGCTCCGGCAGAGGTACCTGGGATTTCCCAATCCCAATCGGAAGGTGGTTGTTTCCAATGCAATTTTTCGTGCTTCAGGATTTCCTGGCTGTGTTGGTTCTGGGGACTGCACCCAAGTCCGGATGGGAGAAGAGCCTTCTGTTGATGGTGCATCTTTCCGGGCTCGTAAGAAGTTTTTCAGTGTAAGATCTTGCCTGATTTGTACGTGCTCATCGCTAATGCTCCGATTTGCAGACAAATGTGCAAGCAACAGTGGACCACGAAAGAAAATTCACGTCGTTCGAATCTGGTTGGCCAGGATCTGTCCCGGATGTCAAAATTTTCAAGCAGTCGCACTTGTGGCAACATCGTCGAGACTACTTTAAAGACGGTGAGTATATTCTGGTTGACAAAGGTACTTACTTTCATTTAAACTCTGAACATGCCTTGATTTCTCATGTTACGCATTGACAGGCTATATGTCGAGTCCATACACCATCCGCCCTTTCGATGAACCAGAGATGCGGGCAGCAAAACATGACCAACACTTGTACAAACGCATGCGCGCCTTCAACAGGCGTCTTTCCTCTGTTCGAGTTGCCGTGGAACATGCATTTGGGATGTTGAAAGGTCGCTTTATGTCCTTGAAAGAGATGGGTGCCCACGACGACATTCAAGAGATGTACAAGGTTATTGAGGCACTCATGATCATACATAACTTGTGTATCATCTTTGGAGATTGTCCTGAGATCATTATGGATTACGATGGTGATGATGATGGGTTCGAAGGAGTTCCTCGTGCGGACCAGGATGGTGATAATGAAGAGCTTGCTGGTTGCATGGATATTGGTGGAGATGCTGATGTTCCGGAATGGGAAACTGATGAATGGCTCAAAGCCCAGGGACGACTCAAGCGCCAGATGTTATTAAATGATCTTTTTCCACCTGAGGAGCCTATACCCTAGATAGACTATTGTATCGTAAATAGAAAGGCACATTAAAATGGTTGTCTAAAAAGAGTAGTATATGAAGAAGGCAGAAAAGTAATAAAGAAGGCTGTATATTACTGTTATAACCAATACGAGATAAGTATGTCTTCTCTAAGACTGGATCTGAGCCTTCAAAAGCTCCACAAGTGCCCTATTCGCATGCTCCTTCACTTCATCACTCACACCTGGCATGTTCAAGACACGCTCCAGCTGAGTAATCTTGTCGGAAAGAGCATTTGCTTCATGCCTCTCCTGAAGCAGTGATAGCCTGAGCTTCTCACTCTCGCTCTTGAGACGCATGAAGTCGCTTAGTGAGCTGAGTGACGCTGCTGATTCTTGCTTGAAACCATGTGAGGGTTTCTTGAACTTGGGCTCGGTCACGGTGGCGAACGAGTCGGGGTCAGCTTTAACAGTGGGTGTATTCTTGGATGATGATGGTGTTGACGTGGCATGGTGGCTGGAGATGGGTGACAGTGGGGCTGCAGAGTTCCGAACGACAGGTCGCTTGATGTTTAGAAGCCTTTCCTAGTCTGTCAGATGAGCTGCGTGAGCTAGTACCTGAAGACAGACAAACAAGAACTCACCGAAAGTCAAAAAGCTCATACCATCTATTGTCAATCCACTCCTTGTATTTCGTAGCTGTGAGCCTGCCAACTGCAGCACCACCCTTCCTTGCCTTCCCAATCCGATGCTCAATTGCCTGGATCTCAGTCATGTCAGAAAAGATCTCCATCACCAGCACCACCAGTGAACTCTTCAAGGGCAAGGATGAGCTGAAAAAATCTTGCAGAGAGCGAGTAATAAGACTCTTGATGGCTGGTACACTATGTCGATCACCAAAGAGAAGAGCCTGCTGGGCCTGCGCAGAAATGAGGAGACATAGAGAGCAGGATATATTCTAAGGACATACCTTCTTATAAAGATTATCTTTATTGATGTTATACATCTCCCAGTTCTCGTCGTTATCTGGACCAAAGATAAACTCGAAAACTGCTGTTCGCTCTTCTATGGTCCACCGCCCACCAGCGGCAATTATGTCGCTATCATCAAGCTCATCTTTGACCTCCTTAGCCTTTCGACGTGAAGCCGCTGGCTTTGGAGTTGCAATGTTCTCCTTCCCAGCCTCGTCCACGTCGATGACTTCGGTCAAAGTTGAGCCCAGGAGTCGATTGCGTTGACCAGCAGTTTGGGACGCTGATGACATGGAAGGACCTCGGTTACGTTTAGCACTTGATTTCTGAGGGGACATGGAGTGCGGTCGCTTTTGCACGCTAGTGACTAGGACATGTGTAGGGGTAGCTGGTCGGAAATCTTCAGACAGCTGAGGGGATCGGCTGGCCAGATATTCTGCTTCCCATGGGTGTAGTTCATCTAGGTCAGATACCTGAGGAGCAGAAGGTTCTGGGGTGTGCGGCTGGTAGTCTTGTGAAGCAGTATATTGCGGGACAGGTGGGCGAATGTTTGTTGGAGCCTTGTAAAAGGTGGTTGAGGTTAAAGTAGGCAGGGGGTCTTGAGAGTGAGTAGAGAAATAGCTTTGCTGAGCATATCGCGCCTGATAATTGCTGGATTCATGGAGGTGAATTGGCTGCTCACTGCGATGTCTCTGGTGCTCAGAAGAAAATGTCCTAATCTCGGGCTGACGAGCCTGGAAGGCAGCCAAAGCAAGAGCATCCTAAATGTCATATTTTTCCGTTCAGAATGCGAAGAAATGAGTGACTGAGCAACACACCAAACCGCTTAGTGGTGGCATCACTGCACCAGATAAGAAGAAATTTTTAAAAAAAAGAACGCTGAGATGCATTTTCAGGAATGACAAGAGCAGGAACAATACTTATAGCGTACAGAGTGGGTATTTAGAATAAATAATAGGAAGGGAAGAACGAGCGTGCTCGTATTCGACAGAAAGCCAGAGGAGGGAGAGGGAAAAGCCATCGTGCGCCCATTCCCAAACGGGGAAATTTCATATTTCAAATAGCTAGCGCCGGCGAACGAACCGAACGATCTTAGAATTGAGCAGCCCCATATAGGTTCAATATGCTGTACGGCAACCTGAGACGTAATATGATCGTGACTCAGTGGCGCCGTGTGTGGTGTGGCGTCTTCGCCACAGAGAACATGTTATCCGTGAGTTGGTCATATCTAATTCACGATCAGATTCTCTGGCAGGATACACTATGTATAAAGCTAGCTAGCTCGGACACAAACACCATTTGAAATTTTACACGTCCGAGCGTGCCTGGCATGGCATATTGGACGATCAAACACTCCAGGAAATTTCGCTGATGTTGACGTTGAAATTGAAGGGCCCAGGGCACTGTACATGGCCATGTGAGGCAACGTGAATTGACCGGCATGAAGTTGGTGACAATTCAATCCCACTGGCACATGCGGGCGATCGCCAATCATGATAGTGATATGAATTTGAAGAAATTTCGGGGCGTCCTGGTATCAATCATGAGGCACTCCTCGGGAAGGACGTCTATATAACTGCCAGTGATGGTCAAGTGATGGTAGGTAGGACCCCATAAGTATCGCGGTGACAATGCCAAGACAATGCATCCGACGTACCTTGAATCTGACTCTGAGCTGCTTTGGTCCTGCCACTTACTGTTTGGACTCTGGAAGCGGGACTGGGTTGCCTTGCAGCTTTCAATTCATAACTTTGGATGGATCAGCCAGCGACTCTCTACAGCGGACAGTTGCCTTCCTTAGGCAGGCTGTAGTCAACTTTTCCGTGGATACTTACGCTAAGATTCTTCAATTGACTTTCCGATGTATGATCTGCCCGCAAAGATGGAACACGGAGGCAGATGACAGTTACTATCAAACTGTAGGCGCTATGAGATTGAGATATGAGATGAGCGCCCGTAATGGTCATAAATACGACCAGATGTTTCCAGGCTCCAGCTGAGCTTCTTTCCAAACGCCCTTGTCCTGGTTGTTTACTCGTCCCATCCGTGTTCCTCTCGGTCTTTTGAGTCGTCCCGGCCTGGCGCCAAGCACATTCCCCTTCACCACATCGCTCCCACTCCCACGACGCGGAGAATGCTCCCCCCTCGCCCTCCTCAGAAACGCAAACTCAGCGCTATCTGGTGGGATCGTCAAGTCATACGCGGATTTCTACCTAGGATCGTCTATGTTGCTCTCGGTTTCATTATGTATGCGGACATCAGTTACATTTTCTGTTTTTGAAGCTAATAGTGTCGGGTGTCTTGAATGGGATAGAATGGCTATCTGGGTCGGAGTCATGCTTCACTTCGCCGGGCGGGAGACCAAAGCTCGGAAACTCAACGAGGTGCGAGATCTCCAGGAGAAGTTGAAGTCGGGGAATACAAAGGAAGATCTTGCACAATCGGTATGTACAAGTACAACTCGCAGTGTCGTCTCTGACGGTCCAAATCTGGCAGGTGTTCTTGCAGGCGCTGTTGCGTCAGTTCGATCCGGATCAGAGTGTTTTGAGTAAGTGTGTCGCAGCTACCAGTGTGACCGTTTTACCACTGGCAAGCGTTCTTATTTCATGTAGCCGTTGATTGGTCCAGCGTTTTTCTGAACGATACTGATGAAACATTTTCCCCGTTCACCGGGGTTCCTTTGGGCTTCTATCGAGATGTGTACGCACCTTTCTTCTGCTCTGCTCAGCCCGAGTCTGTAACCCATTTTGTAGCCGAACAGTCTATGATAGTAACACCACAGATATTATCAGAGACGAAGTTCCGCAAGAAGACGATACATTCTACTTCCGTTTAGATAACCTTACTGCGCCGAGACTTGGGGTTCTTGGAGGTAAATAAATCTTCTGTTTGAACCTTACCAATGGCTAACGCGTTACTAGTCCACGAGTGGGATGCCGTAGGCACCGAAATTGATATGGGACCTCGCAGCATCGGGAAGGTTTGGACTGAGCCTCAATTTGGGTATCCTTGGGATGAATGGAGTGGGAGTATTGTGACTGCCATTGTATGTGGCCAAGTTCGAACCCTCACCCCGCTGACTCGTTAAGTCAGAACGATTTGGGCTGGGCTGCATTCGCCGCGAGAGAAATGGGATTTGAATCCGAATCCTTGGGGCTCGTTGCGTTCCCTCCGATCGGTGTTACTGTGGCTGGGAGCATTTTGTGCGTTCCTCATTTTCATCATCTCTCTTTTTATATAACTTATGTCGAGCGAATTGGAAGGAATTGGAAGATGCAGGCTACTTCCATCATTACCCCATCATGTCTGGATGAGAATGTGCGGATAGATCAAGCTACGTGCGAGTTGGTGAGTCATTACAGCAGGAGTGTACTTGATAAATGGGGGGACTAAGGAGTGATTATTTTTACAGGAAATCACCTTCGTCGCCAAACGCCCGGGGATCGTCATCTTCTGCGTTATTGCTGTGGTCACCGTGAACTGTAAGTGTCTTTTTGCTACATACAACAAAAGGTCTAGCAGAAACTAATGGTGCCCTTCCCTTCTATGTATAGGGCTGTCGACGATCGCGATCTTCCTGGTCACGGGTGAAGCTATCCTTTTGAGAAGGACTCATATCTTGGAAGGGACAGATATGTTGGGAGTGTGCTTCGCCGCTCTGTTCGCTTTGCCGACCGTACGTCTTCCCGGCCATTTCCCTATCTCTCTGTTCAATAACCGATGGGATGCATAGGTACGACAGCTTTTACCGGGCGCACCTTCGGCCTTTGGAGCTGTCATCGGTGAGTCTAAGGCCAGTGACTAAGTTTGAGAGAAGGGCTGACTATCCCGTGTCTGCCAAGATTTGGTTGGTATTCTGCCGAACGTTATCATCATTTCTCTCTGCGTGCGTCCCTCATGCTCTCCTCTCGATCGCGTCGCTCTTCGCTAACGGATGCCCGCCTATTTAGACGACGGTGTTTGCAGCTGCGAGGCTCAGAATGCGGAGGCAACAGCCTATCATTGCGGATGAGAAAAGTGTCTGATTCCACTCCTATTGCATACTGGCCTGGCATTTGTGTTTGATTCCTTTCATGTAAGAGTAGTTTTTTCCTAGTGTGGCGTCATGCATCATGATCCAGGGAGACGGGAATTATGCATCCTTCTACCGGAACATAGTCATATGTAAAATATCTTCGTACATAGATTATCCAACTTAGTCTGTGTGGCGAGTTTGCGACTGTGGTGCTCGGTCATAGGATGTTGGCCTGTTGAGATTCGTTCAATCTTTTCGATCTGTATCATGTCGTCGGCGAAAGTCTACGCCGGAATCAATGGAGCTAGCAGCTGCGGGCTCCTCGTCATCTCTACCAGACTGGCTACTCGAAAAGACTTCTGGGAAAGGAAGAGGGAAAAGAGCCTCTAGGGGCCGCATTGCCAAGCCGTGACCAATACCCAAGTTGACAAGTAGAAGAAGTCATTCGTCCATCTCCATCTCCCCTTCAAACTGTCCCAGACGCCGCGCTGATGAAGGAATGCACATGCTTCTATTCACCTCTGCTGACATTGGTAGGCTAAGTACGTGTTTATATATTAAACAATGCTACGTGCGTTCATACTGGGAGCGTTTTCGTAAAAGTTTCACTCTTTCAATAAATCAAAGTTATCAAACTCATTAACCGTACCTGTAACGGAGACATTCAACCCCATCCTCCCAAGCGTCCTCAGTGTACTCGTCTCTGGCCCAGAGAGCTCACGATCTAGCGCATGAAGGTTAAGGGACCGAACTTGAGTCGAAAAGATTTTCCACCGCAGACTTGATCATGTCTACGAGCTGGTCGTCTTTAACGAGCTTTCAACGGATGGAGAGATCAAGGTGTGATAGTTTAGGTAGAAGAGGAGGCTCCCATGACACCGAGCCACCACCACCGCCTGGGGTGAGCAGAGACACTGCTTTGAGGAGCATGGGCTTGGAAACGGGCGGATTGATGTCTTCACCCAGGGCTTCTTCGAAAGTCAATTTCGTCAGGGACGGAAGTTGACGAAGCGTGGAGATGAGAGCGCCGGTTGTGATGGACATCCTCATCATGGTAAGTTCTGTGAGCGTGAACGAGGAACGAGAGATGGAGTCAAACACCCGAAGAGGCCAGTTCGCTCTCCCAGATTCACGATAGGGAACCATCATCCTGAGCGAGGTCACAGACGGAGCTTTGAGCGAATTTGATGTCACTCTGAGTATCTGTTATATCCCAACTTGCAGCTCGTCGGATACAAAGGAATACTCGCAAAAGATTGACAGACTCCGGAAACTGGAAGGCAAACTTACTGGGGTAGCGTTAAGGTTGAAAACACCACTGCCGAATGAACGCGACAAGTGCTGGAGGTTGGTGCATCGTACGAGGCTAGAAAGGTCTTCGATTCCATACTCCAGTGAGCGGATTTGATTCCACGGAAGGCGCACAGACGCGGGTTCACTGCCGAGATTCACGGATGTGAGCTTGGGAGCATTCTCAAACATGGCTTCATCTCCTAGTACATCCCATGCAAGGCAGTCCAAGCCCCGCATCCGAGAAGCGGAAACCCGGTAGTGCGTATATCCCAGTGTTGAAAGGCGATGTGACCATGGATGGATAGTCGGGAAATGTGAACTGCATGGGCACTCAACACCACATTACGCCGGATGCCCTTCGGATGCGACACTCCGAATGGTAACATCTAGAGGCCGTCCTCTTGATCTCTAAAGGAGAGAGCCAAGCGCTGCAGTAAGAAGCGATGCACACTCTTCGTGTCTCGCGCTATATCCTAGGCCAAGGATTCTGATGGTAAATGTTGACCACACGCTCGCGGTAGACTTTGCTATGTTCCACCAACGGGAACAAACTCTCGCGAGCGTGTTACCGCTCTCCTAGAAAGGTGTCTTCAACGCAATAGGTGAATATCTGAGATAAAAGCTCGTCGGGAAGCATGCGCACAGGCGCAAGCAAAGCGCTGCGTTGGTTCATAGATTTTTCCAGCTGAATCTGTGCATTCTCGAGCGTAATAATGACGCCTTGAAGCCAGTTTATTTCCGCGCTGTACATTTCCACGTCGTGTCGAGAGGTTCTCAAGGTCCGACCTATATCTGCCTTCTGGGTAGTGGTTGGGTATTCTCCGGTCCTGAGTCTCTCCATGATCTCAACGTCGTGGATCCGTGACGATGATGAGGGCAGTCTGGTCGAACAGGTAGGACACGATAGGGGTGCCATCGGGGTGCCCATTGCAGTGGAAGACAGTAGCTTGCAATTGTAGTACGCCCGGGGGGATGATAGCGAAAATCAGATCGTTGATTTTTTGTTCAGACAGTCAGTTGAGCAAGGTTGACCGAAGTTTACGATGAGCTGGTAGATGGATAATCGTCGATCAACGAAAATTTTCACGATTTGTCATCATGACTGTGGCGTCAACGAATCACACAAGAACAGGAGGAAAACGCTCCATAAGGTACCGAAGACACAATTGTTTCACCTTCAGATGATACAGAGATAGATGTGTTGCTATTGACAATATGTATGTATATAAATGCGAGAGATGAAGAAAGCAAGAAACAATTAGTAGTAGTAGGGAACGTTCGAGATCTATCTTACACACACGCGTACTGTCTAGTAAGGAATTCCAAAAGATATATGCAATGAAGAGACAAGACATCACGGCTTCTCTACCGAATATGGTGGTAGCGAACCCGTCGAGCTGCTAGGTGTTAACGGTAGAATGGCTGTCCCAGCCGCGATGCTCGCGCCCTTCAACGCGCCCACTCTGCCTACAGGCGCACCAGTCGATACTAGCGAAGTCGCAGCGCTGCCAGTGAATCCGAATCCTGCTGGCGAGTTCAGGCCAGGAGTGACTGGTCTCGAGCTCACTGGTGTGTTGGCCTGACTTCGGTTGTGTACGAGATGAGCGCGGACGAGGTGACCAGCGGCGAGGGCACTGAGAAGAGAGAGTTCACCGGCCATGACGGCAGCGGCGATCAGACGAGCAAGGTTTTGAGAGTTCTGTCCGGGAGATGTTGGGTGAGCACCCTTGAGGTTGAGCATCTCGAGAACGGCGCCTTGGGGAGCAAGAACCGTTCCACCGCCGACGGTACCGACTTCGATGGAAGGCATGGACACTGTCATAAGGAGGTCCTCGCCGTTGTTTGTTCTAGAAAAGTCATGTAAGTTGAAAGCAATAGAGACAAGAGACAAGTCGTCAACTCACGGTTCCATCAATGTCATGCAATTAGAACTCTCCACGTTCTGCGCAGGATCCTGGCCGCAAGCCAAAAAGATCGCAGTCAAGATGTTGGCAGCATGGGCGTTGAAACCGCCCACACTTCCCGCCATCGCACTGCCGACAAGGTTCTTCTTAATGTTGAGGTTGCAAAGCGCGGGAACCGTCGTCTTTAACACACTCTTCACCACGCTCCCAGGAATAACAGCCTCCGCCACAACCGACTTGCCTCTCCCCTCAATCCAGTTGATCGCCGCGGGCTTTTTGTCCGTGCAGTAGTTGCCCGACAGCGCAAGAACGATCATCTCAGGGAAAAACTTCTGCATCTCCTCCAACGCCTTCTCCGTGCCCTTCGAGATCATGTTCATTCCCATCGCGTCACCAGTCTTCGTCGCAAACCGCACGAAAAGTGTCCGGCCGGCCATGGCAATCTTCAACCTCTCCAGCTTCGCGAACCGACTCGTGCTCTCGAACGCGGCCTTGATGAGGGGGTAGCCTCCACCAGGACTCTCATTCTCAAGCCATGCCTTGGCCTGTGCCGCGTTGATAATGGTAGGGAAGTCGATAGCAGGCCCACGGGTCATCGCGTCGGCAGTGAGAACGGTCGTGACACCTCCACCGGCGTTGAGAGCCTTGCACCCGCGAGAAGTCGACGCGACAAGCGTACCCTCGGCAGTAGCCATAGGGAGAGGATAGAGGACGCCGTCGACCTTAAGCGGGCCAGCGATACCAAGGGGAATAGGGATGTAACCAATGACGTTCTCGCAGCAAGCGCCCTGAACACGGGTGTAGTCGTAGTTAGACATCGGAATGCACGAAGACTCAAGGGTCTGAGTCGCAGATGCCCGAGAGATCAATGCCCGACGGACACGAATAGCACGCTCCAACCCTTCGGCATACCCTGGACTGCCCATAATACCGGCGATGGACTTTTCCAGGGCGTATGCAGCGATCTTTCCCCGTTGACATAGGATAACGATCTCTTCATCTGTGAGCAGTGCAAGGGAAGCGGGCAATGGACGGGGGCCGTTCTCGAAGATGTCAAGCAATGTCGCATAAGGCCGAATAGACTCCAACTCCCTCTCTTCTTCGTTGTCGTCGGAATTGGAGTTATCACTGTTGTTTGCCGAAGTCGTCGTGGATAGAGGAGAAGAAGCAAGGGTGAACTTCCTCTTCTCGCTAAGCTTCAGCCGACGATCAACATCATCCAGCTTCAAAGGCCCAGGAGCAGGCGCTGGGGGTGTGTATACAGGCACATCTGCAACCGGCTCAGGAGGGAGAACGCTGGGAGCGACGACGACAGTATCCTCATGGAACCTGACACCAGCGTCTTTCGTTTGTGGCGGGTTCAGCATAGACGCCTTTCCGCCCGCGCCAAGACCGACAGCGATACCCTTCAACAAGTAGCCGTTGAGACTGATGCTGATGGCCAACACAAGAACGAGGTACTTGGAGAGGACGGGATCGGCGATGAAGGCACTCCAGGAAGCGACGACATCATCCCATGCAGTATGGGCAGCAGGCAGCTCGACACCGGCGAGTGAAGGCGGGGGAATGACCTGGATACGAGCCGAGGGAGTGAACTTGATCAGGAGTGGGACATCATCGACTTCCCGAGCGGTCGAAACGAACGTCGCGAAGCGATGCAGCGTATCCCGCATCTCCTCAGCGGCTAAATCAACCTTGCGTGCACCCAGAGCGGGAGTGGCTTTGGTATGGCTGGGAGCAGAATGAGATCGAGGAATACCGAAGGGGCCGACCAAGTTCAGGATGTGCAGCGAGAGGAAGGTGATAATCTGGACATGATAGTTTGAGATTCAGATATCTGACAAGGGTTGATAGAACACAAACCAGGAGCAATTTGAGCCTTGCGACAGGATTCTCTTCCTTCTTTCCGCCTCTACCGATTCCAGCACCCTTAACGCCAATCAAATTGTCCTTCACCTTGCCCAATCGGCTGGAGAATCCCTGAGGTTTCTCCTCGATTGTAGGTGTAGAGGAGCGCAGAGCAGAGGGCCTCATTTTAGGGGACATGATTGGCGAGGTAACAGCAGACGAAACCGCAGAGGAAGCTTGCGAGCGAGAAGATTTGGTGAGTGCCCGAACAGTCTTGATCCTCCTGACCTAGAGGTGTGATGCTCATAAGTGGTTGAACACGCAGTAAGGCACAAGACGTGACAAACCTCGACGATTACAGCCAACACCGAGCTCAAGAACGTGCACATCAAAATGCAGTCGATGCCCAGCAAGATCGCAGCGAGGGCACAGACCTCTTTCAGGCCCGCAACACCCGAGTTAGCGCCCTGTTCGGACGAATGAATGAGAACTCTCAGATGCATGAAAACATGATGACTTACGATGACCAAAACAGCAATTTCCAGGCCATAGTCACGAATGATGGGCTTATAGGAAGACGAGAGGGCGCTGAGGATCACTTCGCTCGAAGGAAGAAGCGTCCCAGCATATGCCTCGAAGGCCTTGGTTGAGATAGTGCCTTTCGACTGGCTACCTTCCGGCAAACGCTCTGGAACGGGAGTCAACAGGTAGGGATGGTTAAACACGGCTCTTGCCAATCTAGGAAGGTGATGACATTTCAGTGGCCGCGGGCTCGAGAGAAGAACAGAAGAGTCGTACCTCATGGGCTTATCGAAGCCAACGGTGCACACCAAGAAGGGAAGGGCTTCGGATAGAGCGACTACGTCCATCGGGATCTTCAGGAACATCGCAATTGAGAGTGATAACAACAACGCGAGAACTCCGGAGCTGAAGATGGCGGCCGCAATGGAAACCGTGGAGCCTATGGATAAGACGGGATACCGTCAGCTCCGGGTAGCCAACGGAAGGCGGACAAGTAATTACCGAGTGCTCTCGCCCTAACGAAAAGGACGACAAAAGTCAAGTGCATGAGGATGTACCCCGTAAGGATCAAGCTGATGTCGAGAGAAGGGGTCCTCTGTAGCAGATCACGTCATGAGAAGCAGCACAATAAATTACCGCAAGGAAACCGACGTACCTTCATCACTCCCAGAATCGCATTCCAACGACCTTAGCGGCATAGGCGACCCACCTGCCGCTCCGCATTTCATCGATCGACTGATACTCCGCATCGGAAGATTGCTTGAGTTCGTATTTGACATTGTTGGTGACATCTTTGGGGAGCTAGGATACGATAAGAGACACGCCAGGAAGGAGAAAGGTAGAGCGTACGGATGAAAGGTACTTTGTTAAGGACACAATAAAGTCCTCGCGGGCGCCAGCCTCGAACGCAAGTGTTTGTGTGAAAGTACGCTCTGCTACAGTGGTTGCAGAGAAACACTTGTTGGTGGACGCGTTAGAGGCACGGTAGCAGACGTCAGAGTATAATCCTCCAGCGAAAGAGTTGACGACATGATCCGAAATGTTGCGCACTGCATCTAGCAAAAGAGGATCGGAAGAGAAGGAGAATGACGATTCAGGGCCGTCCTGCACATGGTGTAAGGAATGGTAGTCGCCATGAATAAATGTAACAAATACCTCTTTGAGTTCCCAAACGATCTGCTGTAGTTCCGCCTTGGTCAAGACACTTCCCTCGTCGCTGGGATTAGTCCAAGCGCGTTCTGGAACATTAACCCAGTCCGTCCCCGTCAAAATAGCATGTGCAGGTCTGTGAGCGGCCGTGGCGGGAGTGAAAGGAAGATAACCGGAAGCATAAGGACCTTGAGCAAGGAAGGCGCTGTGCTTGATGGCATTAACAATGTGGAAATAAGCTAGAGTGCCGACTATAGAGAAGAACACAATGGTCTCTATAGGAGAATAGGCAGCATGGATGGCGAAAGGCCTGAGGAATGTACGCATGATCATAGCGGGCGCAGTACAAAACAGCTCGTCGTCGTACGAGGCGTCGGCAAGAGCGTGTTGGTCGCTGTCGAGTCCGGTCTCGAAAGCAGCTCCAGAGCAGGAGGATTAAAATAAAAGACACCCGAAAACTACAACAGCGAAGGAATTTTGGGGGAGAACGGGGGTAAATCAAAACGGATGGTACGAGTATTTTATTTATGTGCCCGCTTATTTCCATGACATAATAAGGGACCGCCTTCCCTTTTGGGAAGTCTCCGCCAACATTCTCGATCATGTTTTGGTCTTGTCCGTTCCGGCGAATCGCGTGGTTCGTTCATTTGTCTTTTTGCCTTCCGTTCTAGCCAGACAAATATCTCACCCAGAACAACGCGCCTCATACTCTCCCTCAGACTCGAAAAAATAATTGGCAAGGAAATAACAATCTTTCACCATCTTTCTTATTGCGGCCGTCTGACTCTTGCGGTAAAAACGCCTCTCCTCCATGATACTCGGGGTTAAATGCTTTGGCTTGCGGCCACTTTTCACTTCTGATTTGTCCTTATCCTTCACTCGTGTCGAACTAGTTTGGATGGGAACCATCATTCCACCTTATAGTTATGTATGACTACATTCACCCTGCTGTTCACGGTGTTTTCCGGCAAGGACGAAGGAAGAACGCTCTCGACGCGGTCCCGTTCGGTATCGCAGCTGCGTTGAAGCTGTTCAGCATCATCGTCATCTTGGATCAGTAATGATTGACGCTCGTACTCGTATACACCTGTACAGCCCGATGTTTACAACCTCAAACGTCTAACTCCATTCATGGGGCGATGACAATATGCCATACGCCATTTCGACAGCACATTCCCTTCGGACGTTGTTGACTCTTCGCGCTGTCGCCCCTGCGACCAAGAATTATCGCTGCCAGATACATCTATCCTCCGATAAAGAAGGAACAAAGAACACAAAGCACACCGATCACTTCCTCTATCTCAATTGTCTCGCAGGTGTGGCGTAAAGTCCGAAATGACAATAAGATCGCGGTTGTGAAGGAGAAATCGTCCTCCGCCGTACTTCGTCTTTGAAGATTATTATCGTGAAACATCAATATTAGCGGCAACAGTCCTCACGCTGCCTGCTCGATCCAGGGGTGGAAATTTGTACAT
>RZIO01000005.1:2277811-2306264 GCA_004338095.1 Gloeostereum incarnatum
TTATCACCACGGTGTCTGTAGATCATACTAACCTCAGGCCCCCCGGATCATGGCGTGAACTCTTACCGAACGGAACTCGTTATAATCGCAATCGATGGCTCTAAGATTGAAGGAATATCAACACGTTCCAGCACGTTCCTTGGAAAAGATAAGCAGCGACCCTTTCTTTTGTGACCAAATGTTGACACAGTCAATGAAGCACCCATAACTCGTTAGCTTAAGCTACATACATCAGAACCTCTGATGATCAGGAACTTCCTCATGTTCAACCGGTCAGAACGACCCTCCGATAATTAGAAGATCACCTGTCGTCTATGCTGGCAGGGGAAAGTAGACGGTAGAACCGCACGATGAACTCGGAGTCTTCTTTCGACTTTTCGACTGTCACTGAAGTCAATGATAGGTACGGGTGACTCGGTGCATATATTACAGGCTCCTCGGCGGCTCTGCTCCCATTCTCCGTCTTTTGGTTTGGTGGATAGCGAAGAGAGGGCTCCATGGGCACCTAGCTAGGATCTCCAATCCAGGAACCTCTGGGCAGCGTCAGTTAGGGTTAGTTGATGACGCGTATTCTAAACTATAGAGGACCACAACGTCTAAACGACACTAGTGGCCGACACTTTACAAGAATCGCCGAGTGGATGAAAGGCGAGACGAGGGCTGGATGCCTTTCACAGAGGCATGGAAGTGCTCTCATGCAGTCGTTTTCATACAAGTGTCGAATATAGTTCACCCGACTGCCCGACTCGGAAGACATCGAAGTCTCCGATTTACTATGATCACTGCGTGGCAGTTTCTCGGACTCGGACTCGGAGGATGCATCTATAGACGATCAATACGAAGAAGCAATACGACTAGAATGTGTTTCGTCTGATTCCAGAAAGTAAATCTGGGAGTAAATATGTAGTCCCTTAATCTTGGACTAACAAAGAGGCTGTCAATATTCGCAGGAAAGCTTCCATGACGCTCATTTCGTGCCTCCTCTCCCTGCGGCCACGCTGGGCCAGGCTCAGTGCGTCTAAGTACTCCCAGTGGAAGTTGATAGAAAAAAGAAAAATATTCCCAGGCAGAGATGTCTTCGATTGCTTTCTCCAAAAGCCCGTAGGAGGTACAAGGTAGAATTCGAGACGACTCGAATCTCGGAGAGCGTCTGGACTGCAGCCCGCATGTGAAGTCACCAGGTTATCCATTGCGAGGCGTCGGCATGGATGATCGAAGTAGAGAATGCTCTAGTAGACTATTATAGTCTCCATTCCAAGAGAGCTATTTAACCGGTGGCGCTAGTACCGAATCTTGACAGGGAGGTACAACCTATCGTTGTGGCGTCCGTAGGCACTGTGGCGTCCATGTGGCATCGGCGTTTCGGTGATATCAAGTGATGGCAGACAGCCGAGAGCCGAGTCAACCCTTTCGGTCTACCAACAGCACCGGACACCATGTCTGCCTACACCTCTACGATCTTCCCAAGTCTCTTTCGGTTCAGCCAATTCAACCTATCTACTCATCTACGTTCCTTTCATTATCCATCCGATCGGAACCTCAATGAACTCAACGAGCTCAAACGAGCGGGCAAACAGGACCTATACCGAATTGAATCCGAGATCGCCAGACTTCAAAGCCACATAGTTCAACTTGATAACAAACGCGTTCAACTCAAGAACTACATGAACAAGTGCGATGCACTCCTCTCTCCCATTCGAAAACTCCCCGACGAAGTTCTCTCTCAGATCTTTGTCCTCTGTGGAGAGGGTACGACCATAGTGGATGATGAGAGCGAATCTCATCATAAAACTGATATTCCAGGGAACCGACTGGCTGGTGTTTGCTGCCACTGGCGTACAGTGGCTCTCGCGACTAAAGCGCTCTGGTCAAGGTTCTTCATCTCATTGGTCTCTCATGACGAGGAGGATGGCCATACCATCCCTTTCTTCGAATATACTATGCTTCCCCTTCTCTTGGACCGATCCAAAGGATCTCCCTTAACAATCTCATTGGATTTTCGTTTCTCTACGATGCATCCCTGGTACGACACCCTATTCAATCAAGCACATCGTATACGAAGACTGCAACTCCGTGGTCCTATCATTGAGGAGGAGAATTTCGATTATCTTCTTGGCCAACTTGGATCGCTCGAGCACCTCTCGCTTTGTCTTACAGGTGAAGAAGATGTAGAGAACGACACAGATATGTTCCTCGACGCTCCCCGTTTGCGCTCCTTAGAGATCTTATCGACTGGCTTTGGCTCTACTTCTCTCCCATGGCAACAATTAACCTCTCTAGCCTATCATGACGATGATCTCAGCGTGATCCTGACCGCTCTGTCAAAATGCTCTTCTCTCAAAAATCTCTGTTTGGGGCCGATCGTCGTGACCGCAGACGACTATTTTGGTGGCTTGGAAATCCTCACATTGCCGCAGAGTTTCAGCGACCTCCGCATAGACTGGAAACGACGAAAAGAAGACCATACTTGGCTGTTTTTCATCTTGCGGTCGCTGTGTGCGCCAACTATCAAGTCCATGGAATTCTACATGCCCAACTCGATCCAGGGTTGTGTGCACTGGCCTGTGCTCGAGTTTTCCTCCTTCATAGAACGTTCTGCTTGCACCCTCACAAAGCTTTCTCTGGATTCCGTATGCATCACGACCAGATGGTTCATCGACACTCTCGTACTGCTTCCCTCGCTCAAAATGCTCGTCTTTCGGGAATTCTATCCACAGGCGGAAGAGAACATAATCATTCTCGACGACGATGCGCCCGTAATAACACCCACCGTCCTTCGCAGGATGACACTCAATGTCCCAGGAGAAGATCGGCCGCCTCTTCTTCCTTGTTTGACTTTCCTTGACTTGTCCGTGCGCGGAAGTTCATTCAGCGACCAACTATTTGTGAATATGGTCAAATCGCGCTGGGATCCTGAAAGTGAGGATTGCTTGCGAGTGGTAAGATTTCAGCTTTTGGATCGTGGGTTCACTTCAGACGCAGAGTTTGATGTCTTGAAGGCCATTGGTAGGATGGGGATGAATATCCGTCTTGTTGATAACAGCCGTGTCGTTGTATAGTCACACTACTGTACATGCTGTATTGCTAATGTGGGGCTTTTTCCCCGTAATTTGACAGCCGCCTCTAAGTGCACTAAAAGTTCATGACGGCTTTTGACGCGAAGTGCCATACTGGTATGCAGCGAAGTGGCGGGCGCGTGAATTCTTTAATTACACGTGATCGTTTCCGCATTCACTAGCCTCATAAACTTGCTTGAACTTTCCGAACTTTCGAGTACTACCTTATCTCTATCATGACGTCTCCGTCAGTAGTCCCATTTCGACCCTCCTGCGAAAGTCAAACTGATGCGTTCCACTAAAGGATGTCTCCCTGCCCAAACTGCGATCGTTTGAAATTCCCCTCTTTTTCTCAGTTCCAGAAATTCAACATCACTGAGCGCCTACGATCGAGCCAATATCCATCATCCTCTGAGGTGAACGAGATTGACCAGCTTCTTCGGAGTGCCAGGCATGATGTATCTCGGTATGACGCAGAGATAGGCAGGCTACATAGCCTGCTTGTGTCTCTGGAAAATGAACAAAACCGGCTCCACCTCTATATGGACCAGTGTCAGGCGCTTCTCTCTCCAGTGAGGAAGCTTCCAGACGAGATCCTCTCCCACATTTTTAGCATTTCTGGAGAGGATACATCTCTGATAATAGATTCAGGAAAAGAAGGAGCAAATACTCCTGGATGTGCGCTGGCTAGCACGCGTGAAGGATACATCTCTGATAATAGATTCAGGAAAAGAAGGAGCAAATACTCCTGGATGTGCGCTGGCCATGGTTTGTTCGCACTGGAGGACCGTTGCACTTTCAACTCCAGAGCTGTGGTCAACATTCTACATGGAAGGTGGTCTTGAAGAGGGAGTTCCCGATTCCCGTACATTTGCCTTGACATGGCTAACAGCTGTGCTCGGTCGATCCAGACGCCATTCCCTGGACATTACACTCTGGCTACCCACCAGTGGCCCCACCGATCTCCATGCAGTCTTTACTTCCCTCTTTGCTGAATCATCTCGTTTTCGTAACCTCACACTCGTGACGGACGCCTTCGATAACATCTGGTTCCAGGCTGGTCGAAGGGACTTTCCTCTCCTCGAGCACCTCTCCTGTCGCGGCTCCCTCGCCACTGACATATTTGCAACTGCTCCAAGGCTCCATTCTGTGGAGATTGTCGCCAAAAGACTTCTACTTGTCAGGCTCCCGTGGTACCAGTTAACCGATTTGGTCTACAGAGAACTGCCATTAGCCCAAATCTTTTCATCTCTTTCTGGATGCTTAAAACTCAGAGCCCTTACGCTCGACAGCATATCTCCTCCTTCGCACTCCGACCAGACTTCTCTCGCGTTACCAACCTCTCTTCGGTCTCTCACAGTCACTGCACGTCTTCAGACGCAATTGAAGGGTATTTTCTCATGCCTCATCGCTCCGTCTCTAACGTCCCTGTCGGTTGCCAACGTGCTTTATGTACTACCCTGGCCAGAGACCGAATTTGCTGTCTTCCTATCGCGCTCTTCCTGCACCATCACAGAGCTTGTCCTCAAAAAACTAGATATGTCCACGGAGTCATTGACGACATTGCTCCGGTCACTTCATTCTCTGAAGGAATTGACATTTTCTGAATCTTCCGGAGACCTTGCACCCGTCTTCACCTCACCTCTCCTACTAAACATGTCTCTCCATTCCCCTCGTGGCGGCTTTAGAGCTCGAGAACCACCGTTGATACCATTGCTGGATCGTCTTGATCTGTCTATCAGGGGAGCGGCTTTCCAAGATCCTGACCTTGTTAAGATGATCAAGTCTCGTTGGCGTGTTCGTACTGCCTCGGGAGATGGGTATGGAGGGTTGTGCCATGTCCGTATCCACGTACGAGATCGCACGATGGATTCTGGCGGCCTTGCAGTACTTAAAGCTCTGAGATCTTCCGGGCTCAACATCTGTATCAAAGATAAGAAACATATCAAGATATAATGTGTGTAACGAACCATTCCTTCCATGTACAGTGGTTTAACCTTTGTTCTGTAGCTTTGTCTACCTGTGATGGTGTCGCGTCACAGAGGCTCCACACCTGGGGGCTGTAGACGCACAGGGAGCAGGACAGAACCTTCCAGCTGCACGAGCTCCTTCCACTGCAAGGGTTTCTCCTTTCCCGTAAGACACTACTGAGCCGTTCTACTTAGCATGTATAGCGCGACGTGCACCGAAGTAACCTTCTGTATATCTAGCAACAACAATCTAAACCCATCCTGAATCCACGCGTGAAAACAAGCGACAACGATATTAATTTCCAGCCTCTATACACGCTCCCGGGCGGCGCTAAGAATTACCTCCGCTGCTGTTTCCCTTCCCTCCTTCAGACGGGCTAATCGACCCAGTTCTGCTGCTTTCTGGTGTAAGCGCTCAGACTCTGTCCCCGGCCTCGTCACACGAGCCACCGCCGTCGCCAGCTCGGTCGCATTGATACTGGGAGGATCGGTCCGATTGCCGTAAATCCCAATGCCCAAGTACTCTACTCGGACGGCGTTCTCGTAGAGGTCAAACCATTGTGCTAGGATGATCTGGGGCACTCCGCAACTGGTAAAAGTTTGCTCAAATCAAAGAACGGTGTATCGAATGGACGATCACTTACTAGGCGGCTTCAAAGTACGAATTGGCGCCACCGTGATGGATGAAGCAGGTGACGTTCGGGTGGCTTAGGACGGAGACAACAGCGGGAATTAGCCATTTAACGATCTTAACCCTGTCGCCGTAGGCCACCGCCAGCGGTTGGAGGAAGTCCTGAACTTCCTCAATATTGGACACTTTCCATAGGAACTGATACGTGGGATCGTCAAGCGGGAGACCGTCAAACACCGCACGTAGGACATCTTCCACCAGGTCTTTGTCATAATAGAAGTGCGTGCCCATGACCATGACGATCGTCTTTCCCCGATCAAGCCACTGCTGGAGCTCGGGATCCGCCTTGGGCAACGGGGAAGTGACCGGAATGATCGGTCCACAGAGGATGATCTTTTCTGGTATCACCATCGGAAAGTCGAGCTCAGGAAGACTGGCGCAGATGTACGTCTTGTCGGCGTGGTACTTTAGGCCTGGAGGCATACCAGATAATCCCATCTCTTTGCGGAACGCAAAGCATGCCCTCATACGGGGGGAGGCCCTTATGACGAAAGCCCAATGCAGCATGTGCCAGATGTTAAGCAAGATGGATCCTACGGGAACGGGATACGGAGTGTCGGAGGCGGGCCTGTAGAAACAAATTGAGAAAGGCCGGAGAAAGTCTGAAGAGGCGGTGGGACAGGTGCTTACGCTGGATAGTGCCAGAATGTCTTTCCATAAGGCTGACGTTGCGCGGCTGGGGAAAGGGCAGGCATGCAGCGGTTGACGATGTATGTACGTCCAAGCAGGGTGCAAGCGTCATGTGCCTGGTGAAAGAACATGTCGATGACAACTACATCGGGGTCTACCTCGTTAATGATGTTTTTGCAGCTGGCCAAGGTAGCCTGTTCAAGAGGAAGGAGGTTTGAGCAATACGACTGACATTGAAAACAAAACACCTTACCCGATATTCATCATTTGTCCAGGGCAACATCATGGGCAACATGATTTCTAGTGCCTTGTACGACTTCCTAAGCGGTGGGCAGACGAGATCCTTCTCCATAATTCCTCCCCTGTGGGCAGCCTCGGCATGCGATAGACCTTCGACGACATGTAAATGGAGAGAGGAAGCAGAGTCCTCGAGGTGTCTCAACGCCTCTACATGATTCTTCAGAGGGGCGAAGGATGCGATATGAACAGATACACCCTCCTCCCTTGCCAACAGCCCCGAAGCCGTGGCAAGAATCGTGTTTGCCTGTCCATGCTCTGAAAAGGTAAAAAAAAGAACTTTAGGAGACTCTGCGGGCATGCTATACTTCAGAGAGAGAATTCTGCGGTCCAGTGCGATCAGTGGGATATATGAGGACTGGAACGGCCTTGCTGACCAGGGTCCAGCGCCATAATCAAGCGACGTTGGTGGCGTCTGCGACGTCTGCCATATACTTTAGCTATAGCCCGCTAACCACCGAGGAGATAGTCTGAACTGTGTGAAGGAGTGGACCTCTACGGCCTCTCTTGAAGCATGTCCTTTGGCTATCTGTCGTTGCTGAATGCATCAGCACCTCTGATGGGGACTTTTCGTACAGTTGAGTCCGTCAAATGTGCTCGATATGTACTCGTACGCAGTGGTCACAAATACATTTTTGAAAAAAATACTGCCTGGCACTACTCGGCAACCGTAGACGCGACGTACGTTGCAGGCGTTTGGAATGTTGCATATGCATACTTTGCGACATTGATGATCACAGTTTGAGTAATTACAATAAGGGAAATAAGGGAGCGTCCGCCGCCCGGCGTTCATCGACATCTTGTAACTTCATTTTTGATCCGCCCTGTGACGCGTGACGTGTAACCCTAATGTAACCCTAAATGTGGCTCGCTCTTGTGTTCTTCACCATGATGGACATTGCCCACATTTTAGCCTTTACATCGCTGCTCCTTCGGCCCATCTGAAATGGAAACGTGCTTCTTCAATTATCGCTAACGCTGTGATATGGAGAGAAGTTGGATTTTTCTCGGAATATACTCTTAGTGTGGTCCTCTGATCTGCTCCAAGCAAGGGCGTACTGAAGGACTGATCAAACTCGGCACCACACATGTTAATACATCTTCCATTAATTATCATATGGTGGCCCTCGCCTTCACGCTTCGCCATGACGGGATGTGTCTGACAATTTGCGATGGAGCGGTTCAAGGCCGAAGATCTTGCGCGGTCAGACCGCTCCCCTGGAATATAAAGACCGCTCAAGGGCCCATTGTACCCTACTTCCGAGTTATGCAGCTTCTCAAGGCTTTCGTTATCGTGTCCTCGCTCGTCGCGTCGTCGTTGGCACACACCACGGTATGGGGTGTCCAGGTGAACGGCGCTGATAAAGGCGATGGAAGAAACCGATATGTGCGCTGAACGAGACCGCCTCAGAATATATAACACCGACTGATGTGCTTTTGCAGATTCGCTCTCCTCCCAACAACAATCCCGTCAAAGACCTGAACTCTAGGGACATCGTATGTAACGTAAACAACAGGGGTGAGCGGGATGTGCTTAGGAGAGGAAGATCGTCTCTAACCAACTTTAATGTCCAGAGGTATCCGAGCGGGTCTCTGTTGTGGCGTAAGTGTTAGATTCAAGCTGTAATGGAAGTTCAAAGCTAACTCTAACTGTATGGTATCTTCCAGCGGAGGTATGGCTTCCCATCTTCTTCCCTTCGTGACATTCTGAGTTCATTCCGCTAGACACGTTCACGTTCGAGTGGTATCATAACTAGTAAGGCTCATTCTTAGTCAGTTTCTTTTTTCAGAACCGCTAAAACGAGATCATCGCAGCCGGGGCGACGATATCATTGACAAATCGCACAAGGGACCGGGTGAGGCGCTTTTGTCTTGAATCGTATCCATCCTAAAGAGGCGTTTGCTTCGTACTCAGTCCAGGTGTACATATCTTCCGACGGCTCACAATGGACGAAGATTTTCTCGGAGGGCTACGACACAGGTTCCTCACAATGGGCCGTCGATAAGCTCATTGCTGCTCGCGGGAAACATAGTGTTATCATACCTGAGGTCCCCGCTGGTAACTACATCCTTCGTGGTACGTGGACTCCACTATCTGCGGCGAAACGAAGTACTAAAATCAACAAAACCCTCAGCCGAAATCGTCGCCCTTCACGAAGCCAATGCCCTCTACTCGCAGAACCCGTCGAGAGGAGCGCAACACTATATGAGCTGCGTTCAGATCCAAGTCACCTCAGCAGGAAGTCAGACTCTTTCTAGTGGAGTCGTGTTCCCAGGGGCTTACACGGATCGGACTCCTGGTATTCTGTGGAATTTGTATGAGTTCGGTGACGACCCGAAGACGTATGTGGCTCCGGGACCTGCAGTCTGGTCTCAAGCCAGAGGAGGAAGCATCTAAACGTCGATTGTAGTCAGGGTGAGTTTATTACGCTAAAAATATTTCACATGCGGGGCACTGACTATGCCCAGGTTTACTCTAGAATTTGTATGCTATGTCAAATCTTTCAGTATCGATCGTGTTGCAATTGCTTGAGATGCTCACGGGCTGCCGGCTGACCTTCTTCCGAGTGCGCGCCACAACCTCTATTGTAAGAAATGATCACCACTATGACGCGATTGACGATCTATGGTGACTTCATATCCTACACCACGTCTTGTTACCTTTCGTTTATAATCCGATACTCTACTACTGAACAACCCCATCATTTAGCTTCTAAACATGAACATCGCATCCAACATCGCTGCCAAAATCGTGGGCTCAGATCCCAAACCTCTCACCCAAGACACCTCTAACCCGTCCAAGAACGTAGAAGAATGGGCAGATACCTCCGAGAAGATGAAGGCTGTGATCTGGCAAGGCAAGAATCACGTTGAAGTTGGTCAGGACTCTCCCTTCTTCCTATCTTCTTGTCTCCCTCTTATTCAATTACCGTGTGTGCAGTGGAAACATACAAACCCAAAATAATCGACCCCGAAGACGTCATCGTTAAAGTGACCGGAAGCACCGTCTGTGGATCCGACCTGCACCTCTACCACGGTGCCATCATGCAGCTCCAGAAGGGAGACGTCCTCGGACACGAGTTCTGCGGTGTCGTGGACAAGGTCGGCGCCCACGTGAGGGGGGTGGAAGTAGGCCAGCGTGTCGTGGCGTCGTTCCAGATCGCTTGCGGGAGCTGTAGGTTCTGCAAGCAGAAGTTGTCAAGCACTTGCGAGAACACGAATGGGAGCAAGTTGATGAATGCGATGTATGGGAATAGGACGGCGGGTGAGTTACACGCGTGTTGGCATACGGCATGGCGACTATATCTGACTGGTGTGGGGGGTTTGTATAGGGATCTTCGGATACTCGCATCTGCTTGGTGGGTTTGGGGGTGGACAGGCGGAATACGTGCGTGTCCCGTTTGGAGCCGTCAATCTTTTGAAGATTCCCGATAGCGTTCCGGACGAGAAAGGTGTGTTGCGTCTCTTTCTGTTCGGGGGCCAGGGCTTCACACACCGTTGGTTACAGCTCTATACCTTTCGGACGTACTCTGCACTTCCTACCATACCATCAAGTACACGAAAGTGAACAAAGGCGAAACGGTCGCCATCTGGGGTACACGCATGCACTTCTTCTTCTTAGACTCTAACCTCGGAATTCTCCCCAGGTATCGGACCTATAGGATTCATGGCCGCCCTCTTCGCACAGCGGGAAGGTGCCGGACGCATCATCGCCATCGACAACAACTGGCGCTTGGACTGGGCCAAAGAGCGACTTCCCCAACTTGAGACGATCGATTACAGCAAAGAGAAAGTCACAGACAGGCTGAAGGAACTGTGCCCCGGAGGCGTAGACGTCGCGCTGGAATGCGCGGCGGGGGAATATCCAAAGGGGATTCTGCACAAGGCGGAGATTTTGGTGGGATTGGAGACGGATACGTCCGAGTTGCTTAGTGAGTGCTGCCATGTTTGGGTTGGAAGTAGATGTGAAATTGACAGCTTGTACTTAGATGAGATGATCGAATCGACGAGGGCGTGGGGGAGGTGTGGGATCAGCGGTGTGTACAGTGGGTTTACGAATCATTTCAACATTGGGTCGATGATGCAGAGAGGGGTGAGTCTGATTGGCTGTGGTCAAGCTCCTTGTCATCGCTGTGCGTCGTCAGAATCTTTCACATTGCAGATTTGTTGCAGATGTTCTGACTGACGATCATGTTCTGTTGTTTCGCAGATTGGGAAGAGCTTCTTGATATGATCGTCAAAGGGGAGTTGGATCCGACGGTGATGGTGACACACCGATTTGCACTCGAGGATGCGGACAAGGTGTATGCGAAGTTTGATAAAAGGGATCGCGAGGACGGTATCCAGAAGGTATTTTTGGAGACAAAGTTTAGTGCACCTCGGGCGCATGGCACACCTGCCTTGACCAAGCTGGACGATGGAGAAGAAGTGTACACAGTGTAGCTTTATCGCTCGTAATAGTAACAAGATGTCACTCGAGACCTAGTCGACCACATACCTAGAACACAGTATACTACACTCTAACAACACAGAACAGAACAGAGAATCTGGAAACAGAAAATGGATCATCCGCGGTCCAGCAACGCAAATACGTAGTAGAACTCCCGACTTGAGACGCTTCATAGACAGAATCTGTTTTTGGGAATCATGAAACATATCGGTATCCAGTCGAGTAATGCTCCTCTTCCTCTAGATCCATGTCCAAATCCCTGTGCTGACGAGGCATACCCCGCTACCTTCGTTTCTTCTGGCGTAGAGGAAAGGGGTATAACCACCGGGGTCGCGCTTCCGACCCAAGTCGTCTGCAGTGTCGTGAATGTGAGCGACGGCTCCGACTCGTTCTTCATTCATCCTCCTCCTCCTCATCGTCAGTGAAGCCGAAGACGCCATCTATGGCGCATCGTGCTTCACCCAGACCCTCGGACAGTTGGGTGTCGGGGGTCGCCGTGGCGCATCCCAGGGAGGTCAGGGTTGGAAAGGATTCTGTGACGGTAGCGCGCCAGCCTCCGTTAGAATCTCCTATGATTGTTTCTTTTTCACGGTGAATGAGTGGGGAGCAGAGAAGAGAGAGGTGCGTTACGAGTACCGGAACCCTAAGGGCCATGCCAGGTGTACGTTGTCTCTGAACCGTCCTGGGCGGTTCCGATGGGAACGAGGGCGTCTATGGGACCGTCAGGAGCCACGAGACCCATAAGAGGTGGGAGCGTGAGCTCTGGGTCGGGGTTTGCTGTATCCGAGAGTGTGACATTTGAGCAGAGCCCAGATAAGTAGGCGAGCGTCTGCGGAGGGGAGAGGGCGTAGATATACAAAGGAGGGGAAGAGTGAAGGGAGCGGCAGCGAAGATGTGGGACTTCATTAGAGGCTAGAATGGATTGCAAGTTTATGTTCTGTCGCTTTGCGTCCCATCCGCACTTTTGGTCTTTCCGTCTTTCAGACTTGTAGCCGGGGCCGACTATGATGAACGTGGACAAGAGGAAGCGAGGAAACCAGCTAGTGGATCATCAGGATCAAGCATCTATCTTGTAATCTGCTCAGTTCGCCGATGTTGCAAACAAGGTCAAGAAGAGCCCTTCAGACAGACGTCAAAGTAGTCAAGAAAACGAACACGTTTGTCAAGTCAAGAGATAGCTCTCAGTAGTCCATCGTGGTGGAGAAGGTAACAGAAACAGGTTGGTCCGATCTTCCGATCCAAGTTTTCTCTAGGTCCATCATATTCTAGAATGTACTCTAGTCTTCCTCAAAATCGGCCAACAGAATAGAGGATTCCGTATCGTAATACGGATCGTCCGCAGGCCACCGGGGAAGAGCTCCCCGTTTCAGACGCCGCCGCCGCCTTTCCTTCCACGCCGCTTTGGGTTTCCATAGTAGTAGTGATAACACGGCACCGATACACACGAGCCCTCCGCCGAGAATGAGGAGCAGCACTGTTTGATAGACTCCTCCGCCTGTTCCGGATGGTGACTCCGGCTGACACAGCGTCTTCTGCATCAGCTGGAATCGCATTCCCCGACCTCTCCGTGTACTCATTATAGCCATCCACTGTTACGCATGGTGTTTCTCCTTCGCGAGGTGGAGTGGCGCATCCCCCCGGTCTGGTTGCTTGAATATCTCTTGGGGCGACGGTGCCCAGAGCGAAGGCATCGAGAGGAACGAGCCCTGGCGAGAGTTCCGGCTCAGCCCGGGGGTTTGGCGGATCCCAGAGTGCGACAAATTGGCCCGAGCCTGGGGTAAATGTCTTAGCGTCTCTTTGTATAGATGAAGGAGAGGGGATACGTACACAGGAGGAGAAAAGCCAGAAGAGTGAAGGCGACGGTATGGGACTTCATCAGAGTATATGTGACAAACCATTTTGGGTGCACGCTTTTGAGTCTCTCCGTTCTTTAGGCATCTAGCCGGGTGTGGAAACTGAGCACTGCCTGTGGTTCTTTGGTGCTTCTGAATCATCAGCGTCTTGTCCGATTCTTGTTAGGCGCTCGAGTTCCATGGATAGTGAAAGCAAGTCGAAATAACATAAGTCCCTCAATATATGCGTAGTCAAGAAACGAGCATTTTCATCAACATTAAGGCTTAAGAACTCTAGTGATGGAGGAAAGAAAGAACGCCACATGTCACAAATATGTCACACATGTCGGAGTTTGAACGTTGTTTTGTGGAACTGGCATCGGAACAGTCAGCCGACGGTCCTGCCATTCCCCTCATCAACAAATCGTTGTAATTGTCGTCGCCGCCAGCAAAAGCGAGCACAATGGTCAACATCCCCAAGTATGCCATCTCGTTATGCTTGTTGATCCCATGCTGATCCAAATTCTACAGAACGCGCAGGACATGTAATTATCTTCTTAAAGTGTAAATGTGTACGATCTGACGGTTTGGTGGGATATAGACTGCAAGGGTAAGACTTGCAAGAAGCACACGTATGTCCCCTGTTTTGTGTTTTGTGTATTCTGATTATTGATTTACATTTACTGTGTGTTTTGTAGCCCACACAAGGTTACGCAGTACAAGAAGGGCAAGGATTCCCTCTTCGCTCAGGGAAAGCGGCGTTACGACAGGAAGCAGTCGGGATACGGTGGTCAGACCAAGCCTGTCTTCCACAAGAAGGTCCGTCCTTTTGCCGACATTCTCTCGATGTTCTCGTTCTCATTCCCTGCAGGCCAAGACGACGAAGAAGGTTGTCCTCCGGCTCGAGTGTACAGTCTGTAAATACAAGATGCAGCTCTCACTCAAACGTTGCAAGCACTTTGAGCTCGGTGGTGAGAAGAAGACAAAGGGTGCTGCTCTTACTTTCGTGCGTTTTGTGCCTTCATTTTTTGTTGTCCCCGTCCTGACGTTCCTTGTGCAGTAAATGCTTTCGTGTCCCTCCGTCTTTTGTCTATCCTCGCATGTTGTTTTATACTACCACTACCACCGTATGCATATGAATGAAAGCTCGCCGACTCCATGCGAAAACGACACTCTTTCGACGTGATTCTGGTTACGGAGTTGCCTGGTGTTGCACGGGATCTGCACACCTGAAAGAGATACAAGTTACAGAGCGCTCCCAACGTTTGTTTGGGAACAAAATTCTTCTCTTTGAGTTCTCAATATCGACAAGAACGGATCAGTTGATCATATATTTTCAAGCCTTCTTCTGCGAGTCAGATCTCCTGGAGTCGACTAGTTTCGTTACTTAAGACTCTGGATCGGCTGAAACCTCCTTTTTTTCTTTGTGAGTTGGTGAGGTTCACAGAAAACTGAAGCGATGTTTTTCGGAAGCCTTTCACTTGACAGCGGATCCGAAACAGCAGTGACCCATCGGTACATGGACGGTTCAGCTGCATTGTATAGTGATCCTAGTTTCCAGTAGGCTTCTCTATCGCGATGTTAGTAAAGGGAATAAACCCCGAATGTAGGTCCTAATGGGTCCTGCGGATCAAATTGAATTAGCGCCCGACTCCCCACTCACCTTTCCTCCGAACTACATCATCGAATATTGGATCTGTGCTAGTCGCTGTGTTCTTCATTTGATCTACATAAGCATTCAAATTCAAACGTTCACAGAGTCAGCCTACTAGTACTCCATTACAAAACAAAGGAACGAAAAATTTTACAAAGACTCGCAATGATCAATCCCAACAACTTCTATCCCGGTTTGTTAATGCTTCTACTTTCCTGTCATATTTCCCATTGCTAATCCCACGGTGGTTTAGACAGGGATTCACTCAAGCTACAGTTCTGACGCTTTGCCACTGGGTGGATCCTGACTTGTGCAAATCTAGTAAGCCCACAGTCCACTCGACAATTTTCTTTATTTAGGTTGTATCCATTAATATTTACAGTCATTACGGTCTTCGCCAGATATTGGCCGGTTGTCGCCGAACGGACCGTCAAGTTCAACCATCACATCGATGTTCCCCACGTACTCCCTATACACAAGGTTGACTTACCCTATCCTAGCACTATCTGCTTTTTCTGCGATAGTCATCTGGATCAGATACGCCCTTCGAAGGCGAGAACCGCGGAAACCAGATTGTCTGACATGGGAGGAGGTGTCTCGACTGAGAAGACGCGAAATGTATAATCGATTCTGGCGCAAGACGAGAGGCGCGTTTCAAGCCAACGGGCTTACTCTGTGGACTGCAATCACTTCCCCGGGATTGCATTCATACAGACCTCCAAACAAATTACCCCGAACGCCTGACGGCTTCATGTATGACTCCGCGGCATACGAAGTCCATCCAAGGGAACACATGTATTCCCCACACGTCAGTAACAGATTCACGACCCCGTTCAATAAACTAACCGGTCGTCCTTGCAGCACGTGTACCATTGTCCTGCTAGGACTCTCGACAACAGAGACGGTCTAGTCGTACTCTTATCTGACAGCGCAACCCGCCGCAAGGATTTGTTGAAATGTCTGCGCAGAGTAGCCACGGGACGTTCCGCATTAGCGTCAACAAACCACGTCCTTCCCATGCTTCAGGAACTGTCAATCGACAGCTATATTTTCGGGGTGTTTCCTTTTGTTGCTCCATTGATGGAGTCTCGGTTTGCAAACATCGGTGCAGCCTTGGACTTTATGATCCAGGCCACGGAGGTATGTTTTTGGTACCTTGCGTATAATCGGTTACTTATGTATAATCTCTTAGGGAGTCGTGTTCCTGCATCAGAACCTGATAGCGCATCAGGTAAGTTGACTGGTTGTTTCAACAAGTTTGACTGAGCTGACCGGATGGCATAGGACTTGTTCCATTCCAATTTCCTCGCCAACCGATATGATCCTGAGCTCCCTCAACACGGCACACGATATTACATCATTGATTTCGACGTTTCCGCCTGTTTCGATATGGACTCTCTGCCTGAAAGCCGCGTCGTATCTTCTCCGCCAGCACCTTGGGATCGTTATGCACGAGAGGCACCTCCGGAGATGATGACTGGACAGAATTTTTGTCCTTTCCGAGTCGATGTATGGCAGCTAGGGCTGACGTTCTCGGCGATTCTCGATGTAAGTGACTGTTTCTAAATTGAAAATCGATATTTCACATTTTTACTCAGGGAGCTGAGGCGATGGTGCCAGAAATTCTCGACTACTTGGACGCACGGATGATGGCTGCGACTCCTGAAAAAAGGCCAAGTGCCCAAGAAGCACTGAAGGACATAACACAGCTTCTTAGTTCAGTTGATCTAGGAGTCTTGTCTACAGAGTTACCTGAAGCGCTCCCCCTTCCGTCTGTTCGGTACAACTGTTCAAGAAGATGGCAGGGTTGAAATGGAATATATCGAGGACGATTGATAAGCATGCGCTAGGAGCCTGTGACACTCGATATCCTACATGCTACTAGTACTTACAAGTTACATTGTTAGATCGCGGTCTTGCCAAGCGTAATGGTTCTTATCCTAAACTTACCGTCATCAACTTTTCTATGTTGGCCTCGCGTCTCCTTCCGTCGCACCCTTGAGAGACGTCCGACTTTTCTCTGTGTCTGGGCTTTTCCATAAACAAACGTGGATTGGGTCACGACTCACGGTGGACACTGGAGTCCCGTAACTCGGACCGGTGCAAACCGGTGCACACGTGCTTGCCCTGTTACCAAGTCACAATTCATCTTTATTAGTCTTCAATATTCTTTCTACGCGACTTCCACTCGAGTTCATTTACAAGATGTATACATTGACACGGACTAGACGACTAAACCGAGGGCGCTACGTACGTGCCGGCGCTATTCACAAGGCGCCGTAAACTGAACCATAAGCTCTTTATCTTATAATAGGCCTATCGCCACAACGGTTACTACATCATCCACTATAATCATTGGAACTCTTATCCCAGTGTTCTTGGACTTAAGCTTATCAGCGAAGTACCGAGCGATCCAAAACAGTTCCACCAATACATTGAGAAGCAGCGCGTCCACATCCAGCATCTGTTGGACGACATCCCCCGTGATGCTGATTTCCCTCTGTATCTGGAGCGGGTCGGGACCGTCAGCAAGAGTGCGCCCAAGAGCGAATTCAACGTCTACACCATTGATCTGGACAATCTGGTGTTTCATATAGATGGTCAACCTATATTTGATCTGAGCAATTTGCCTAGAGGGCAAGATTTCCTGGATAATATCGGTATGGTTCTTCTCTCTTAATCGATTTATTGCCATCTTGTTGAGTGGTGAGGCAGGCTGGGATCATTATGGTCTACGTAGCTTCAAGTCGTCGACGCCACAGGAGTATCGTTACAACTGGAAGTCCAAACCTGCTCCCGTGAACGAAGAATCTGTCAAAGTGTATGAAACTCATCACGCATCCTCATCGGCTCTATCTATTCATGAGCTCCTTCACAAGTCAGAGACCCTCGGAGACTTAGAGATAGTACGCGTCGCTTTTTTGGAGGTGCTCATAGGGAGCGTGAGATCCTCTGGGCCTCTAGTGAATGTGATACAGGAGATGGAGAAGCCGTCAACTCGGGAAGAGTTTCAAGACACCGCTTATCAACTTTCTTTGACTTTGTTATCCCTGGCAAGCTGCGCCGTCATACGATCGTCTCATGCTCGAGTAAGTCTGAGTCTATAAGTAAAGGGTATTGAGAGCTGACAGTGAAAGTCAAGGCCAATTCGTACAAGTCGACAGAGGGAAAGGACGTGCCGTTAGATTGGCAGGGTTCCAGTAACAGCGCAAACCCTAAGGACCCACTCCGTTGGCTGCGAGACGACGTCTGCGTCCTCCTAGCCACCCATCTGGATGATGAAGCCACTTTACGGGCTTCTATCGGGGACTTGGTGAAAGCTGTGGAAGATGGACCTACAGCCGCTGCTCACAACAATAGCAGCGGGCACGTGGTATATGGGCTCGTGTTCTCAATGTTCCATCTATCCATCGTGCGCCTCGAATGGCTGCCAGACACAAAGGTGACATTTATGCACACTCCAGCTTTGCAGTTTATTCCCTCTCCTTGGGCGTCTGAGCCATCTACTCCAGGGATTACCGCCCTCGTACGGCTGATGCTTCATCTTCCCACTGACACCATTCAGGACGCCGTCAATGCTTTGAAGCCACTTCTCTCCAAACCTGAACTCTTTACTGATCCTGTGTATCGTCTCAAGATGACCAGATTATCTGCTCTCCCCTTCGATCTTTGTCTCTGCATCGCACGACACCTCAACTTTCCCGAGATCTTGACCTTCTCTACACTGTCCACCGAATGTAGACAAGCTGCTTCTGTGATCCTCAGATACCCTCACATTGAAGCACGAGTTCGGTGTAACCCACTTGGGAACACTGACCTCCAAGAAGATACCTACGAGTTCTTGTCTCCACCAAATCCAATGCGAGAGCACGTATGCTGGAGACTTCTTATCCCAATTCCTCCAGAGCGTCGAGAGGTCAGACCTGATAGCTCGTCGTCTTACAGAGAAAAGAAGGCGTTGGATGGTCTGAATGGGTCGCTTTTTAAGGTACTACCATCAAATGCCAATTTTGCGTGTGCTTTGCAGGTTGGGTATGGTATTCGAGGCATGTCGTCGAAGGAGAATACTCAGGAGGCAACTATGTGGATAAGTATTATGGAAAAGTCTTTGGATCTGGACATTGTCGTTATGTTGGCGCGGTGTGATTCTGAAGGTACCCTGAGTCCCGACGTGGACGCTTCGTATGGGAAATGGTAGGCGTTGTTATGTTATCCATAGATCACCGTTACTTAATGCCTATGCATAACCTTCTGGACTGTCATTATGTCCTGAGCAGTGCGTAAGTGATCCAAGTTGGCGTGACCAAACCGTTTCAGAGACTCGGACGCCGTCTTGACATGACGCCTCATGCACACTGCATCGCCGCCTTTCAACATTATAGCGATCGTGGTATACACAGCCAACATGGCCTGCAAAATCCCTGGGTAAATTCTGAAGAAATCCTCCCCGCTACCAAAGCGTAATGAAAGCCCCCAAGACACATCCCGCAAGCGTCATTGATAACACCAGCCTTCCCTCTACCCCCAATGCCAATCTCGGAAGTACGCCTCCGGACCCCGCCATGGTAGTAGCGAACATTTTGAGAGGATCTGGTGCGCCACTGATCGTTATTGTCGGCGCCGTCGCGTCTGGAGACTCTCCTGCCGTCGTGGGCGTCTGTCCTGCGGGAAGGATCGTAAACATCTCGCTTCTCGCGTACATCCCACCGTGTGTAGAATTGAAGAAGAGTATGAAATAGTCGTCCCCGGCGGGTATGTCTTGCATATAAAGATTGAAAGATCTTGGCGTGGAAGGTGTCACTGGGACTATAGAGGGAAACGCGTGGGTTTCAGGAGGATGCCGTGCTAGGAAGCGCATGTTGGAACGCACCAGATCTGGCAACGTAGATCAATCCATCCTGTGCTCTCCTGGCCATCTTGACATCGACGGCCTCTATATCATCCAAAACGCCCTTTATCCATCTAACTACATTCGCCGCGTCGTTGACGAACTCTGAACCCGCCGTCGGTGAAGTGATAACAAAATATGAGACCGCCTGTCTGGCGCTGGCAAGGAAGAAGAATAGTAGAAAGAGTGTGAAGATGTTGTTGGCAGCCATCGTTGTTGTGGGAGAGGAACAAAGAAGAGTTGACAGGGAGTTCTTTTATAGAACTGCCAGGCAATTCACATGATCTTGGAAAATCCCGCCGTCAACGCAGTTCTTGGCGTCCGCCGCTGTAGAAGGTCAGCGAGCTCGGAAGAAAAATGTGATTCATGGTTTCTTTCAGTCCAGATTTGCAAGCGTTCGCGTGAACGTTTCTATTCCTCCAAACGCAGAACTGAAAGCCGAAAGCCAAAAGTATGGATTGCCCAGTCGTAGACGGACCTGTAATGCCAGAATACCAAGTGTCCTTGTCAAGCCAAGAAAGGGTGTCCAAGAAAAGGCTGTTGAACGGAAGCCAGGGGATGGAATCTGGATGCCTACCACGTCGTTGTGAATGAAGTCAAGATGAAATCGATCGAAAGATGTACAGATTGGATAAGTCACTGTTTTGATTGTGGCCTGGGGGAGAATACGAAACTGCGTGTCCAATCTATTCGTTGTCATAGGAGTTCTTGATTTTACCACTCACGTCTGTTTACCCTGCGGTCTCCCGTCAAGACAAACTCTCGTTCTGACTTCGCCGGAGCGAGGTGCATCAATCAATGGTTGCTTGGAAGCAAAATGCATACGGGACTCAACAAGTTACAACACAATGCCATTGTCTAAACCACCGCTCGGCGCTGACTGTCAAACATAAGCGGATCAGCAGCAGAGTGCAAAGAAAGACGAATCCCAGCCTGAGGGTGAACGAGATTCCCGGACAATCATCGGTAAATGGCATCAACATGTATCGCTGTTGTAGCTGTGAAATGTGTGAGACATCTAACAAGGTCGGAACGTAGGAAACCTGAGTCGTAATTGTCTTGTTGGTCTATTCCGTCGCAAGTCGTGAAGAAACCTCGTTGAAGGAAATTTACTAAACATCAAGGGAAACCAAGTCCTTCACGAAGAGGAAAATACCCCAGGACTCCGCCAAGCCCCGCCATGCCTTAAGCAACACTATACGTTTAAACAACGATGTTTTCCGGATAAAGGGCTTTCTCTTCTCGACAGCCACGATTCAAGAAGTGAAGAAGAGCGTTTTCAAGTTGCCGACGATCGTCGCGTGGGTCCGAGGGAACATCATCGAGGTAAAAGCGAAAAGCTAAAATGGCACTGCGTTGATCAGCGATCACTTCGAAGTTCGTGATCACCATTTCTACTATCACTTGGAATAAGACACCTTTGCATTTTGCCACCAAGGCGCGTGTAGGGTCCCAAGCCACGTCGTCGTTTCGAGACACGGGTAAGTAAGATTGGACCCCAGGTCTGGGGACTATATGGAGCTATACGGTATGATATTACTCGGAAACGGCTCAATTTGAGGACACTGTTTCAATACAAAACTACGGTCTTTTCAAATTTCTATATATTCAAGAAAGGCTGACGGGCGGGCGCAGTTGCTGGCAAAGTCCGATCTTGGAGAGTACAAGGGAGGCTAGCTAGTCGTTGGCGAACTCATCCGGATTCCGAATGCACCAAATTCTACGAAACGATGGAGCTTCTGATCCATACGAGTGCAAATCTGGGTCAAAAGTTGGGCAGTGAGGAGCCGGGACGATTTTTGGATACATCAATGACCAATTGGCGCTGGCCGTGCTCGTGGTGATGGCGGAATTATCGAAACAGTGGAAATACCCACACGAGCGGAAGCAGAGTGGTTTGGTCGTTCACCGCTCGACCGTCACCCTTCATCACTAGCAAAGGTCCCTGGTCAAAGCAGCAGGAGTTAGAATATGGCCAAAAAGTCTCCCAAAGTTCTTTTCTTCACCTTTTCGGAGCATGGTCAGGCGAACACGATTCTAGCGACCGCTTCAGCGCTGTTAGCGAGGAAGGAGGGAGTTTCTGTTCATATCGCATCCTTCGCCCCTTTGAAGAAGCACGTCGACGCCTTGAAGCGCCCTGAAGACTCTGCTTCTTCTCTCCATTTCCACCCCGTCGAAGGTTTACCGCACGTAGACGCTTTCGCCAGAGCAGGCATCACAGAGAAAGGGCTGATACACCCCCCACTCACAAAGTCGTCCAGAGCGCTAGAAATCATTTTGCCCATGATGCTTCCCTGGACGAAAGACGAACATCGTGTAGGTGGTCTTCTTCACATTCTTCACGATATCTCTCAAGACCTGTGATAGGCCACTATGGACAGCTGCAAAGACATCATCAACGCGGTAGACCCCGACGCAATCGTCGTCGATATGATCTTTCACCAGGCGCACGACGCGTGCACCGTCCTTGGACGCACGTACATCGTTAGCTGCTGCATGCCCGCGATTACTCCGACCGCCCAATGCCAGCCTTATGGAAAGGCGCTCTGGCACTATCCAGCGTAAGTATCCTTCCCCCCGGCTCTTTCTCTGGCAATTTCCACTAATCATTGTGCGTGCAGGCCCGCCTCGGACGTCCCATATCCTATCCCCGCACGATTCGTCTTACGCAATATTTGGCATGTGCTGCGTTGGGCTTTCACCATGGCGGCCTCTCCTAAAATGAAGGAGTGGTTCGCCTTCCGAAAAGAGATGGGATTGCCTGCGATGCCCCCAGGCTTAACGTTCCACCCCGACAAGGCCTACATCTCCGCCTGTCTTCCCGAACTCGACTTCCCGCTCGTTAAGCCAGAGAAAATGACCCTCTGTGGGCCCATCATTCCCGTCACTTCTCCCCTTTCCGAGGCAGATCCCGAACTCCATTTGTGGCTTGACCGCGGAAAGACGATAGTCATGGTCATGGGCACGCACTTTCACTATGAAAAAGGAGTGGTAGAAGGTGTCCTTCGTGCAGTGCTGGATGGCCTTCCGCCCGATGATCACACGTATCAGTTCCTCTGGAAAGTGTCCAATATTGAAGAAGTCCAGGACTTCCTCCAGCCAGTGACGTCCGCCTACGGCGATAGGGTGAAGATTGTCAAGTGGCTGAACCCTGCGGTAGTGTCCGTCTTGCGGCATCCGAATGTTACCGGCTTCATTCATCACGGTGGTGCCAACTCATACTTCGAAGCCGCCTAGTAAGTGATCGTCCATCTGATACACCTGTCTTGAATCTGAGCAACCTGTAAACAGCTGCGGAGTGCCTCAGATCATCCTAGCCCAATGGTTTGACCTCTACGAGAACGCCGTCCGAGTAGAGTACTTGGGCATTGGAATTTACGGCAATCGGACCGACCCTCCCAGTATCAATGCGACCGAGCTGGCGACGGCGGTCGCTCGTGTGACGAGGCCGGGTGTAGAGTCTGAACGCTTCCATAAGAAAGCAGCAGAGCTGGGTAGATTGGCGCGCGTGAAGGAGGGGAGGGAGACAGCAGCCGAGGTCATTCTTAGGGTCGCCCGGGACCGTGTATAGAGAGGTTGGGAACAGACGCCGTTGTTACTTTTTTTCTTTGCGTGGTTTCAGGTTGGATTTAATTATTGTTGACGTTGTTGCTAGATATTTAGATTGTTGTTACTAGATATACAGTTGGCTACTTTAGTACACACTACACGCAATGCTAGAGCAGCTGAGTGGCACTCAGCCGCCGTCTTGTAGGAAGTAGGCACATTTGCAGTAGGAAAAACTTCAGAGCAGAAGGAAAGGACTCGTTACGCACACTGTATCTTGATATCTTTCTTATCTTTGACGTAGATGTTAAGCCCGGAAGGTTTCAGAGCTCCCAGTACGGCGAGGGCACAAGAATCCATGGTGCGATCGCGTACAAAGATCCGCGCATGGCGCAAACCTCCGTACCCACAACGACCATGCTAGTGGCGGCTATTATCTCATGATAAATGCATCGGGCCTCTAACCATCAACACAACCACCGCCTCACAACCCACCCACTTTAACGCTCAACCCCGACCGCCCAAATCCTTTCAGCATCTGGACCGCTCGCTGGCTGAGCTGGCGATCCCAGACGTGAAGGCACAAGAACCGCAAGGTAGGGTTCTTCGGAGAGGTGTACATCCATAACCGTGATTTGACCATGTCTACGAGCTGATTATCATCAAAAAGCTTTCCACGGACCTTCAGCTCTAGATGATTCAACTGGGGGACGAGAGCGGGCGCTGTGTTGGAGAGTCATTTTTTGAAGAAGTCTGGAGGTGAAAACGGGCTCCTCGGTGCCGTAATTATTTCGTAGTTTGGGGCCGATCTCATGGAATACGAGGATGGTACCGGGGAAAGAGTAGCAGACAAATCATCTGTCGTTGTATTGACGTGCTCCAGTACGAGCTCCGTGCGTACGCACGGGGAATGGTACATGAGCGACGTGAACTCTTTTACAGGCCATGCGAAACGCATGGCCCGTCATGATCGACGGAACTTGTAGGCTGAGGGAAGACATGGTCGTGGTGGTGAATGACTCGAAAATGCCTGGGAGACGACAGATTACAAATCCACAGACAGACAACGAGCGAAAGGTTTGCGGGAGTCCCGAAGAGGATTGAAACTTGTCCCCCAGTGTTGATCCTAGTATGAGGTCCTCAAGGCGCGAGCATGTGGGAAGAACACGCAAAAGATGCTGAGGGTCCCCACATGTGTAACTCAGGCGAGTGATCTGGGACCAAGGAAGCTCGAGGAGCTCGTACCTAGGTGTACAGATATCTACGGAACGAAGATTTGGTGCTTCCAAGAAGACGTCTGACCTGGTGTCGTCGGGATCGCACTCAAATTGACTCCCGCAATGCAGGGAGAGGTATTCTAGCAGAGGTAGGGATCCTCTAGCTGGAGCGAAGTTTTCGTCAATGACGGAGGGGCATTGAAGGCGGAGAGCTCGTAAACGACTGGAATGGTCGAAGATCGTTACGTAGGCAGGATGGGGATTAAAAAGCTGGGTTCTGAGGGTGACCTCCAATGGATAATTTCCTGACCGCTCAAGCAAACAAGCATGATTGGATAAAAAGGTACACTCATTATTGTTCAAACGAGACAAAGGAAGATATCGATATATGACTGGTTGGAAAATCACCAGCAAACACGCAGAAAGTCGAGAGATGCAACGGCAGTATCGCCACAAGTAGCACCGCATACATGCAAGGCGCCACAGTCGCAAGTCGACAGGATAAACATATGCCGGTAAAATTATCACAAAATAAACTGTTCATTGTCACGAACACTTATATTCAAACCTGAGCAACGGAGGATTTTCGACGCCGCAAGTTTCTCGGGATCCATCGTACGGTTAACGACGTGCAGCCTGACGTACCGCAATCCTCCATCGCTGGCAGAATATGGTCTCCAGCGAGATTTGACCATACTGGTAAAATCCACGTCTTCAAAGAAAGCCCTAAGTATGGTGAAGTCGAGGCGATTGAGCAAAGGCGCGAGTGGGGGGTCTCTTGCGAGAGCGGCACTCCATAGACATGCTCTGGAGGAGGGACGAAGAGAAAATGATTTCAGGGAGAGTTGTGGAAATACCGTCGAATTCTTTGATTGTCAGGCTGGTCAGGGAATGGAGCAAACGGAGGATAGTTTTCAGTGACCCCGCAGGGAACTGCATCCTCTCAAGAGTGAGGTCAGTGATGGTGCACGACGAGCGTGACAAAAACGCATTGAACGGCCAGTTCAGTTCATGGGCATCGAGTTGAAACGCGGTGTTCTCAACGGAGAGATAGGTCGTAGATGGGGCACTGAGAGACCGAAAGGTTGCCTCTAGTGAGGAGATGGTATCCTGAAGGATGAAGGAAAGTGTTCGAAAAGTGTCTGGCAGGGTAATAATGGTCGTACCTTTCAGTACCTCGTCAGGTGCATTTCTAGAGACATCCTGGAGACAAAGGTGTTCTAATGCTGAGCAGTTCACAAGCTTCGGCAAAATGCGGTTTAGTTTTTCTCCCCCAAAGGTAAGAGAAGTTATCGGGTAATTGAAGGGAACCCAGACCCCCTGAGCGGATTTCAACGGAGGAAAGCCTCGGCGCAACCTCAAAAATGTTTCCATGTGGATTTGAAGCTGGGCTCGTTCATTCGCTAGTGAAGTGATCAAGCCCTGTAATCGACCTATTTCTGCGTCATAACGAACCATATCAAGTTGGGCAGACTTGAGAATCTCGTTTATCTCGTTTATCTCTGATGTGGAGGCGTACCTGGGGGACCGCAAACGAGTCATTAGTCGAAGTGGGTGAGCTTTAAGATAGAAGGGAAGGTGAGGCGGCAATTAAGGCATGAACCGGAAGGCATCGTTGTTCTAAAGTGCCATGTCAGCATTGAATGCAAGCAAAAAAAAAGGATATGAACATGCGCACATTCTCTTGAAGTCAGACGGGTGCTTGAGCGCACTGAGAGGCACTGAGCAACACAAATGTGATGGACGAAATTGAACGAGGATGATGATCGTAACTCGTGACCGTGCGGTTCAATTGTTATTATGGTAGACCAACCAGATAGCAGAGACCACCTCCCGGCTGGCACTGTATAAATAACTATGGACTACGGAAGGATCAAGGGTAAGAACAGCTCAACGCGAAGCAACGGCCTCCTCGATGACCATCCTTCGAGTAGGGTTGGACGTCCAAGTTAAAGAAGACTGTTCTGCTTCGCGTCCCTCTCACGCCTCCGCCTCGATATTCAATACCCAGTCTTCCCGTTAACAACTCCAAACGCAGGCCCTCCCTTACCAAACATGCGCCTCAGATCCCCAACAAGCGCTTCCGGCTGCTCATGTGCAGCGAAATGCCCTCCACGAGTGTGAGCAGATTCAAAGACGAGCTCACCAGCGGTGCGTGTCCACCTACATGATCGTTAGATTAATCAAAACAAAGGCCAGGAAGAATGTCACTGACGCTCTGGGAAGTTGCACCACTTCACGAGGGAAGTAGCTCACGCCGAGCGGAACACCTTTCGGTCCAGCGAAGGGAGAGAGGCTCTCTTTCTTATCCGGCGAATCCATACCCAGGGCCTCATAGTAGATCCTCAATGATGCAGCCGGTCCTGAGCGGGAATGCCAGTAGATGCTGATCCACGTCAATACTGCGCCCATGTGAGCGACAGGAAAGGAAGAAGTAGGAAAGGGGAGAACAGACCTTCATCGTCGTCCCAAGCATACCCGTCCGTCCAATTGAGGAGTTTCTCATATATCCACGCTAAGAGTCCAACGGGAGAGTCAGCCAGGGAGTATCCGAGAGTTTGAGGTTGGGTGGACTGTATTTCGCGGTAGCCACTGCCATAATGAAGGGTCTTCTTGGTTACTTCCCAGCCGGCTTTCATTTGGGCGTAGTCTGCCCAGGGTGGGATGAAGGCGGAGAGGAAGAGGAAGGGTTGCCAGAGTAGGGACGGCATTTCCGAGCTGGGGAGACGGAAAAGGTGAGCGGAGAATAAGACGCCAAGGGATTGGGATGGCGCACATGGGCATGTTGGTGTGCCATGCTTTGGCATGTTTGGGGCCGTACATGGAGGCGATCTTCTTGGTGACCTGAAGGCGCACTGTCTGAGAGGGAATACTGTATGGACGAAGACACGAAGACATACAAAGTACCCCCAATCTCCGCCTTGTAATACTGCACAAACGGTTAGTTTTCCGGATGCTAATCATTCAGCACCTCCTGCACCATATTCGTTATAACCCAATGCAAGCATAAGCTTATGGCCAACCTGCAAAATATGTCAAGTAGTATACATCTACACTTCCCAAACAACGTACGAACCTCTGCATACTGTGCCATTCTAAACCCCTGCTTTCTCGGGCCCTCGGAGAATCCATAGCCAGGCAAACTAAGCGCGACGACATGGAAGCTCGGCCCATCTGACGAAGCACCCACCAACAAAGGCAGAATCTTCCGAACCTCAATAAAGCTCCCAGGCCATCCATGGACGAACAGTAGCGGGATAGCGTCCACAACAGCACTCGTCTTGTGAACGTAGTGGATGTTCAAGGCACCAAAGTCCTCAATGTCGACGTCCCTCGTAAACTGGGGCAATTCTTTATTAAGCCTGGCCTCCTGAGCACGCCAGTCGAAGCCGTCTTTCCATCGTGCAACGAGACGTTGAATATCGGGGAGAGGTGCGCCATATTTGGTCCCGGCGTTTTCAAGCTCGTCGGGGAGGCGCGTGAGAGCGAGCTTTTGCTGCAGATAAGCAAGCTCTGAGTCGGGTACAGCAATGTTGAACGACGTTTCGGTGGACATGGTCGTGGTTACAAGACAAGAAGGTCGGCCTGGGAATCAACCGGGAAATGTGTGCCCGTAGCCTGAGTAATCATGATTTCGTCTCGTCCTACTCATTTGGTGGCTCGTCTTGATTTTAGTGTTTGTCAAATGCATTCATACGGATACTATGCCTCAATATTGACTGTAAATTATGGGCGCAGAGACTCCGAGAGAGACAGACATGAGGGTCACGAGGAAGAGAATAGCTGCTCACGTGGTGTATCCGGAAGTTTGTGGCTGTACCAGGCACGAGGAGGGTGCCAGAACATGGTCTTTCCAGAGACACTGATAAATGTTTCCTTCCTGTTATGTATACGCTACTGGATTAAAAGAGAGAGGTGTCTGATTTTTACACGTGAATAAGATAAGTAAGTAGCCTGGAATCCAGGAAAGTTCAAGTGATCATAAACATAGGGACATCTTCACCACAGTGGCCACCCGATCCGTCTCCCCTGGAACGATGGCCACGACAGGAATACCTCCCTGTCTCCCCGTTCGAATGATGAGCTCCAGGTAAGTCTTCTCCCCCAGGTTACGTTCATTACCAGACCACACGAAGATCTTGGGAGGCAGAGATCGATAGTCGAGCGTGGTGACCAGGAATGTTGACCCTTCGAACGATTGACGAAGTTTTTGCATCTGAGC
>RZIO01000005.1:2317412-2331633 GCA_004338095.1 Gloeostereum incarnatum
ATGGCGAAACTAGTGGCGGCGTGGCAATACCGTGGTGTCATGTGTCCTACAGTGTCCGGTGATAGCACCAGCCAAGCAGCAGACATTCAGTTTACAGCATCTTAGCCAGTTCTTTTCGACGCTGTCACTGGAGGTCAGTAGAGGTGGTGAACGTGGGGAGAAAAGAAATACCCTGTTTTAGGGCTAGAACTCCCATAAGCCTGCGCCCTGTGCGCAGGCACCATTGAGGCTCTTCTCCCGCGTTGATGCTATGCTTTGCTAGCACATTGCTACCAAATACCACAAAGCGATTCTCGCACCTCTAGACCCAAGGTCTAGTTATCCTTCCTTTAAATCCTATCTCCGTCAACTGCTTGTAGTTCATGACGTGAAGAAGACCGATGCCGATCATAAGCTGCTTCCAACTCTCACGGATACACGAATATAAACGGGTGGAGAGGGCAATGAACGGACGTGTGGATCTTCACTCAAATGTTGCTGCAGCTCTTACTCCTCTTCTCGTCATCTGCCTCTGGAGCCCTCCTCCAGAACGCCTCTGAATTGAAACCTTCGGCCAGCTACGACTTCGTCGTCGTGGGAGGTCCGTATTACCTCTTTCTCTCTTTCCTCTTTCTCTCACACCACATACGATGCTAGGCGGACCTGGAGGGAGCGCTGTAGCAAACAGACTCACGGAGAACCCCAACGTCAGCGTCCTGCTCCTCGAAGCAGGTGGAGCGTGCGTTATCCTTCTCTTCCTTTCCTTCTCACCCCACCAAACTCCAAATAGGAACGAAGGCGACCTGACAGTCGACGTCCCACTCCTTTGCACGCGTCTCACGCCCAGCACTCAATGGGACTGGAACTACACCACGACACCCCAACCAGGACTCAACGGGCGTTCTGTACCGTTTCCAAGAGGTATTGGCTTAGGCGGGACGAGCGCTGTCAGTGAGTACCTCCCTTTTTACGTGTGAATGTTGGGCCGATGCATGACGACAGACTGCCTGGTGTACACCCGAGGAAGCGCCGAGGACATCAACAAGTGGGCTGAACTCTCCGGCGATGAGAGCTGGGGCTGGGATGGAATGCTGCCTTATTTCATGAAGGTCAGGTGTCCCTCTCTGCTTTATGATGCATTGGCATCTGATATTCAGCGGGTAAAACCATAGAGTGAGAAGTTTAACTTCCCCGTGGACGGGCACGACATCACCGGCCAGTTTGACCCCTCCGTGCATGGTTTCGACGGGTACGTCGGCGTCAGCGTCCCAAATGCCGCTCGTGCTATCGACGAGCGAGTCATGCAAACGACACGAGAACTCGAGGAGTTCCCATACGTCGTGGACATGAATTCGGGTAACCATCTCGGGGTAGGATACGTCCAAGCGCTGATAGACCGCGGTGTGCGATCCAGCTCCAAGGCGTACCTCAGCCCGAAAGTGTTGGCGAGGGAAAACCTTGATGTCCTGTTGCATGCACAAGTGTCTAGAGTGTTGCCGACATTTACTGACGGAGCGACGATCGAGTTCAAAGGCCTGGAATTCCTTGATAGAACAGATGGTACGTCCTCCCGGCTCCTGAAGTATGTTTGAGGTCTGATATCAGCGTCATTCCAGGTCAGATCAAAAGCCTAACCGTCAATAACGAGGTCATCCTTTCCGCAGGCGCTGTTGCGACTCCAGTGATACTCATGCACTCCGGCATCGGACCCAAGGACCTCCTCGACTCCCTCAACATCACCACATGGATCAACCTCCCCAGTGTAGGGCAGAATCTCACCGACCACATTGGCGTATCTTCTACCTGGAGGGTCAACTCTACACTCACGTTCGACACGGTCCTGCGTGACGATGATCTCATGGCGAACCTACTGAAGGAATGGCATGCGAACAAGACGGGCTTGTTGACCGTCACTTCCGAGAACCATGCTGCGTTCCTAAGGATACCGGAGGAGTCGAGCTTCTGGGAGTCGTTCGAAGACCCCGCCGCTGGAAGCGAGACGGCGCATTTTGAGTTCCTGTTCCAGGTGTGTAGACTGTCTTCTGCGCGTGCATTTCCGTCATGCTGACGGTCAGCTCTGCAGAATGGGCTGTCAGTCAGATCGGAGGAAGGAAACTTTTTAAACTTCCCTACAGGAAATGTCTCTCCAAAATCCAGTAGGAACTTTCTCCTTCAACTCCTATGCGATGTACCGACGACGGTTAACAGGAGGATCAGTGAGGATTAACTCCACTGACCCATTCGCGGCACCACTCATCGATCCAGGTTTACTCTCGGAAGAAGTTGACCTCGCCGTTATTCGAGAAGCTATTTACAGTGCTCGACGATTCCTCTCTGCTCCTGCATGGGAAGGATACCTCCTGGAAGGCCTGAACAACGCCACCACAGATGCAGAGCTAGACGAGTACATTCGCGCAAGAGCAGTGAGCTTCTTCCACCCTGTCGCGACAGCAGCCATTAGCCCAGCAAATGCTTCTTGGGGTGTCGTGAATCCGGACTTGAAGGTGAAGGGAGTGGTGGGGCTGAGGGTTATTGATGCTTCTGTTGCGGTAAGTTTTCCTTGACACATAAATGGATAAATCTGACCTTTTGAGTGTAGCCCAGTCTTCCGGCTGCACACACGGCGGCGGCGGCGTATGCTATCGGAGAAAAGGGAGCGGACTTGATTAAGGAAGCTTGGGGTTTGTGAAAAGACAATTCAATCAAAGGATAGTGGGTATACTGGACAACATTAGGGACTGTATGTAGTAAAATAATACGATGTCCGTCACAGCTCTAAAAATCGTGTTAAAGGAGATGCATGGCGGTAAAAAGGAAGGACATGCCAGGTACGTTTGGTGCTCCTCTTCGCCTTCGATCTCTTCTTCCCCCGCTTGGTTTTTCTCTTCGCCTTCTTGGTCGGTGTTGGGGAAGCTGTGGATGTTACCATCGACGTCGGAGCGGCACCTCTAATCTTCAGGCGACCATCGGCCAAAGTCTCGGTGGTAATAGGGCTAGCAGCAGGCCTGAACTTGTAATCACTAGAGTACCTACACGCGCAGACGGTTAGTACGCTGAGAAAACCCCCGCCAAAGAGATGAAATGCACCTCTTTGCATGAACAACCTTCCGTTCCTGTGGCTTCATAAGAGATCCTCTCATCGTGAACGCCAGCCAGAACAAGATTCCGGTGAATATCAACAGCGCTGCCCGCTTCCAAGGCGCAGGAGTTGGCTGGTCGAAACGCGAATCTGCGGGGGGATATTCTTCGACATGAAGCTGCGCCGTCTCGTCGGCGTCGTTGTCACTGATGTTGTCGTCGTTGAGCAGCGCCTCACGCTCTTCATCTGGTTCGGTTTTTACGGGAGCCATGGTAGAAATATAGAGAGTGATGAGTTGGAGAAAATTCTAGTGGACTGGTAGGAGGGAGAAGGGTTCTCGTCACATGTGACGTGTCATAGTGCTATGGCGGCCGCTTGATGGCAGCGCCTCATCTGAGTTGCCAACATCTCATAGCCCACGGGCTCGGGCTGGATGCACAGATCTTCATAACATGCTACTCAAGATGCTAATTATGAAATACGATCAAACAAATAGCGACTATTCATGGTGGTCATCCTCATTTCACGCCGCCGGAGATTGAACACACGGCGAGCTTTCCAATACGATCTGTCTTTATTGAAGCTATTAACTGGCAAAATGCATGCGCATTGAAGTAGTGCGCACACGTCGTCTTGTCTATCTGCCAATTCGCGAGTTCTTTCTTTCAAAAGATCTAAGATTGGGCAACGTAAAGCGTTGTTGCTTTGTTACCCTCTTGCAGCTACTCGGTTCTTCAGAGATCCTTTGTTGAGGCACGATGCTTTTATACTCGTGCGAGTGGCTTTTCTTTGCTTGCTCTTGCTCTCAAACTAATACCACCATATCTTGCTCTCTCTCTGCAAAGTTTTGATTCATGTCTACGGATTTGAATAGCTTACATCCCATGCAAGATGCCGTCACCAGTTTCCTGGACCTCACGAAGGGAGCCACCGCCACTGGACTCCAGATCGAAACGGCCTGGCTGATTTCTTCCCGGGAAGTCCTGCTTGGCTCTAGAAATTTCTCTGACCAAATTGGTTCCGTCAAAAAAGACTTGTGTCGGTCCCTCATCCTGTACTTGGGCACTCAAATCCGTTCCTCCTCTAAAGCCACCCCATTTATCAAGGTATGTTCTGCGTTCCTTCTTAGTGTCGTAAAACTGAGTAAGGCGAAGGAACTGGCGCAAGCTATCTTTTCTGAGGAAGTTCTGGTCGAACTACTCCTCATGGATAGGGATCTGAAATCTCACGTCCGGGGCCTCAATATGCCAATACGCCATGCCATATCTCTGCTTCTGATTTCATTAGTTTATCAAAAAGATCGCAAGATGTCCTACCGATGGTTTCAGGACTGTTTCGGACCTGTAATCGACGCGGTATTGGATGCGGTCCCTGCACCAACGGTTGGCCGCGAGGTTGGCTCATTCGAAATGGACGTACCAGCCCACATCGTCTCAGATTGCGCCTCTTCCATTGATAAAGTAGATACGACCAAATGCACGCGAACGAGTGAAGTCTTCATATCAATTATAATCACGATTGTCGTTGACTCGCGCTTCGGCAGTTACTCGTGTCATTCGTGAGATTACGGAGAGAAATGCTTCGGTTTGTGCCCTGTTTGCTTTCACCCGAGCCTACTGTGATTTATTCGAGTCCTGAATAGGTGGACGAAGATTTGTGGGGCGTCCAGCAGTCAAGTCAGAACGCAGACGAAACTGTTGGATCGCTCAGTTTCATCAGCGCCTCCGAGTGGTCCAAACAGGGGCAGGCGCCGCAGGAAGATCCATTATTGGAGGATAGGCTTATAAATACGAAAGAGCAGGATCAGGATCAGGCGAAGCAAGTAGAGGCTGTCCAGAAATGCCAAGGAGTGGAGGAGAGTAGTCAGGTCGGAGAGGAAGAGACGAACCAAGGGGAACAGGTAGAGGAAGAAGGAGAGAAAGAAAAAAACGAACGAGGAGTGCCGAAGTGTAAGGGGCGTCCCGAAAGCCAATGCTAGGAACGCCGGTCAAGAAACTAAGGACACTTGACACTTTTTCCCTTTCTTTGACTATTTTTTGCCCTCATATCCTTATGTATCGAGTACTTACTGTACGTTTCATCATAGGGGGCAGGGCCGATTTTAATATTGAGGAGAGTCAGTGAATCGTTCTTCATTCTCCGTAATTCGATTGGCCCAGCTGCTGAGAAGGAAGAAAACGCAGAGAACTCATCGGAGTACAATCGTTCAAACCCATTTGTGTACATGACAAAAGTCGAAGCCATTTTCACGGTAGGCTCTCCGACTATTTGGGGGAGCATACCGACTCGTCGTCTCCACTAGTACATTTCCAGACTCATTCCGTCATGAATCTCGTAATCAGCAAGAGTGATATGGTCTTTGTAAATCGTATACCTGCAAAAAATATAGACGAATGAAATAGACACGAGAGGCTGAGCGGTGCGTACCACTTCTTCAATTGGATCTTCGTGTGATCAGTGCCTGTCTGAGCGGCAATGAGCTTCTTCAGATCGCCCACTGTGTCATCAGGGCTGCATTTCACTCGGACTGCAATTTTATAGCGAATTGATTGTGGAATAATGCAAAAGAAAGAAAGTTGTCCGCAAGTAAGTTCGTATTCATGACAGATGATTCAGAAGGCAGACCTTTACGCCCAAGACGATCGTTAGCAATAACCTCAATGCAATGTCAGAATATGTTTTCTTCTGCATATGAGAGACGGGTTTACTTCAATCAAAGCCATCAAGGAGTCACTGAGGGAAGGCGCGACGGTGGATCGATGATGACGGGAGAGAGCAAGCAGGGTGCAGGATCTCGGGCCGAGAAGATGTGGCTGAAATTGCCACGTTCTCGTCCATCATGTCACCGTCAGTCACTTTGGTCTTTAATAACTGAGCTTGAACTCAACTCGACTTGCTGTCAGACCTTTCAAAAGCCTACTATGTCGCTTGTGCATAGTCTGTATCTGAAACACTTATTGTTCCCCATCTCTCTCTCACTTGTCTCTCACTGTCATGGTTCGCGGTAATCTCATTAGAGCGAGTGGCACATCGTTTCAAACCGTTGTTTCGAAAGATCTTCTACACGTCTTCTATCATCGCAAGCAAATTCCCTTGGCTCAAGGCCCATCGATATCAAGCTGTCAGCCGAATTAATCCTGTGGCGTTTGAGTCGATTTGGGTGTTTCAACTGCAAATATCAGATTTAGACGGGTTCCAATTCTCGAGAATAGTGTATTGTTTTCTGTCCCGTGTGTATGGGTAGTATCACAGTTGGTAAATTAAAGTACGCCTCATGACATCACGTCCGAGGCTGATTTGGTCGAATCTCCGAAGATCTATCTTCCGGCGTTATCCACGTTTATCCGGACACCATCATGTTATCCTCCAGGCAGATTCCAAAACATTACTTCTACGAGCTATCCAACTCCTCAAACCAACCGTAGCGACTATGGAATCCGTTTACTACCACGGCGTAAGATTTTTCCCCCCAGAAGTCTATCAGTATTGATCCACGTACAGGTTCGCAATTTTGACATCCTTAGTGTCCCCATCCCTCAACCTGGAGACGACGAAATCCTTATCAAGGGTGAGAAACGATACGATATTCATCGTCTAGAAACTCATATCCTCTGAAGTCTCTTGCTGTGGTATCTGTGGAACTGATTCTCATATCAGTGAAGGTATGTTCAGAACCGTCCGTGACTACTGGCCGACCTTCCTGACTCTGGCGTACTATCTTAAGGAGAATTCCTCTCCAAGTTCCCGGTTCGTTGGCATCTGTATTATAGGCCGACTCTGTGCTCCCTTCTAAACACTTTTCTAGCTTATCCCTGGTCACGAAATCGTCGGCAAGATCGCTCAAGTAGGGACGAACGTCCAGGGCTTTGTGGAAGGCGACAGATGCGTTGCAGATCCGGGGATCACTGTACGCTCAATATTTATTACCTATTGCTTGACCCCCTCAAACGTTCACTTTATGCACACCCCAGTGTGATACTTGCTTCTACTGCCGACGTGGGCAATCCCTTCTTTGCGAGAACTTCGATAGTCTCGGGTGCACAGTCCACGGAGGTTTCGCCGAATACACCATAGCGTAGATCTCTCTACCAATTCAATGGACCGCACGTTCTCATCTATGCATGTCATAGGCACAAGAAGAAAGTTTACAAGATCCACAACCTGACAGACGAAGAGGCCACCCTCGTCGAGCCTGCCGCATGCGCCATCCATGGAGCAGATAAGCTCGCCCTACCCGTAGGCTCAGAGGTTCTCATTCTAGGAGCTGGTCCGACAGGTATGCATGCACATACGCACCCCAGTATCGGACGATTACTTATCATACTGTCGATAAAGGGCTCATTCTCGCACAGATCCTCAAGCTGAATGGCGCCTCTAAGGTGGTCATCGCCGCGAACGAGGGTATCAAAACGCGTATCGCCCAAGAACTCGATGCCGGAGATGAGTACATCGAACTCGACAGAGAGAATCCGGAGGCTCAATGGGAGCAACTCAAGAAGGACCATCCTTATGGCTTTGACGCTGTTGTATGTTCACTTCCCATGACCCGAGGTCATTGTTGGCGAGCTCAGGTTCCATAGGTTGAGGCCACAGGATCAGAGAAGATTGCCAACGACGCGATTAACTACGTGCGTCGTGGTGGGACCTTAATGATCTATGGTGTGTACGCGAACGATGCTCGGGTGCATTATGCTCCTTCTAAGATCTTTGGCGACGAGATTCGTGTACGTTACGTTCTCCTCCTGGTCACCCTGTTCGCTAATATGTACATGGGCAGATCATCGGCTCGTTTGCTCAAACACACTGCTTCCCCCGTGCGGTGGCGTACCTCGACAGCGGGAAAGTCCGCGTGAAGGGCATGGTTCGTCGTTCTGTCTATCAACTTCCCGTTAACATCTCCAACGTTACTGGCTTTTAGGTCACTGATGTGTACTCGATCAAGGATTTCCAGAAAGCCCTTGATAAGCTGAACAGCAAGGAGGCCCTCAAGATTGCCGTCAAGCCTTGACAGGCTCTAGATCTACGGATAAACTGGAGCCTACATGATGGGCCCATAGTGTAGATATCACCTTGTAGTTGTTGAAGTGCCTTGATCTGGTATCATTCAGCGCATGGCGCACGGGTTTCTACATTCACTTGAAAGGCAAGCCCTGTGCGACACTATGTAACTGCATGACCGCATAGTACCTCGGGGACCACATACTTAACAGCCGCGTAAGTCGGGCGCATCTTTTGCTTTCTTCTGTCAACCAGCTGCGCTGCCAGAACCTCGAATACTAGGTACGGAATGCCAGCGGTCAGGTCGGAGTCCTTGCGTGAACTGAGCGGGTCGGACGGGCCAACTTCTGCCTTCTCGGCTGCGAATGGCCATGTAACATTGATGGTTCCTTGCTTCTGCCGCCCAGTCAAAGTTTGTATGTCTTCCCTTCTTCTGCACCCACATCTACATAAATGACCGCCCTGTTCGCCTTACTAGCTATTCCAGCCGTCTGTGTCGTCTCTGGGGCCTGGTATCTCTATCACTTGAATAAAACTATCGTCGCTGTGCCTCGTGAGGCGTCCGAGATCTCCCCCGATCGCTGGAATGTTCCTCTAATAGAAAGAACTGTAGCTGCGATTGCGCAGTCACCTTTGAAGACACTAGCTCACCTTCCACCACGTACGGGGAGACGCTATGTTGTCGTCGGCGGGTCTGGTATGACGCTCTGCAGTTGATTTTTTCACCAAGTTCTCATCTGTCTTCCAGGATTTCTTGGCGGGTGGATAGTCCTTCATCTGCTTGCTCGAGGGGAGAAACCCAAAAACATCCGCATCATAGACATACGGCCGCCTACTCGCGATGATATGCTATCCCCTGAGGCATCACAGGTCGCATTTCATAAGGCAGACGTTACCGATATAGACTCCGTCCGTGCAGCGTTCGCTGCTGAATGGCCAGACGTCAAAGGTCGTGCGAATGGTATCACGGTGTTTCACTCGGTGGCAGTGATACGCTACTACGAACGACACCCGATTCTCGTTCCACGATCTTTGAAGGTCAATATCGACGGTACTCGTAATGTCCTCCAAGCGTCCAGGGAGAATTCGGTCGACGTCTTCATATTTACATCTTCGGCAAGCATCTCGATGAACAGGACAAATTTTTGGACTTGGCCATGGCAGAAGTACGCCACAACGGCATTTCAGACAGCAGGCGACGATATAGGTCTTACCTCCCGTCCGCATAACCAATACTTCTCCAACTACGCCTACACGAAGCATCTGGCGGAGAATTACGTCCGTGAAGCGAACAGCCCTAGTTTTTTTGACGGGATGCTTACGCCCGGGTAATGCAATCTTCGGCTCGGGAGGAGATTTGAATGCAGGGGCATATCTTGTCCGTGGAAATAACCCATCGTACGCGTTGCCTTACATTCGATCAGGATCAGGGTTGATATCTTGCTTTTCCAGTTGGGTTGCGCCCATCATTCAATCCTTCTCTTACGTCGAGAATGTCTCGTATGCCCACCTTCTATACGAGGAAAGGCTTCTCGGAACTCATTCTGCTGCCTTGGGAGGACAGTCGTACACCATCGCTGACGAAGGGAATCCTCCCTCGTATGCTGACCTCTACCTCGCTTTGACGACCTTGTCTAGGGGCGCGGCGCAATTCCCTCCCGTACCTGCAGTCGTCTTGTTCATCCTCGCCCAGATCATCGAGTCGTACTACGTCTTTCAAGCCCGCTTTCCGCGGATTCTACCTGCAATGTCCGGAGACATCGTCAATCTCCAACCTTCCGTATTTGACCTAGTTTCGATCCACCTGAAGATCGACGACTCTCGCGCTCGTTTGGAACCTTCGGAAGGTGGCCTCGGATATCGTCCACCTTGGACGACTTTGGAAGGTGTTTGTCAACTCGGCATTGACCACGAGAAAGCAGGGGGAGTAGGAACGGAGGCGCAAAGGCTCGGTGGCGGGATATCGTTCGGAAAGCGTCTACAGAGTGCGAGGAAGCCACCGAACGCCCTGTCATCTGGTATTGCAACTCGTCTCTGACCCCCGGCCTTGAGCCCCATGTTCAAAGGACTTACCAGTCCGTTCCTCATTTTCCCAAGTAGGTTATGGATACTGTGGGATCCCGTTGTCATGCTTCTTAAATTTTGTGGCGGAACGAGATATTGCATATATCTTGAAGTAATAAAGTCAGATAAGTTACAGCAAACAGCCTTTGTGACTTCATTGATAGTTTTCATGGCACTGCTTCCAGAGAGGTGGATGTTGTATGAAATGCGGGTTGAGATCGACGTGGACCGACTGCATCAGTGAAGTGCATCTCCGTCATATCCGCGAAACTGGTGGGCTTTGCGCAAGACTTTTCTCTGAGGTGCAGAATGAGGTGACATCCCTGAAAAACCCCTTCAGAGAATGAAAAATGGGTGGGAGTGCTAGCACTGACCGCGTAACTATAGAAACCTGTGAGCCAACTGAGATCCAATACATCAGATGGACGGAGATCAAAAGCGCATAAATCTTACTCACAACTGTGCCACATCGAGGTAAGCGAATAACGAAGGGTTTCCAGAGACAAATACAAGGTCTGCTATGTTGACAACTAAACCGGGATCGATGTGAGTAGGGTTCAGGACCACGGGGAAAGGAGCTTTAGTGCCGCACGGATAGCAACAACAAAGTACGCAGCTCCTTCCTTCAATAAGACAGTGTATATGCCTCCGATTGGTGCCTGTTTCCTGTAGCGTACTGCGTGGAGTACCGTCATCGTAATGAACAACATATTCAGCAAAAGTGAAGCAACACTAAATTACAGGATCAGCAATGTAGAATGGGCGAGAAGAAACACGGTCCTGACAGCATATATCGCGAGAGCCGGGCTTTCTCCCAGTCCATGTCCAGAACAAGGCACCCTGCTATGGATGAGACGGGAGGAGGAGCCGGAATAGGGTGCACGGCACGAATGGAGTAAATTGACAGAATGATGTTGACCTGGGGAGCATCCCGGCGTGAGAGAGGGAGTCAAGGGGGAGACTTCGATTATGAAGGATGACTGACAGCAGCGGCACCTGGGCCACACGAATATCCAGAAGATACAATTAGAACATGAAAGGTCAATGATCGAGTCCAGAAAGTTGAAGCATACATAACCATGTCGTGAGAAGGAAAATTGTTGCTAACCAAGGAGACGCAGTCAGCGTATCGTAACTTGAGAAGGGGATGTTGCTTACTTTTTGGTCATTATGATAAAGCGCTCGTAACCGGAGGATAACGATGCAATCGACGGCGATCCAAACGACGACAGGGCCACTGAAGGGGACTGTTCAATTGAACTGCAAATGTCAGCTCCTCAACTAAGCTCACATTACGTGAAGTGGCGGCCAGGTTTTGCAGCTACATGTAACACATTCACTCTATGTTGAGTCCGAGTCGGAGTTACTTACGTCTGTAGGCACGTCAAAGGAAGAACAAAAGGAAGGGCTTACGCCGTAGTTGCACTTACGAAATGGGATAGAAGTCTCCCAGGCGTCACTGCAAGTGTGAAGCGTCAGGCCAGAAAATGAAAAGGACAAGAATCTCACAATGGACGATACATTCATACCTGTCAAAAGCGTCGTTCAGACGATCGGGCTTCATGAAAAGAGGATAGAGCGGCTCACATCAACCACAGAGGCGCATAGAATCGCAGGAAAACGTATAGGACTTTTGGCAGTGTCCATTTCGCCCTAGACATTCATTTTTGGTCAAGGATATCCGGACAGGGAATCGCAGATGTGAAGAAGCACCTCCAAATGTAAACAAGCTAATGGTGACCATTGGGCAATCGTGAGGATACGATACTGAAGTCTGACAGTGGCTCACGAACCTCCGAGTCAAACGATAAGAACATGTCGTAAACGAGCCACGACAGGCTGGCCACTAGAGAATCCCGGATAAGTGAGCGGCACTTCGGGAAAGAGAACGCCCCAAGCAAACAACAGGATATACCCGAATTATAATTCACTGTGTGATTGGTGGAAGCAAGCGCTCGCAACGCATCTACCATATCTTGGGCGGAATCATTTGGAAAGCCAGCTGCAGTAGTAGGAAAGTTAGACATCTAGTAAGATGTCAATAGGGAAACGGACAGAAAAGATACACTACCCTAGAGTCACTTTTATCACTATGCCCCGGCCCACGAGCGATCAAGGGTGAATTATTTTGTTGACGGTAGAAGATGTGGCTCAAGCCCAGCGGTACGTACCAGCCTTTATGATCAACAGGAACTGAAGAAAACTATAGGACACAGGCCCAAGAAGTTGTTGAGCAGCGTTCTTCCCTGATCGATGCATCATGGCATGGAGATGATATATTTTGAATTAGCACAGGTAGGAGTTCGATTCTCCAAGTTCGGAAGCTGTTCTCAATAACACAATCTGCCATATGTGAGTCCATCTCCGACTCGGAGCGGTGTGATGACGACACGTGGCACTGGCAGTGACTGATAGATACATCATGTGACTTTGTGGCCCGTCGTCTGGGTGGCGTTTCGCAGACTCTCTCCCAGTTTGTTGCCAGTGGTCGCGTCACACATCTCGGGTTGAATGTCGCGTCAGACAAGCACTCTTTTTATCACAATTTGAGCAGCATATTCAAAGACATCACTCGTAAGTGACTCTTCGGCGTCTTTCGTATCCTACCGGGCTGAATTGACTTGGCCTTCTTTAGTATCGGAGGTTTTTTGACTCCGGGATGAGCTCGCTATAGGTCCTTCTCAGCCACTCATAGCAGATGTGAAAAATCAACTTTCAGGGGTGAACGATGCTAACGAAGCAGAGGTTCGGATTCATGATGAGTAGAGCCACACGAATCAAGTCCAGGACTTCAGAATCTTCCGCATCCCATCTTCCAATGATCAGAGACCTGGCTGTAGTCTTTCTTCACCTTCCATCTCCACGCTACACGAGAATCACCGCAGATCACCGTTGCTTCATGTTTCTCGTCTTGATCTACCTTTCACGGAAGTCTTTCCATATGATCAAAACTCGTCGGCATACCGGTTCTGCCGTTGGAGGTTTGCAATTTCCTGATTCACATGCGAACTTTTCGCACGATGCATTCTAGATGCTATCTGACTCCAGTGCCGAAGGCTCAGCATCTGTGTCGAAGACTACTTGAAGCATCGGATGCTATCATGGTGCATGAATTCGTTCCCCCGTCGGCTAGTATGTAGATTAATGTCCCCCAAGAAAACTCGTAACGACCCAAAAAACCCTAAATCCACTACCTTGAATAGATGTATTCTGTCGGTTCCGATGCTCTACGCGCGCTCCTGAACGGTGTTAAGAATGACCTCCGCCGCTGTTTCCCTTCCCTCCTTCACACGGGCCAATCGGCCCAACTCTGCTGCTTTCTGGTGTAAGCGCTCAGACTCCGTCCCCGGCCTCGTCACACGAGCCACTGCCGTCGCCAGCTCGGTCGGATTGATACTTGGGGGGTCGGTGCGATTACCGTAGATACCAATGCCTAAGTACTCTACGCGGGCAGCGTTCTCGTAGAGGTCAAACCATTGAGCTAGGATAATTTGAGGTACACCGCAACTATTTCGAGGTTGCTTAGATTAGAGAAAGGCGAGTGTGGGCTGCACGGTCACTTACTAGGCAGCTTCAAAGAACGAATTGGCGCCACCGTGATGGATAAAGCACGTAACATTCGGATGAAGCAAGACGGATACCACGGCAGGTTCTAGCCACTTCACGATCTTCACCCTATCGCCGTAGGCCTCGGTCAGCGGTTGAAGCAAGTCTTGGACTTCCTCGATGTTGGGCACTTTCCAGAGAAGCTGGTACATCGAATCATCAGGAGGAAGGCCATCAAGTACCGCGCGCAGGACTCCTTCCACTATTCCCTTCTCGTAGTGAAAGTGCGTCCCCATTACCATGACGATCGTCTTTCCGCGGTCAAGCCACTGCTGGAGCTCGGGATCGGCCTCGGGAAGCGGGGAAGTAGGAGGTATGATTGGCCCACAAAGAGTCATCTTCTCTGGTTTGACGAGAGGATAGTCGAGCTCGGGAAGGCTGACGGAGATGTACTTCTTGTCGGCATGGAACATAAAGCCTGGGGGCATCACCGGCAATCCCATCTCTTTGCGGAAGGCGAAGCACGCCCTCATGCGAGGATGGGTCATCATGACG
>RZIO01000005.1:2331681-2355071 GCA_004338095.1 Gloeostereum incarnatum
GGTATGGGATACGGGGTATCAGAGGCAATCCTAGACGAAATCATCATCTTCGTAAACGCTGGAGAGCAGAGTAGACCTGCGCTTACGCTGGATAATGCCAGAAGGATTTTCCGTAGGGCTGGTACTGAGCGGCGGCAGTGATAGCAGGCATGCAGCAGCTGACGATGTAAGTGCGCCCAAGCAAGGTACAGGCGTCGTGGGCTTGTTGAAAGATCGCGTCGACGACGATTGCATCGGGATCTACTGTATTAATGATGTTTTTGCAGCTGTCCATAGTGACCTGTCATGCGTCTTGAGAAATATTGCAAAGAACGTGAAGAGGACCACCTACACGATATTCATCGTCTGTCCACCCAAACATCACGGGTACAACCATCTCTAACGGCTTGGAAGACCTTGTGGTCGGTGGGCTTATTATTGTCTTCTCCGAGACGCCTGCTCTGGTGGACGCCTCCAGGTGTGTTATGCCTTCGACAGGATGGAAGAGTAGAGATGAGGCCGAGCATTCATGGAAGTTGAAGCCGTCGATGTGTTTTTTTCAAAGGTGCGAAAGACGCGATATGAACAGACACGCCCTCCTTCCTTGTTAACAGCGCTGAGACTGTCGCCAAAATCGTGTTCGCCTGTCCATGCTCGGAAAAGGTAAAGAAAAGAACTTTTGGAGGTTTCGCAGCCATTCTAATATTCTGTAGCTCCAGCCAGTGGGTGATGGTTGGAACCAAGAGGCGCGCGATGAAATCATTTCCCAGGGGTCATCGTCGTGAGTCTCCGAAGTCGTGCGATTTGATGGGTCTTCGTGGTTAGAAACAGAAGTTCGGTCTCTTGCAGTTCCATTCGGGCTGACCATAAAATATTCTTTGTCCTTGCAAATGTACCTCCAGACACTTCAATGGTGAAAAAAAAAATTGGAAAAAAAAAACGAGCCACAAGCAAGTGCTCGAGATCGCCGTCATGACTCCTTCGTCCAAATTGAATTCTATCTCCGGCCGGCATAAATCGGCACACCGAGGCCACGCGAGCGAGGCAATGTGACCCTGTGACGGCCCACGGGGCGGACTTTTCCATCTCACGTCCTCAAGGCCTCATGCACATGGCCCAGTATTTTACACGAATAATGCACATAAAATTTTATCAATCAGGGAAGTGGAAATAATTAGGAACTAAACAGTGTTTCGAGCATCTACTACATGTACAAACTTCAAGGGCTGAGGCAGTGCTCAATATTCAGAACGCAACTACTGCTCGGTGACGGCTAGTCTCGCTTCCATCCTCTATATCATAATGTGAAGACAGTCGTTCACTGATATAGAGTCTGGACTCTACCAGGGACTCGGAGTTCGAAAAATAAGATCGCCGAGGAGCCGGAGAGCGCCCGAGAACCCCTTCTCTAGATATCGTCTGAATATGGAAGGAGGCCATATTGCGCCTCTGACCGTGACCGCGATCTTCCAGCAGCATACATAAGTAAATCAACACATAGTAGTGCACTAAATGATTACTCTCTTTTCAATATCTGGGTCTTCTATAATGATATCTCGAATTAAGAGCAAGTTTCCTGTATCAAAAAGACGGTGGAGAATGTGCTTGCTGAATCTGAGTGTCGAGAGATCTGATCGGACAATGCCGTTGATCGGCCATCTCATTTTTCAAACTCCGAGGTAGCTACGGTTTTACCCCCCCAGGTAGCTCCTAGACTAATTGATCATCAGAAATGACATTAGCATATCTGAATTCCTGGCATTATAATTTATTTAACTATGTATTTTCATTTTTTTCATTTTTCACCTTAGTGAGTGCAAAGCGAGTGAACAGCGGCGGGAATGGGAATCAGTTACGGCGGCGGGATTCACGGAATGAGTCATCTTTCCTATCTCTGAGTCCGCCGCCATCATGAGAGCTGAGAATACCACAACCCTTCTTTTCTCAGAGCCACGATGATGTTGCTGTACGCGATACTGTTGACCGCACTGTCAGTGTGTACCATCGCCAAACGAGGACCTTTCGAAATCTTTGACACGTCAGAACATGTTCTTGGTGGAGGAGACAGCTACGATCAGGGACTATTCACACCCTTTGAATCCTTATCTTTACTGCCTGAATCTGACTTTACTGCCCTACACCACCCTTTCTTTCCTCGGTACAATATTAGGATCAAGAAAACCAAGTTCTGCGATTCTACGGTAAAGTGAGCTGTCTGTTCTTATCTTTGCAGAAAGGACGCGTTACGATTCGTTCACAGCGCGTATACAGGATACATCGATATCGAGGCTAGACATCTCTTCTTCTACTTCTTTGAGAGCCGTAGCGACCCTGCCAAAGACGATGTGATCTTCTGGACAAACGGAGGTCCTGGGTGCTCTTCTTCTTTGGGGTTATTCATGGTGCGATACCCAGTAAGATGTTCGACCCGAAACCGGGCTGATTGCTTCTCTTTCGGCAGGAACTAGGTATGCCTGAAGAACGTGTCCTAGCTCTTCAGAATCTCACCCCCCCTTTACAGGACCGTGTCGAGTGCTTGACGCCAACGGAACCCAGTTTCATCCAGAATCGTGGAACTCCAACGCCAATATCTTCTTCATCGACCAGCCAATTGGCGTTGGATTTTCCTACGCCGACTATGGCGAAACAGTGGTGAGGAAGCTTTCCCCTTTAGCCGACGACGCAAAGACCCATGTTGTTTGGACATAGAGCACGTCGGAGGAAGCTGCCATAGATGTAGCTGCTTTCGTTGCGATCTTCTTCGAGAACTTCAGTCAGTTCAAGGGCCGACCTTTCCACATGTCTGGCGAGTCTTATGGCGTAAGTGTGGTTCCTAATGGTAACAGCTTGCATCCTCAGAGTAGCGTCGTACCTAGGGTCGATATCTCCCCTTGTTCGCAGCGGCAGTATACGACCAGAATGCCGAGCTCGTCAAAGCTGGCCTGACCCCGATCAACCTCGTCTCAGTCATGATTGGTACTCGACAAGCTCCAATCTTGTCTTGAACGCCCACTGATTCCAGGTTTTCCCAAACAGGAAACGGCATAACGGACGCGTTCAAGATGTATCTTTCCTACTACGACATGCAGTGCACACCGGCTTCAGTCGATCCGTTCGTGGACATCGCGACGTGTGTGGCCATGAAGAGCACGGTAAGAGCAAACCACGACTGTGGTTACGCAGAGCCCGTTTGCTTATCTATCTTTGGACCACCCGCAGCTCAAACGATGCGAGAAGTGGATGCAGGAGTCGTGTATCGATCAGTACGATGCGATCAATTGCGGTGCTGCGATGGGCTACTGTTCAACCGTCTACACAACCCCCTTGTATGCTTCAGGTATGTAGTTGATTTGCCGTGATGGTTTAACAATTGACACCCTCCTCCAGGCAAGAATCCTTATGATATCAGTGTTGACTGCGAAGGAAGTGTTGCCGAGACTCTGTGCTACCCGGTCACTAAGTAAGCCCCAAAGATCTCCCTTCAAACTCCAAGGCTCATTGCCTTAACTGAAGGCACATCAACAAGTTCCTGGACGATCCCAAGACACGTTCCCTCCTTGGCGTCGATCCTGCTGTTTCATCCAACTTCTCATCCTGTAATCATGATGTTGGTGTTGCATTCCATCTCAACCAAGACTCCTTCCGCTTGACGTACGATTACGTCGCAGCGTTGTTGGAACGCGGAGTCAGAGTCCTCATCTACGTTGGGGAGTATGACTGGATCTGTAACTGGGTCGGTAATGAGCGGTGGACGCTGGCACTGGAATGGAGCGGCCAGGAAGAGTTTAGGAAGCAAGATTTGAGGGAGTGGACGGTGAATAACAAACCAGCCGGAAGGACGAGAAGCGCGAAAGGTTTGACGTTCGCGACTATCGCCAAAGCGGGACATATGGTAAGCAATGTTCCCGAAATCATTACGTGAGCTGCTTCTGACACGGTCCTGGCAGGTTCCGTATGACAAACCGAAAGAATCCTTGGAGCTGGTGCAAAGGTGGCTTGCGCGCGAAGAGCTTTAGGTACCGGCAGTATCAGAAATTGCCAGCATCATCTGGTGATGTTCCAATTATCTGCGATCATAGTATACAATAATTATACAGTTCGGGAAACCCACTAAGCACGAAGCTGGTCCTTCTCTAATGCAAACTCGGGAGACAACTCATCTGTCATATCCAGCGCCCACGGTGATGTTTGAAGGTCCCTGAGCTTCCCCACCCTCTCCTGCATCTCCTTCGACTCCTCGTCAGTCAGGTGTATCATCTGACGCTGTAGTTCATGTATCCGCTCCTGCAGCTCCATCTGTCGGTCAGTAAGAGGAACGAAACTGAGGTTCCGTCTATCCTCTTCTGCCTTGGCCGTGAGTGGCGCGGCGCCGCTCAACCGTTTCTTGATGTTATGCAAGGCACCCTTCAGACCGGGATTCAAAAACTCCTCGGAGACCGAACCGCTGGATGATACCGCTGTTGATGCGGGAGCGTTATCGGTCTTGCGGATCATCAGCTCTCCATTAAATACCATCGGCTGTTCCTGTAGCCTTCGACGTCGAGAACGGCGCCTCCACAGGAAGAGCAATGCCAGGATCAATGCTATTCCCGCCACGGAGCCGATGACGCTCCCGACAATGATGGGAACACGGGTGGAACCTGAGCTCCCGGTAGCGGAAGTGGGAGTTGAGCTGGAAGCAGCAGGTGCTACTTCGGGGAGATCAGTCGTCTGAGCAGAAGCAGAGTCGCCCACGGAGGACAAGCTGGGACTGGGAGGCTGAGTTGGTGTGATCGGTTGTTCTGTGACGTTCTCGGACCTAAGCTGTGTAAGAAAACTGGTTGATGGAATGCAAGAAGAGAACGAACGCACTGAGTGTCAGAGGAGGTTGCTGGATCATCAGGTTGTTGTATCTCGTCTGTAGTGCTAGTAGGTGGCGCCGGTGATGTCGATGAAGTTCTGACGGAGGAGCGGTATGAGGGGAGGTATTATCATCATCGTCAAACGTAAATATTCACGCACTCGTTACCATTGTTTGAATCAGACGCTTCAGATATTGAGGAAGTAACGGTTTCAGCTGTTCCAGCTGAAGTGCTAAAGTAGGATGGTGATTAAGGAATAGAATGGCAGATATAGCCGACGGACCTGGGTACAAAATTCGTTGAAGGGAATTCAATAGTCGGTTGTGGCGGAGTGGTGTATACAGGAGGTGTTGAGAACGAAGTGGAAGATGAGGTAGAAGTCCCACTAGAGATCACCTCGACCGATGTTTCAGCAAGCCGTTGGTTTCTGGGATAGCAAAGTCAGGTTGGAAGCGAGCCTTCTGAAGGTCAGGAAACCCACCCGTTAGCAAGGGCCAAGATGTCGTATTCCCTGCAGACAGTCGTTGAAAAATCGTACGGTGAGATGCATAACATATGCTTACCCGGTATTCCTAACCTGAAAAGTTTGTTCGTGTCTGTTCTCGTCGAACGAGGACACAAGATGCGTTGAACTTTCCCCCTTGCCCCGCGATTGGACCTCGATTCTGAACATGAATGGATCATTTGAATCTCTTTTCCATGTTACCACAATGGTTGAGGGTGAATGACTGGGACCCGTTCGAGCTTCAACTTCAGCCTCCAAACGAAGACTCTCAGCAAAAGAGGCCCACAAGAGGACATGAGCCGAGGCAAAAAGAGGCACGGAGAGCATCCAGAAAGACGTCCTCTGGAGGCCCAGCGACGGGGGTAGGGTGTAATCAAAGCTGCAAAGGGTCCAGAGGACATTAAGTATATGACGAAACACAGGCTCCCGAGTTCCCATTGACAGCACACATCTTGATGATCATATCCAGTATCAAGATCCTAACAGTACATGCCAAATCCACCAGAGAATCTATCAATCAAAAATCAGCACCGGACTCGGATGATGTGTTCTAACCCCTCGGTGAGTACGAGACGACCAATCATGATGCGCCACACTACATTTGAAGATCACGATCAGGATTCCTCTTTTACGATGTCATTTTCAGCGAAACTAGAGTGCCCAGGTAAAGAGGTATACACTGCAGAATCCATCATGGTCCCATTACTATCATTCCAGGGGAGTTTGAAAGTCCCGGGGAGTTTGAAAATTGAATTGTCCTGCTACAACCCATGCTCGGATTGCCTTGTGAATTTTTACTTAAGAACTAGGGTATCTCAAATGCCTATCCTGAGTTTCTGGGATTTTTTTAGCAGATGGAAAGAGATAGAGATTTTTTTTGGGAAGGCAGGCTGAGTGATTGGAAGAGAGTTTCGCCCGTACATTTTTTTTGGCTTGACCATACAACATGAGATTCAAGAGTTAAGGTATTAAAATACATCCGAATGTATCCACAAAATTTTTAAGGGCTGCGTTCCCTGAGAGTCGCAGGATGTACACTTGGTCTTTTTCAGCGTGACAAAAGCGTGACATTTCTACAAGAATGCCCACGCGAAAGCAGGTGTGACAGGCTCGTGACGAATTTTCAAACTCCCCGGGAGTTGCTTGAAATCGACGTTCCTTCTACTCATTTTATTCTGGAAAAAATATGAGAGGAAACTGAAACGATACCTAACATGCCTCAAGACTTCCGGAGGAAGAATCTGCATTTGTGGCAGAGCTATTCAAAAGTCATTCAAAAATTTTCAAACTCCCCCGGAATGATAGTAATGCAGAAGTTGTCTTCTGCAAAGAGGAGCGGACCGAAGAACGGGTGACTAAGCTCGATCAACTCTTATAAACACCAGCGGAGATGATGGACGTTTTATAATCTTCTCCCTTCTCCTCTACCGTATCTGGGACTCGCCTGGCTGCTTGGGTCGGAATTATGTCTTCAAATCTTTTCCAGGCCATCCAAGTCGGTGATTTCTCTTTACAGAACCGCGTAGTCCTGGCTCCTTTGACGCGGTGGAGAGCTACGGATGAGCATGTTCCCTTGTCCCTGGTCACTACATACTACACACAGAGAGGATGCCGACCCGGAACTCTCCTCATAACTGAGTCTGTGACAATCAGTCCTAAAGCAGGGGGATGCGACAATGTGCCAGGAATCTACAACGAGGACCAGATTGAGGCGTGGAGGAAGGTTTGAGACTATAATTACTATTATACCCTTGCATTTGTACTTTCATAAGCTTCTTGATTTAGATTACGGACTCCGTTCATACAGCAGGAAGTTTTATCTTCATTCAGATACGTGCCTATGGGCGCGGCGCCAACGAGGCGCAACTCCTGTCTGAGGATCCTTCCTTCTCTGTGGTTTCTGCGTCAGACGTAAAGTTGACAGGTCGCGATAAAGCCCCCCGTCCCTTGACGATTGAAGAAATCCACGAATACGTCGATCTGTTTGCTACCGCCGCATCAAATGCAGTCCACAAAGCAGGCTTTGACGGAATAGAAATCCATGGTGCAAACGGCTATCTAATTGATCAATTCATCCAGGATGTCTCCAACAAGCGGACGGATGAATATGGTGGAAGCATCGAGAACCGATGCAGATTCACCCTGGAGATCGTAGATACTGTTGCGAAAGCTGTGGGCATGAAGAAGACCGCCATCAGATTGAGCCCATGGAGTAAATTTCTGGGTAAGTGGTAGGCTCTCTCATTTTTGCAGCACGTTCTGATCTTCTTCTACAGACATGGGAATGACGGATCCCTTCCCGACATTCTCCTATCTCATCTCGCAGCTCAAAGATCGTTATCCAGAGCTAGCGTACATACATCTGGTCGAGCCTCGCGTCGATGGAAACGTCATCCGTGAGGAGATCACGGAAGGAGAAAGTAATGACCCTTTCAGAAAGATATGGTCACCACGGCCGTTCATCTCAGCTGGAGGATATACCCGCGAGACGGCAATCCAGACAGCAGACGAAAAAGGGGACCTCATCGCCTTCGGAAGATATTTCATCTCGAATGTAAGTTTGGTGGCGTTTCGTTTCGCCTAATGTTCTCAAAGTCTTCCTCCAGCCCGACCTTGTTACCCGTTTGGAGAAGAATCTTCCTCTGACGCCATATGATCGTTCAACGTTCTACGTTCGTCATGATACTACAGGAAAGGGATATGTTGACTATCCCTTCGCAACAGAAGCGCTACAGAAGACCGTCGAATAACTTTTATGTGAGAGACATCACCTTGCCTTCTCAGCCAATAGATTGGTATATCCCTTCCGGAGTGCATCCGTCGAAGAGCTCTTGAAGTTGGCGTGGGCAAGCTATTGGGCAAGCATATCGTTCAATTTATGAGATGCTGGCTCTTTGCAGCGCTCAAAACTATGTCGGCCTAAACCTTTCTCCTCTCTTTCATGCGGCACTTCTGTCGAATTCCATACCAGGCCTGACTATGCGCGCCACCGCAGCCGCCAGTTCATTTGCATTGATATCCGGGGAGCTACTGCGATTCCCGTAGATCCCAATACCGAGGTACTCGACGCGAACGGCGTTCTCGTAGAGATCAAACCACTGAGCAAGAACGACCTGAGGTGCTTAAAAGCTACGACAGACTAATTAGCTGCGATCGTTGTACAAGGAAAGACCGACTTACTAGGCAGCTTCGAAGAATGAGTTGGCCCCACCATGGTGGATATAGCAGATGACGTTCGGGTGTGCTAAGATAGATACTACACTGGCATTCAACCAAGGAACAATCTTGACTTTGCCCTTGTGCGACGCGCCCCAAGAAGCGAAAGAAATATGTAGTTCCTCGATATTGGGAACTTTCCAAAGGACTTGGTACGTAGCATCGTCCGTTGGAAGACCGGCCAATATTGCGCCCAGGATTTCACGTGCGATTGCTGCATCATAATCAAAATGTGTACCCATGATCATGACAATAGTTTTTCCCTGGTCAAGCCACTGGCTAAGGTTAGGATCTGATTCCAGGAGCGGTGGCGCTGGAGGACATATGGGTCCACAAAGAATCATGTTATCGGGTTTCACGAATGGAAACTCTAGCTCACTTAAACCGGGGCATATGTACGTCTTGTCGGCATGATATATTAGGCCTGGGAGGGACCCAGACAGTCCAATCCGGGCACGAGAAGCACGCCAGTTTTTCAGACGCGGATGCGCCGAGAAGAGGAACGCCCATCGTGTTATGAGCCAAATATTAAGGAAGAAATTCCTCCACGGTATTGGGTACTGAATGTCAGAAGACGGCCTGCGAAAATCTGTTGAAGTGCAGCGTAACGACCACAAAGGAATGAACACTTACGCTGGATACCGCCAAAGTACGCGCGCATATGGCTGGTACTGAACACTTGGAATGAGGGGAGGCATGCAGCTGCTTATGATGTAGTCACGTTCGAGCATTTTGCACCCGTCATGCGCCTGGTGAAAGAGCATATCGACAACGACCGTGTCTGGATCTTCTTTCGAAATGATTCTCTTGCAACTTTCCAAGATCGTCTACATTTTATTCATTGGCCGGGAGGAGGAAAATAGAATAACACCTCACAAGATACTCGTCATTCGACCAGGGTAAAACTGTTGTCATAACGAGATCCCAAGCTTTATTAGACCTCGTGAGAGGTGGGTGCCGCAAATCGCTGACGCCTCTCTTGGCAACGGCATCGAAATGTGCCAGTCCTTCGATAAGATGGAATGAAACAGAGGAACTGGAATTTCGGAGACCATCCAAGGCTTCTACGCGTTTCTCCAAGACAGAGAAAGATCCTATGTGGATAGATATTCCAGCCTCCGAGCGGTCTAAGAGGTCTGAAGCGATAGAGAGTATCGTATTGGCCTGACCCTGTTCAGAGAGGGTCAGAAAAAGTATTTTAAGCTGCTCTCCTCCCATATACGTTGTATGTAAGAGAAGTTTTACTGCGACTGTAGCAGTGTATGGGTGCAAGTGGGTCACGGGTCATCCCGTCGGATCTCGCCTGATTCAGATAAAAGTGATGATCGTGATGGGATTCGGAAGAACCTCTGATGGCCCGAACAATTGCCGATCTCCCTTGACTCCTTGGCTCCACACGATAACTCGACAGGGAAGAGCTCGAAATACCCAACTAGAACGTCTGATTTAGACAGTAGTAATACCCAGGGCGCTCGTTCCACTGTGTCTCGCGACACGTACTTGATTTTCTAGACATCAGCAAAGGGATAATCAGTCACCTAAACGACATCAGCGCATACCTTGATATGGGCTCCAGGGGCTCAATCGTATAGCCGTTCTCTTCGCACCAATTGCTTTTACGATAGCGTTGACCACATCAAGACCAAACTTCGCCCGATTCTCTATACTCCCACCGTACTCGTCAGTTCGTTTGTTGGTTCCGTCTTGAAGGAACTGATCGATCAGGCATCCATTCGCACCGTGGACTTCGATCCCGTCAAAGCCAGCCTCGATGGCATTACACGCAGCTTTGGCATACAGTCCAACGTACTCGTGGATCTCGTCAATCGTGAAAGGTCGAGGACTTGCATGCCCGGATAGGGGGATATCTGAAGCTGAAACATACGGAAAAGTAGGGTCCTCGGTCCAGAGATGTTTTTCGTCGGCAGCACGTCCGAGGACCCAAAGCTGCAGGAAGATGAAACTGCCAGCATCGTAAACGTATTCAGTTATCTTCTAACGGGTGGTTTAATGCTTTTCTTCTGTCCTAACAGAAAAACGATGGCACCTGCTTCCAAGCAGCAATCTGCTGGTCATTCCAAATCCCTGGGATATTTGGATACCCACCGGCCTGGAGAGCGATGAATGTGGCTTCCGTGACAAGTAAGGTACCAGGCGTGGTAGCCTTTTACGTGTAATACTCCTTCATAGGGTGCTGAGGTACATGGGTGGCAAGGAGCGAGCACGACGTGGTGCTGAAGAGACGAGTTGCCGATTTGGATGGGCTGGAAAAGTTTAGAAGACATGACGAGGCAATACTAAGTCGATGAGAACAGAGACTCTATCATACGAGCCTTTGAACGTAGACGAAGGTTGATTGATGGTCCGGATGTGTCGCCCAAGGCAAAGGTGAGCATAGGGCAAGGACAAAGTGGGGACAAAGAAACAGATCTCGCTTACGGACAATTTTATGTCCCGGTCTACACAGTGTCAGGAACGGTGACAATGCTCCTAGTCGACCCACATCTGCCCGAAAGTGACTCACTCTTAGATTTCATACAAACTCGCCTGAACCCGGACTGTGCTGACGGGGCGAGGGCTGGAAACCTGGTAAGGTCATAGTCATAACCCTGGTCTTCTTTTGAGTTTGTAGGCCGTGCAAAGGCCGACTCGCCACGGGACGGGACGTGTACAGGTTACACCATGACCGGGGTCACTTTGTGAAGCATTGAATCTGGTTGGAAGTTGAGAACTGAAGAGCATCAGTCTAGTACGGCAGAGAATAGTATTAGAAATAATGAAAAATGGCGTCTCTACATGTGACAAAGAATCTAGGTTGACCGTAAGTGTCAAGGGGATCCGTAAATTAAGATGTCAGCTCAAGTCCACTCACCATTGGGCGTCTAATTCAAGACCTTCAGTCCCATTTCTTCCTCTGCTGTTTGTCCAATCTTCGCGACTCTCCTCTGCGCTTTGAAGGACCCAAAGCCAAAACTGATACCCGCTCCATGTGAGCGTTGAGCGTATGCGATGTCACCCTTCTTGTGCTCATACACCGTCTTGTGCAGTGCCTCCAACGTGGTCCAACCTCCCTTATACCCCAATCCACCTTTCTCAGGCGGGAGCCTCGCTCGGGAGTCGTCAAAGATAAGGTGAACCATAAGGAGGTTAAACAGGGACGGTTGCAGATTGACGAGGCCACCGTTCACTGCTGGGAGCCAAGGAAGGAAGAAACTACGTGTCAGGTAATACCACTCTATGAGATGAGACAACAGAAGCATCGCGGTGGGAGACATCTTGGGGAAATATGTCTCTCCGTCCGTGAGTGTCTCTACTGTCAGATACACGTCACCATAAGTTGGGGGTGGGCCTGGGTCACTGACGTTGAACACCTGTCCGCCGAGGTCTACGACACCATCAATGAGACGTGCTTCGTAGCAGAGATGAGCTAGAGCACAGTTCTCCACGTAGGTGAAGTTCTGGACGATGTTGAAGATCCACGAAGGGTTCGACTTGCGCACGAGGTAGGCGCCGCATAGCATGTCGCCACCTGGGCCGAAGACACCGTTTCCCGGCCGTATACAGCCTGTGCGGAAGCCCCCTTGGGGGTCGTCAGAGGCGCGGACGATGCGCTCGGCGGAGAATTTGGTCACAGCATAGTTAGAGAAGAAGTCGTTATGCCGCTTGGGTATCAGGGCATCGTCGTCGTTGATTGATTGGACAAAATACTTGGGTTCTTTCTCCCAAGGCCAGAGGAGGAAACGTGTGCTGTGGACAGCCACGGATCCAGAGGAAGTGTACACCATGGTGGATGCCCCGACGGAACGAGCCGCATTGACCACGTTCTGTGTCCCGGCAACGTTGACTTTTGCGGAGCTCTCTACGAGTCCTATGTGTCTCTCGTAGAATCGGATATTCGCCGCAGTGTGGAAGACGGTGATTTTTGCATCTGAGCCAGCTGGCCAAGGCGCGTTGAAGGCTTCATTCACGGCCTCGGCATCAGATACGTCAACTTCCATAAAATCCACCTCTTTGGCAGGTCCCTCTAGCAGGTCTTTACGAGTCGGAAGGCGAATATCCAGGACACGAATGCATTTGGGGTCTTCCCCGCGTTTGATGAGCATTAACACGATCCAACCACCAAGAAACCCGGCCTGAGATGGTCAGAACCAGGAGATCCCGGGCAAAAAAGCGGGGTGTGACTTACCCCACCGATGATAATGTACCTACGACCAGTCTTTGGGGGAATTTGGTCTTCGATTGATATCGGGCTTGCAGCTAGTTTGACAGCTGTTTGCATGACATCCTGAGGAGTCGTGCGCGTGGGGGAAAATTGTAGAGCATCTTCCGGAATACAACCTAGAGCTTTATCGTTGATACGTACATACACGTATAAGCCAATGAATGCAACTAGTGCGTAGGCCATCCATGTCCCTCCAGACATGAGAAATGGACGTCGACGGGTATTTTTTAAGTTTTCCGGTTCTGATTAAGTTCTACCTCGGTCCTGATTTCCGCTGACGTGAACCGTCACAAGTTGTGACGTTGCAACCTTGTATTTCCATGTATAGATTTCGCCTTCTCCCTCTCTTTGGATGCAGAAACAAAGGACCGAAAAAGGCACCTGAAACCTAGCCGGCATAAGTTAGTATTGTTGTCAACGAGATGAGGGTGTTTTTGATATTTTCGAAGAACAAGGTCTAACAAGGTGCGGCAATGAGTCTGACGTTACTATTTCAACAGACTCTTCCCGTCTAATGGGAGGGCAAGAATCATTCTCTTGGATCTCTTCGGATCTCCTGCTCGTGGCAAGCTTCCTTGGATGTCTATCTTATGGCACGCCGCTCTATCTATCGCCATCTGTCTATTCTCTTCAAGGGCCGACTGTCCAGTGTCGACGACTACATTGTTCGTTGATTTAGGACTATATCCTTCTTGAGATGTAATTGTTACCCCTTCCCAATGTCTCTCCTTTCTCGTCTGTAGATTCTTGACCCCGGAGAACGCGAGCGTGAGCGGCTCTCCCACAGGGCCGCCTTACGCGGATCAGAACCATCACACAATGGTGCTTTGTGCTTTCATCTCCCCGTTCAAGTCTCCCGGAACCTTGTTCCTGATGGTCGATAGCGATGATCAGTCAGTCAGGGTCCCTCCAGGTGTTCACTTTTCAGGCTCCGAACATCATTAAACTACTTCTTGAGTTCCTTGGGCCACGACGTGCGCATATCTTTCCATCGATTGAACGTCATTGGCGCTCAGTAGACGCTCGTGTAAGTTCTTCATGTCCGTTTCATAGACAGAGAACCTCGCGGCCATGCAATCGACGAGTGGTCACTGCTGGAGCGAGTATTCGTTGCTTCCACAGGATTGGGCTCATATCGTCCGTCTATCTACATTGTCCAACATTTGCAACCTACAGAACGTCAAATCGGGTGTCAGCCGATTTCCCCACGTGATGATTGCATCACAGGTCAAAGCAAACATTGGATATGTCAAAGCGAAAAATTCCGGAAGCTGTAACGATCTCCTTCCATCGATTCGTTGATAGTTATCTATTTATTTTCTGGTTGTGTTGGATATTTTCGATGAAGGTGCTGTCTACCACCCAGTTCCTGTGAACACGGTGCATGCTATGGGCGCATGGATACAAGGATGAGTCACCGTTTACAAGGACACTCCCGGAATCATTTTCTTCCGGCACGATTCTCTTTTAAGCCCCGAAATGGGTTACAATCAGGGTCGCGCCATGCGGGGTTTCGCCTCGTTTTTGACCCTCAAAAGGCAGTTCTGGAACACGAGGCCGAAAAACAAGGCCGAGCGAAGCAACGGAGGACCAATTTCCGGCCTGCTTTCTCCAGAAGTATAAAGCATGGCCGGTTGATGGTGAGTTCAACTCGTGTCTACCTCTTCTTTCCCTCCATCCTCCTTTCCATCCTGTCCCCTCCTAATAATTGTAGCAATTTCTCTCTCACATACCTCTATATTCTTCTAAAATGGCGCGTACACGGGACCAGCCTGGGCCTCCACCGGTAAGCACATGGCTTCTGCACGGCTGTTAGCTTTGGCCCTCTGATTAACTTTTCGTCGATCCCGACGTCTGGCAGAAAGTCAAGTCTTCGACTTCCAAGGCAGCTTCGAAGCGCCCCAAGTCCACCACCGCGCAATGTGCTCTCTGTCACGCTGTTCTCGCTCGGGCTGGCGATCTAGGTCGTCACATGCGGCTGCACTACAACGCGAAGGACAAGGCCGCGGCGTAAGTGTGCACTACCAAAGCTCGTCCAATATTCATTAAACATGCATCCATAGGATGCACCACTGTCCGTGGCCAGGGTGCGAGTACCGAGACCTTCAAAAGAGCAACGTAAACACGCATCTCCGAACGCAGTATGCTGTTGAACAGTTCTATCTGATGACACGTTTTTTCTGACTATCAGTTTTATCTAGTACCAACGAGAAGAAGCCCTGCCCAGAACCAAACTGCGACTTCAGCTCTGGTGATCCAGGATCATTAACTAGGCACCGCAAGCGTAAGCATAACTACGTTCCTGCTCAGCGTGCGCCACGCCACTCGGGGGGCAAGCGTACCAAGACCAAGGACGCTTCGCTTCATGTTCCCGCGCCGTATCCTCAACCTCCTCCACCACCACCACCTGCGTTTACGCCCGCGTTTATTCCTGTTGATGAGGATGACTATGATTACGACGAGCGTGATCCTGCCCCGCATGAAGAACGCCGGCCTGCTCCATATGATGAGCGGCATTCCGCTCCTTATGACGAACGCCGTCCTGTTCCTTGCGAGGAACGTCGTTCTGCTCCGTATGATGAGCGTCATCCGTCTTGCTATGGCGAACGTCGTCCCGCCTCTCATGACGAACACCGACCCGTCTCATACGAAGCTCGTCGTCCTGGTCCCTCTCAACCACAAGAACGTCGCTCAACACAATTCGACGATCGTCGTCCATCTCCCTACACCCGCCCTGCTCCTTATGTAGAACGCCACCAGAGCCACTACCGGGAACGCCACTATAGTTCTGTCGACGACAGTTATCCTATATCCCCTCGTGAACCTCGTCTTATCTCCCACGGGATGTGTCCTCCTCCTGCTACACTGTATCCACCACCATGTCCACCCGCCTATGCACACTACCGCCAACACATCCCTCGTCGTTCTCCCAGGCCCGATGATGAGTCAGATCGTGACTCCATGGACACCGAGTCGCTGTCTAGTGGCGAGGATGAGTTGGTATCGGATAATGAGGAAGGAACGAGCACGCAGGCTACGTCTGTGGCTCCTTCAGCAACCTCCATGAGTCCTCCGATGACCCCTTCCTATGCATCGTCGCATCCGCGGTATGGTGGTGCACGTCTGGTGGGACATGCTCCGTATGGTATTAGTCGTTCTCGTTCTTTGGGCCACGATGGTGCTCGATCAGTGGATGGTGGTAGTCGTGATGTAGCGGCTTATTTCCAGAGGGCACCTCCGTTGTCGACGTTCATTAATAGGGCGAGGCAGTCGCAGGCTGAGGAGTGGCTGCGTACTCAGTCGTTTGACAAATCGGAGACGCGGGATATTTTGGGATGGAGACCGGAGTATGGTGACATGGACGAGTTTCTTGGTAGGTTTGGAGGAGGGAAGAAGACCCAGTACATGGAGAATATGATGTCTCCCAAGACTCCCGTGATGAATGTTGTCGACACTGAAGACGACGGAGAGAATTATTCTCCCGCGTCTACTCCACCCTTGTCGCCATCCAGCACTCTGTCTTCCTCCTCCTCTGGACCGTCCTCTCCCATCACGGTTGGGTCCACCACTCCTGCTGCCTTTATGTCTGCCAGGCTTTCCCCTGCTCCCATTCTCGAGGATCCAATCGTCGAGGACCTCAGCACTACTCCGTCGATGCTTTTTGAGAGCACGTCGTTCCACTCATCTCCATCAGAAGACACAGATGCGGAACTCTCGGATATTGAGTCTACTCTCGGTACCAACCTCAAGACCCACTTCTAACCCGTGGAATCTCTTTTATTGTTTTCCTCTCCTCTCAGTCGTATCCAAGATCAAAAGTTAATGTCTTAATGACCCCTCACGACCTCCTCGTCGCATCGCTTTCACCATCGGATTTATTGAAACCATTCATATAATGCATTTTACTGCTCTATGTTCTCCCTGTCGCATTGTTTTTTCTTCTCTTCCTGCTCTCCTCTCGGTACCTACTGCCATCGCTGCTCGCAATTGCTATATTTCAGAAGCCTTTTATTGTCATATTTTTTGTACTAGATCACCACCACTACCCGAACCCCCCTGTCCCTAGTTTACCCCCTCGTATTTGTTCTCTGGCGTTCCGAAAATGGAATGGAATGGTTTTTTTCTTTTAATCGAGTCTGAGAGCTCAGAGGACGGCCGAGCTCGGCGTGATCGATCGTGAATTCAGTTGATTCGCGCCCATCACTGACTCTTTGTTCTTAACTATCACTGTGCCGCGAAATGCTTTCTGATGCCACTAAGTGTCCTCGTCGTCGGCGTCGTCGCCGAGTTGTCAGCCCTAATTTTGAAATTTGAAATGGACATCAGTAAGTATAATCAGAGGGACGCTGACGGATAGCAATATGTAAGTAAGATGATCAGTCAGCGCCTCGAAAACTTGTTACTTAAAGCTTGACTTGGACGCTCGGGCTCCGGCTAACTATACCGAACTCTCTTTCTTCGTCCCAGCATGTCTAAGCTTTTTGAGCCCATCCAAGTCGGCGATCTGACTCTCCAACATCGCGTCGTTCTCGCACCCTTGACCCGTCTCCGAGCTTCCACCGACCATGTCCTCCAATCTGTCATGAAGGAGTACTATACTCAGAGAGCCACGTATCCTGGTACCCTGCTTATCTCTGAGGCTACTTTTATTGCTCCTCAGGCCGGTGGCTACGGAAATGTACCAGGTATATGGAGTGATGACCAGATTGCCGCTTGGAAAGAGGTGAGGAGACAAAGTTGTGCGATTCAAACCGCCGACTGCAAGACTTTCTGCGATGGGACTAACTTCGAGCCTCCTTCAGATCACAGAATCCGTTCACGCCTCCGGGAGCTTCATCTTCCTGCAGCTCTGGGCCCTCGGACGCGCAGCAGACGAGAAACATCTCAAATCCGAAAACCCTGCGTTCCCATACATCTCAGCCTCGGACATACCCCTCGCCGGCAGTGGGAACGAGAACCCTCCCCGTCCTTTGACTGTTGATGAGATTCAAGAGTATATTGGACTTTATGCAAAGGCAGCAGCGAATGCGGTTCATAAGGCTGGGTTCGATGGAGTCGAGGTTCATTGCGCGAATGGATATCTCCTAGATCAGTTCCTCCAGGACGTCAGTAACAAGCGTGAGGATGTCTATGGTGGGAGTGTGGAGAATAGGGCGAGGTTTGGACTCGAGGTGGTGGACGCTGTCGTCAAGGAGGTCGGGGTTAAGAAGGTTGGGGTTCGGTTAAGCCCATGGAGTCCTTTCCAAGGTTTGTGATGCCGTCTTCTGTGCGAAATCCTTTGACTGATATCCTGGCGTAGAGATGGGAATGAAAGACCCCATTCCGACTTTCTCCTACTTTATCTCGCACCTCCCTCAAGATCTCGCCTACATCCACTTGGTCGAACCTAGAGTCAGCGGCAACGCCACTCTGGACCATGTGGATGCGTCTTCCACCAACGATCCCTTCAGAGCGATTTGGAGCCCCAGGCCCTTCATTTCGGCCGGAGGATACACCAGAGAGAACGCCATCGAGGTGGCCGACGAGAAGGGTGGACTCATTGCTTTTGGGAGGCACTTTATCTCGAACGTGAGTGTCTTTTTTCTCCTTTAAACGGTGGGCGACTGAGACTAACTATGGGATCTAGCCGGATCTTGTTAAGCGTTTGCAGAAAGGCATTGCGCTCACTCCGTACAACCGGGACACGTTTTATATTCCTGGAGACACCAGTGGAAAGGGTTACACAGACTATCCTTTTGCAGATGAGTAAGTAGACGTTTAGATCTACATAGACCAGCTGATATGTGAATTCGACCAATACCTCAAACGGATGCTCTTCTCGTGTTTTCTTCGTGACCCGTCGACACTGTGTTGACACTGGGCCTGACGATTATCGATTGTCCCTCCATCATGGCAGACGTACACTCCTCGCAATTGCTATATATACTATGTCAGAAGTCCTATTATGTACCACTACCCGCATCCCCCTTTCCCCTCCCCATTGCATTTGTTCTCTGCCATTCCGGAAATAAAATGGAATACTTTTTGAATATAAAATTACAATGGAGGTTGTTAAGTGAAGATCTTTGAGCTCGGGGTCCTAGAGCGCGTGATCGCGAATGATTGGCGCCGTGGCTGGCGAATGTTTTGTTCTTGGCTATCACTGCGACGTGTCTATGCATCTAACGAAATGTTCTCTACTGCCTCTCAATCTCGTCCTCATCGTCACCTGTGAAAAGAAGACATGATTCACGTGGGATACTTGTGCCAGATGTTTGATCAGTCAGCGTCTTATTTAACAAAAGCTTAACTGCTCGAATGGACTCTCTTTCTTCCTACCACCATGTCTAAGCTTTTTGAGCCTATCCAAGTCGGAGATCTGAGTCTTCAGCATCGCGTCGTTCTGGCGCCTTTGACGCGATACCGAGCTTCCACCGACCATGTTCCCCAATCTGTCATGAAAGAGTACTATACTCAGAGAGCTACGATTCCTGGCACCCTGCTTATCACTGAGGCTACTTTCATTGCTGCTCAGGCTGGTGGCTACGGAAATGTACCAGGTATATGGAATGATGACCAGATTGCTGCTTGGAAGGAGGTGGGAGAGAAAGTTCGTGATTTGGCAATGACATTACTGACCTCGAGCTCTGTTGAATAGATAACGGAATCCGTTCACGCCTCCGGGAGCTTCATCTTCTTGCAGCTCTGGGCCCTCGGACGCGCAGCAAACGAGAAACAGCTGAAATCCGAAAACCCTGCGTTCCCATACATCTCAGCCTCAGATGTGCACCTCGCCGGCAGTGGGAACGGGAATCCTCCCCGCCCTTTGACTGCCGATGAGATCCAAGAGTACATCGGACTCTACGCGAAGGCCGCAGCGAATGCGGTTCACAAGGCTGGGTTTGATGGAGTCGAGGTTCATGGTGCGAATGGGTATCTCGTGGACCAATTCCTCCAGGACATCACTAACAAGCGTGAGGATGACTATGGTGGGAGTGTGGAGAATAGGGCAAGGTTTGGACTCGAGGTGGTGGACGCTGTCGTCAAGGAGGTTGGGGCTAAGAAGGTTGGAATTCGGTTAAGCCCATGGAGTCCTTTCCAAGGTTTGTGATGTCGTCCTCTATGCGGCATTATTTGACTGATATCCTGGCGTAGAGATGCGGATGAAAGACCCCATTCCGACTTTCTCCTACTTTATCTCGCACCTCCCTCAAGATCTCGCCTACATCCACTTGGTCGAACCTAGAGTCAGCGGCAACGCCACTCTGGACAATGTGGATGCGTCCTCCACCAACGATCCCTTCAGAGCGATTTGGAGCCCCAGGCCTTTCATTTCGGCTGGAGGATACACTAGAGAGAGCGCCATCGAGGTGGCTGACGAGAAGGGTGGGCTCGTCGCTTTTGGGAGGTACTTTATCTCGAACGTGAGTGTCTTATCTTCTTCACGGCGCGCGGCTGAGACTGATTGTGGGTTCTAGCCGGATCTCGTTAAACGTTTGAAGAGAGGCATTGTGCTTGCTCCGTACGACCGGGACACGTTCTATGTTCCCGGAGACACCAGTGGAAAGGGTTACACGGACTATTCCTTCGTTAGATGAGCGGGCCAAGGCAAGTAGAAGTTAAGACAAAGAAGTGTACATAGACCAGCATCCGCAAATTCAACCAATCGATGTTACAGAGCTTCCCCCAGAAGCACAGTGGTTTTCAATGGTTTACACGCCCAGGCTACGCGACGACGTATACATATCTCGTCCAGCTAACCATGACAATCAGCTATGTCACGATAGACGTTTGGTGTGAGTGCCCACTTTATGTACTTCTTCCCAGCCCCAAAATTTAGCCTAACCACAGTGTAAGTCATACAGTAGAACGAATGACACAATACTCAAGATTTCTCCTGGATTTAGTGCCAAGTCTCCCCTCGAGATTCTTCACTAGTCCTGGTGAGCCTTAATTACTGGTTCTTTCAGCATGGGACAGAACCCCATGAGCCATCCTCCACTGAGTTCTCGAGAAACAAAGTGCTATTCAATGTTTTACACGCCCCAGGCTACATGATGAGTTCAACCCTCCCCCGAAATAAATAGGTTTCTGGTGGATTGGCAATCAGCTAGACGTTCAACGTGAGTGTCGTTTACACATTACCTCTTCCCCAGCTTCCAAATTACCCCGCAATAGTTATACAGTAGGACGAACGAAGGAATACTCAAGGTTTCTCCTAGAATCAGTTTCAGCCTGGAGATAAAACGCGTGGAGGGATAGTATTCACACCTCGACCTCCAAGACACCTAACAAACGCCACCGTAGAATCAGCTCTCGTAGCACATACTCATGCCAGAGAAAAGCACACACCAACTTCGATCCCAATCCGATTCCACGCCTGTGCCTTCAACACGTTCCTCACATACATCTGCACCATGGTCCACGCGAGCCCGTGTCGTATAGTGGCGCCCTCCAGTGAGCTCAGCTCGGTCTTCGCTAAAAGCTCGTTCACGCTGGATATACGCGCGGAGTGGAAGCGGAGCTGGAGGTAGTTCCAGCTTTCAGTGAGGGGGATGACCTCTTTAGAGTCTTGCGTGACGAAGTACGCCAGGAGCTCGTCAGAACCGGAATGGTCCCTGGTATGATGGTTATGGTGGTGAGATGCCATGCCAGCAGAGGCTTTTGGGAGCATATGGGAAAGGGAAAGAGAAGGGAAGGGAAGGGGAGGGTAGGTTCTCGAGCATCTTTATTGTCTGATTTAAATACATGTAGATACGTCTCCAGGTCAACCTGCAAGGTCTGGTTCGCTTACGGTCGCTGTGGCGTCGATCTGGCCTCTGAGTCGAGTCGGATCTCGGCTCTCAGTTTCGGGAATCGGATGATCGATCACATGACGTTTCCCCGCTCGCGATCGGGAAAGTCAGGGTGAGTCAGGCTCGAAGATGCCCTATATAAACCCCCAGGATTGGGATACGTTCCTGTTTTACCCGCTCATCTGCCGTTTGGGCTTGTTATGTGAATGTGACTTTCTTCTGCTTGCTGGTTCGATTATTTTAAGATGTCAACCCAAGGGGCTGCAGGCTAGACATCGGCCTGAAGATCGGCGTTATCCTTTATAGATCTCTGCCTGTCGGAATCGCAACGAGCACAGCATCTGCCATTCGCCTCCATTCGCCTTCCTCTCGATTTCGTCAAGAAGAAGATGTGTAGAAGAATCCTCAAATCGATGTGGCAACTTTTTTCCAAGGCGTAAAGGCATGTTTTTTTGGCTAGAGACGACCATGTACGTTTGGTTTAGATGTTGACTGGCAGGTAGCCCCCAGGATGACCTGCGCGCTGGAATTTGGAGATGTAGACTCCCGCGCATGACCCGGAACTCGTGCGGTCAATGAATGCCCTGAAATGAATCCTCCATCTTCTTTGTGTAAACTCGGGTCCGCTCTTTTATAAAAAATCTATCTCTACTGCTGCTGTGGGCTGTGGGGACTACGGGGACAGCAGCGAAAACTCATTAGCAGCCAAGTTATCGGACTTGGGTGCAGACGGACCGTCCTATGTAGTTCGAAAGCCGATAACTGGTGGCAACGTCTTGTCTACAGCTACCCTGCACTGCACTTATTCACGTATAGTACACTATACGGGGCTTCTGCTACCCGTCAATGGGATCCAAGCCAGTAATGCTGCGACCAAGCTGCGACACCTCGAGAATTGTAACGGGAATCCTCGCCTGCCTTTTTCAATGGTCTGCTCCGAGGTACTGGCCTACCCTTCTTCTCCTGGAATCTCCTCTTTCTGCGCTACAATAATGACAAATACTCTGCTCTCTTCATTGCAAAACTGCTGTGGTGGATTGAATTTGTTGCTACAGGTCCACACTTCACTGCGGACCTTCCTGCTCAGAGAATTCAAATGACCATATGCATATGGTCGTTTCCTCAGCTACTACGCCGCACAGCTGCTGTCATCCTGCTACGGTTTGGCCAATAGCTGCGTCTTCTGATATCTAAGCGCCCACCGTGACCACCCGGACACATTGACTACTCGACAATTGGATTCCATGTTCTACGTGGAATTAGAATTGTGTTGACTGCGTTTTTGAATTCGCACACTGTCACAGCTGCGCGGTTTGTGCTCGCTCACGCATTCCTGCTACGTGTTGAACCCTCGATCCAATAGATGGGCCTAAGTGCCTCTGCGGCACTACTACGGATTCCACGTACTATTAGGGGATGTGATACTATGCTGACTGCGATATGTGGACGTCGCCGCTGCGCGTCCCTTGTCCTTCCCTCTGTTGGTCTCTGTCTGCGCTCTTCCCCATAACGACGAACATCGGAATCCTTTCCGTGCCTCGTTTGCCAAGCCCCTTGATCCATGATTAACAATTTGCCGACAGGCGTCTAGTGTGGCGCCCGTCCTCCCGTCTTACAAATCACTCGCACTTTCTTTATCTCTCAAGATCCTTCCGGGAGGTTCTTTCCTCACCGTGCACAGCGGAAACAGCTTAACTTTTGGGGTGGGAAATCCAAATGGATGGTTGGGCGCTTGGATTCGGGCCTCGGTCTGCCAGCACCGTCTCTTTGAAGCTCTTTGAAGGGTTGCTTTGTCAGGGGGACAAAAGATAACGATCATACGTACGGAAACTGCGGAATTTTGGGAACCATCC
>RZIO01000005.1:2362028-2380302 GCA_004338095.1 Gloeostereum incarnatum
TCGACCTGGCGGAAGGTCTTCATCAGGATAGACGATAAAGCTGACGAAGCGGTAATCATTATCTATGGCCTCATGCCCTGCCGTCAGTACGATATCGATCTCGAGCTCGTGCAAGGCGGTCAGAAGAACAATATCCGGAGACAGGTTGTAACCGAGGGTTCGTCTTTTCCTTCTCCGTATCTAGTGTAGAACTTATTTATAGTCATCTTTCAGAGATAGAACAGCATATCCCGGAAGATGATATCGAGGAAGATTCAACCATCTTTGATCATTCCAACTCTCCAGATCCCCAACTTTCCACCCCGTCGACATCTCCAGGGCGAACGATGCCGAATACCCCTCCGGGAAACCCATCCCCCGGCTTTGCTCCCTTGACGCTGGAAGACCGTTTGAATCAGCTCCAGCACGCGCTGTCCCTCATCACCGCCGAACGTGACAACCTCACTGTGTCGCTCAAGTCAGCGAAGAAAGATTCTCAGAAAGCGGATGCTGCTCTACGCTCTGAGATCGAGGTCCTGAAGCGCGCGTCAGAAAAGTACAATGGATCTGAGCACCGCGCTAAGCAGAAGGCGCTGGCGCTGCAGGAGGCTGTGAAGCGCGCGCAGACGTCAACACGGGAGATGGAGGAGCGAATCGCGGAGATGGAGGAAGTTCTGCCTACTCTGAAAGCTCAGAGGGAGGAGAAGGAGAACTTCTACTCCGAAATGAAAACAGATGCTGATCGTGTGCGGCAGGAGAAGGATGCCGAGACGGAGAAGGAGCGTAAGCGGCTAGACGCGATGAAGGGCGAACTGACCGGTCTAACCAACAAGCTCGATCGTTTGACGGGGAAGAAGGAGAAGCTGGAGACGAGCGCCATTCCGGACCTTGAGCAGCAGCTGAGGGATATCGAGCTAGAGATTGGGAAAGTGGAGATGGACCCGTATGGGTATTCTCCTGACCACCAACTCGAGATGGTGGACGTTATGGATGTGTCTGGTCCAGAACGCGACCGCAGCGATTCCAACCCAGATCAACACAACTACCTCCCCCCACTGCGCGGTCGAAGTAGTCTCCCTGCTAGTACTAACGTGACTTCTCCCCGCTCAAGTCAAGCTGCCCGCACAACACAGCCCTTCTACACACGACAAGCTCAGCATAATCAGCGTGCATCGTCGGTGCAATTCACCCAAACTCCCACTTTACTCACAAATCCCCACCGGCAGTCTTCGTTAAAATCCCCTCGCGCGAATACTGCCGTTGCTTCGTCGACCCTCTCTAGTAGGGCGGCCCCTTTTGAGCCAGGCAAGCCCCTACGCCCCTCTGCGCCTTCGTATTCGGGCACGTCTCTACCGAATGTGAGAGGCCAACGGAGTTCCAAATGGTCTCAGTAGAGGGCGTGGAACGGGCTCTACATCTCTACTGGACTGTTGCATCCGCATCTATTTAATGTATGTATTTAGCATAGACAACACCCACGTCGTCGTTTTCCGTTCCATGATTGTAGCCAGTCGCATATTTACTTTGTAATAGCACCTCACCACCCTCGTGTATAACTAACTACATACAGCTAATCACGATACCTTTGCTTTTATGGGGAGGTGTGGCGTCCAGTGTGTGGCGTTGTGGCGGAGCCGAGTCTCTATCTTCATTCAGTACAATATTACGTTTCCTCATTTCTATAGAAATCTCACACTGACACTGTTGTAGTTTTTTCCTGATACGTGCACTTGGAGATGTGGGCAGTTTCTGCAAATCCAGAGCGCCACAATTTGTGTAAGATCATCACCCGGCATCCTTCAGAACGCGTCGGAGTTTCGATCACTTCGGCGCGTCGACAATTTGGGACAAATGTTTAGTTTCAGCTTTTAACTTTTGAGTAATCAGCCCTACATGCTTCTCTGTCCTGTATCTAAATGAGTCGCGTTGTCTTTGGTGCGTGTCTCTATTATTTCCTCAGCATTCCTATCTTGTTCAAAGGCGCTTGAAGTTGCAAACATCCCTTGGAATTCTGGAGAGGCGCGTGACGGTGGACCCACACAGCGACCGCGACGTACTGACTACCTCAGCAGGAAGAATTAACGGACATTTTTAGACTGGTTGGAGAGGTAGTCGATTTCAGGTACCTTTCCGACCCATTGTTTGGCATCGAACGTGTTACTTACTTTGCTTTGCAGACTCTCGTACGATCGAGACACCGGGGAGTTTAAAGGTTACGGTTTCTGTGAATTTGCAGGTACATGTCCTCCTTATTATCATTGGATCTGGGTGTCTTTGGGATCTCACCGTGGTCGATGGACTCTTTTCTTTCCTGCTTTGCTCTTGTCGCGTTGTGAACCTTCTCTCCGCTCCATCACCACTCATTGCGCTTCTTCGGGCGTCTAATTAACTTAAATGGCTTCTGGTGTCGATGTGTCGATTAAATTTGGTGGAATCAAGACCACGAAACCGCCACGTCTGCTGTTCGTAACTTGAACCATTGCGAAGTCAGAGGACGTCCTCTGCACGTCGGTCTCGCCGAACCGGATCCCACAGTCGAAGGAAAAGTGACCGTGTGTGGAGCAATGTCTGCAGACCGTCCTGAGATTCACGAGAGATGGGGTGTGTCCGGTGGCAACGGTGGCGGTAGTGGTGGGGATCTCAAGTCGTTCCTCGCAGCTCTTCCTCCTGGCATCGAAGTCCCCCCGGGCTCGTCGGCTGAGAACGAGATTACCAAAACGCTCGCTGCGATGAGCAGCTCAGAGCTTATGGAGGTTCTCGTTCAAACCAAGGTGTGTGTTGTTTCTCGGTGTCTTACCTAGTTCACTGTTTCCTTCGAATCTAAACACGAGATCATCGGACTTGAAAGGAATTTGTGATGGTCCATCCCGAACATGCCCGCGCCCTCTTGTTGCAAATCCACAACTTGCGTATGCGTTGTTTCAAGCGATGTTTCTTAACAATATCGTGGATCCGGGTATCCTCCAGAAGATGAAGCATAGTGCAATGGGAGCTGCTCCTCCAGAGCCTCCGAAGTATCGATCAAAGTATCAATCACTCCCGTCAATTTATCCGCCGCCTCAAGTAAACTACGCGCCACCTCAAACGAAATATTCTCAGCAAACTACCTCAACAAAGTTACTCTCTTCCTGCGCAACCACAAGCTTTCTCCAACGAGCTTCCTCCAGGATTGCAGCCCCGAAGCTTGCCCTCTTTGCCACCACCACCGCCCAGTCTGCCAAGTGCTAGTGCGTATGCCGTGGAAGTGCCACAAGCTGCAAGCTATAGGCCTCCTTCCGTTCGGCCGCCGCCTCAACCGCAAATTCAACCGAGACTTACCTCGCCCCAGAGTGAAAATGAACGCGTACTTACACTTTATCTCGCCTTCTCTTCTGATTTAAACATTGAACATCGATTTTTTTTCTCTCGCAGAACATGTTGCTTCAAGTGTTGAGTCTCCCACCGGAACGCGTGAATGCGATGTCGGAAGACCAGCGTGCGGCTGTTCTTGCTCTGGTGTGTTATCTCTCTTGATTGGACTTTAAATGGTCTGAGTTTGATTTTGTTTTAGCGAGCGCAGTTTAGTAATTTGGTGTCGATTGGTACTGCCAGTGGAAAGCCGCCGCGGTGACTCATGAAACTCGTAGGGATGGAATCGTCGAATCCCAACCAGTTGACTTTGATTTTGCTATTGCTATCATTAGTATCTATCTTCTTTGCTCCGTTCTTGCTTTCTGCTGCATCACTTGTATCTATTCTGTTATACTACGCTATACTACACTTCAAGTTATGTTGTTCCCCTGCGTCAGCCCGAGAGTCACAGCTCGATCATGATTTTCATCGCGTCTTTGCTCTTCAGTCTGTCCAAGACTTGTTGAAACTCGGAAAGAGGATATTTGTGTGTTACCTAAAGAAACATGGCCCGGGCCCGGGTGTCAAGCCTTGGAGACAGAGATTATAAGAGAAAGAGAGATTCCTACCAGTCCTTTAACATCGATTTTCCCACTCTCGAGATACGCCACAGCTCGAGGGAAGCAGTGGGATTGAGCGAATGTTCCCATGATCTACATACGAGTCGGTCAAAACTAGTAGCATCTTCAGAGTATGTACGTACGTACCCGAATCTCGTTTGTGAAAATCTGCAGCGGAGACCACTTCACGAAGGACTCGGCCTGTGCGTAAAAGCTATACAAACAAAGCGCACCGCCTTTTCGAACGAATTGGAGAGCGTCGTTTGCGATTTGAGATGATCCCGTCGCTTCCACCTGCATCCCATCCACATAATCAGTACATACATCCTTCTTTCTAGTTGGGAGGGGAAATCAGCTGGAGTGATACGAACGACGGCGTCGAATCCGAAAGGATAATCAGTCTTGAGCTTCTCCCACTGGGGAGCGGGATCCGACCGATCGAGTTCGATGTAGGCGTCTGCGATGTGGAGGGTTTGGGCGATTTGGGTTTTGATGCTTTTGTTGGCTGCGAGGACGACTTTGAGGGCTCCGGTTTGTTTTAGGACGGAGACGAGCATGAGACCTGAGATGATGTGTGGGTGAGAGTTCATAGGAGGCTTGTGTCTGAGGGAGGATAAGTCATGGTGCTAACCAGATGGACCGGCACCCAAGACGAGGACTTCGGAGCCGGGGGGTAGGGAGAGCATGTCTGCGGAATGGATTGCGCATGAGGTGGGTTCGATGAGGACTGCTTCTTCGTTGGTCAAGTTGAAGATTTTGTTTACTTGCTGGCTGGGGCTAGATACAATCAGTATGCGGGGAAGGTGATAAGTAACTAACGCCATTTTAGGAAGTATACCGAGACTTACACGACGGTGTATTCGCCGAATCCACCGTAGACGTCTGCCGTGACCCCGACGGCTCGGAGGTCAGAGCACATGTTGAATTGGCCCGGCGGCAGAAGAAACATTTGTGGCACTGGGTTTTATCTCGTCAATCCCGGGGGAAGGTAAGGTAAGGTGATGGATGCATGATGTACCGGGATGACTGGATCAACGACGCATCTGTCGCCGATGGAAAACCCTTCCACGTTCTTGCCTATTTTTGCTATCGCGCCGACGAGCTCATGTCCGGGAGTGAGCTATTATTAAACGTTCAACAGAGGTATATGATAATGTCATTTGATGAGAAGAGCTCACTGGATAGGTGGGTAGAAAATCCCCTGGTGGTGGTCAGGGTGAGGGTTGTGAGAAAGAAGAAGCTCTGGGTAGTCACGCAGGCACGGACCTGCAGCGATGTGGGCATCTGATCCACAAACTCCGCAGGCAGCGACTATGTAGTGGTACGATTGCAACAGCATGCGTGAGATGAACCGTTATAGGACGGGTACATTGGTGTGCACCGGCGTACCTTTGATCAGAATATCATTGTCGCCGACGTCAGGAATCGGTACTTCGATGACAGCGAATTGGCCAGGCTGTCAACCGAGGGATTCAGTAGTGGTTGGAACAGGAAGAAGAAACGTACACCCTGAGAATTGAAGGGTTTTGCATGGTCGTCATCGCTAAGATATACTTAGAGGTAAGTGGTTTTGTGCTGTTATGGGAGAGAGACTCTTCTAGCCTGCTTATCGCAGTTATAAATGGTGACGAGAAGAAGGGACCGAACAAATGGGGGGAGTAAAGATGCGAGGTCTCGTGGGGTGACCATTGACATCAGAAGCGTAAGTCTTGCTCTAAGGTAGGAAATAAGGTGAGCGTATCATGGGACGCGTTATATTGCTGTTCCCCTACGTGGGTATGTAACATCGTTTGAAGACAGTCACACTGGGAATCTGAGCGGGCTCAAGGTGGATCAAAGCGCGCGAGATGGCAACTGTTCGAATTCGCATTCGGAATCAGCGTCTTCATTTGCTTGCATCTATTTGTCCTGGTCCTCGCTTTCTCTCTTGCAGCTTGCTCCTCAACTGATACTGGTACCCACGGCCAATACGCACGGCATTTCTTACCCTCGAACTTTTCACATTAAAATTGCTTCTCACCGGATGTGACAAGGTGAAGGATAATATTATGAGAGGCTCGAACGTATCCATGGATTCGGCGCATGAATATCTTCTCTTCTTTCCTCATGTCGAACTCGAGCGACTTTGCGATTGGTCTACGGTTCCTGACCTGGCCCAGGCTGTGGCTAGTTCTCGCTCCATCATAGTCTAACTAAATCGTTCCAAGTTCATCTTTGAATCATTATGAAGATATTCTGCTGGCAGTTGCTGTCGTGCTGCTATAGTATCCTGAATATCCGCGCGATCCAGAGGAGGCACGATGGATTCATCGACTACGCCACAGGAGAAGCTCGCGTGACGTATTTGTGCTGGTGGGTGACTCTGAGGTAGAGGAGTGCGTCACTGTCGTCATCGACCTGTCACCTTGAGGCGCGACTATATAAGCCCTCGTCGCTTCCAATCGTTTGCCATTTTATCTTTCTTTCTTCCCACCATCATGTCTCTCCCACCAGCATCAAAAGATATCAGCATCCACCCCGCAAAGGGTAGCGTCGTCGACCCAATCGACAAAGTTAAGAGGGAAAAGGACATTCAGCAGAAGGTACGTCTTGCTTGGTCTTTTTCCCCATTCTTGTCTAATGATTTTGTAGTTGAAACTCTATACCGCGATCCAAGCACTCCGAGGCTCTCGTCTTCCGTCCAATGCCCAAGTCAACCAAGTCTTTTCTTATTTCCAAAATGGCTCCGAGTCAATCAAGAAGGAGCACAAGCTCTCTCGAGAGACACAGCAGCTCTTTTCGGACTTTAACAACGTCCTTGAGGCGTTCAAGGGAGAAGTCAACAGCAAGAACCATGACGAGCTCATTCAGGAGCTCATCTGGGACACCAGAGAGGGCGAGACCAGCGTGAAGGTCAAGGTCAACGGTGATGTCAAAGAGCCTCCCGTCGGAAAGGAAAAGGCCAAGGCGGATGCTGATAAAGGTACGCGCTCCCTCCCTACTTCCCACCCAATCTCTGACACACTCCTAGCTCTTCAGAACTTCCGCACCATTGGTTCTCTCATCCTAACCAACTCCGAGGCGCGCAAGCTCGTCTCTGATTTCTCTCTTGTCGGAAGAGATCTTCTCGCTCGCGGAGCCGCCAAAGCCTCTCAAACCATCGCACCCAGCGAAGAGCAGCTTCGCGCCGTTAACGATAGCGTCAAGTCCGACCAAAAGTTCGTCGACCGCGACCAGCTCAAGCGAGAGAAGGAGCAGGCCCAACACGTCGGCGATCAAGTGAAGGTAGAGGCTAAAGAGGCGGCTCTCCAGGGTGCAGAACGTGCAGCACAGACCGACACGGGCAGACAGGCCTTGGATGCCGCCCCTGGCGTATCTCGAAGCGACGCCACGCAGGGAGATAGCCTAACTGTGTCTGGCCTCGGAAATACCGGCCAGATTCAGACTCCCTACCAGGTTAGCACGCTTCCGACCGGCGATACGGACTTGCGTGCCAAACGACCTGGGTTTGAGGAGGGAGAGACGACGAGCGATGAGGAGCCTGGAGAGGTCAAGAAGAGCAAGTTTATGGACAGGTTTCGCGTACGCTCCGTTCTCCATTCTCTTGATCCACGATCACTCACGCATACATGTAGTCAAAAGGCACTGAGCAGTTCGGTAAAGGAAAGACCTTCCTAACGGAAGAATATTTCCCCAAGGATAGACGTGATCAGTGGATCTGGAGGGCCAAGAAGGTATGGTGTCTTTGTCGTGACCGCTTCATGCAGTTCTCATTGTTCCGACTATCTAGGTGATTATCGAATGTCAAGAAAACTCTGAGTATCAAGAAGCTATCACTGGCCTCCTCGACTACTTTGAGGAGTATGTCGAGCATGGCCGCAAGTACGCTGGTGATGTCAAAGGCAAAGTCGATGTTGATGGATCAGAAGATGTCTGGGGTCCGATTCGTGTCCTTCTTGACCGCTTTGCCGACGGACGGTCTATCCAACACCTTATCATCGACAAGCTCAACGTCCTCCTTCAAGATGCGAACAATGATGAAGAGATGAGAGTGTGGATCAAGGATGTTGGACAGTGGATTCGAGAAGTAAGCTAAATTCATGTCTTCTCGTGCAGGGATAGGCACTGATCGAGGACTATAGCTTCTCACTACGCCGGGATACATCATGGAGCCTGCTTCCGCGTCGAAAGGCGATCAGCTGTTGGAGCAAGGAAGGAAGTTCCACGGATACAGGGTCGTCACTTCTACGTCTGATAATACTGAGGCTGCTAATGTTTCAGGTAAGTCTATTTTCTGTGTATTTGGGTGCTAGTGCTGATTCTCATCTAGACCTCGCTTCCGCACCCACAAACTCCCCGATGTCGCCGATCGGCTCGACGAATGGCAACGGAAAGAGCAAGTCGGTGGGGATCGAGAGCATCGAGGGGGAGGGCAAGTACAAGCCTCACTTCAACGCACTCTTCGATGGTATGAGCGAATGGTTTGGAGGATGGAAAGAAGACGCTGGTAATCGCAGGTACGGACAATCGGTCCCATTCACATGTATTCCGAACTCACCTCTTCTCCTCAGAGTAACGGAATCCATCAGCCGTCTAACCAAGACTCTCCTCTTCTCGCCCACGACGAACAAGATGGAGTTCAAGCGGGAGATGTGGACCGACCTGCGGACGACGCTGCTGCCTCTTCTCATCGAGAAGGTGGGGTATGTGCCTATTCCGAGGATCGAGTACACGGACGAAGCGTTGGATTTGGTGGTGGAGAATTTGACGCTGAGTGGGCAGAACCTGTTCCCGACCCAGGTAGCTGTCGAGGCGCACAACTATGCCAAAATGGAGTCCGTATGGAGGTGTTAGAGCAGGTGAGTGCCGATTTATTCATCCGCTCAGTAAGAGTACTGACGGAGGGGGGTACAGCTCAAGATAGCAGCCGACATGAGTTCATCGTTACGCTGTCGCAGATGCAGGCGGATATGAGGGACGTTGCGTTTTACTTCAAGAAGAAGACTGGGCTGCCGAAGATTAAGGACTCGGGGCTTGCGGATGTTCTCGTTGGCGGGGGAAGGTGTTAGCGTGAGTTTGTTGTTTGTTGTCTCTTTGTCGGATGCTGATGTCCTTGCGCAGGTGACGATCCATATCTCGTCGACGTCGAAGGACAAGACGGATTCGTTTATCGAGATCAAGAATGTTCATGTGAAGGTTGCGAATCTGAAGTTTGCGATCAGAGACAGCAAGCATGATCTATTGTACAAGACCTTGAAGCCTTTGGTGAGTTTCTTTCCATTGCCTTTGTCCTCGCCATGCTGACATTGCTTCCGCCATAGGCGTCTGGGCTGATCAAGAAGCAGATCGCAAAGGCGATCAAAGATGGCATCGAGACTGGCCTGAAACTCCTCGACGGGCAGCTCGTCGCGGTCAGGGATCGGATGGCAGAAGCCAACGAGGATGTTGAGGGACATGACAAGAAGGGCAAGATGGATGTCATAGGCGATGTAAGCTTTTCTTCTTCCCATCTTCCATCTTTCCCCCTGACCCCCTGACCTGGAACTACTAGATGTTTAAACGCTCGAAATCCCGGAGCGATGATGAAACGTCGCACTCGGCGCACTCGCGGCCTGGGAGCACGATGAGCGGGAGCAGTCAGTTCAAGGTTGTGTCTTCGGCGAAGAGGAGGAGTGTGAATGCGGGGCATCCGAACGGGGTGGGTGAATAGGGTGCAGGAGAAGGAGGCGTTCACGGGTGCGAAGGGATGGAAGTGCGATGCGTTTGATGTTACTCCCGCGACGACGACGACGACGAAAGCTGCTTGAATGGTTGGACTTTGGCGTGTTGTTACATACCCCTTCTTTTTTTTACGGGTTGTGCTGTACTGCGATCACTTCTTCACCTCATCTAGGTTGTACTTGCTATGCTATAAGAACTTGCGTTTTGGTGACCATTTGGGTACATTTGTGGAATATCGGCTTGGGACTTGTAACATGACTCTTCCTTGTGCTTGTTTGATGGATTCACAACAAACGGCGGCGCAGCTCACGATGGCTCTCCCGTACATCCTACTCTATTCTCTGCGTTCTCTATAAGATCACAGTCCCCGGCCCAATAGCCCTCGAGAGTCCCGTGGAGGATAAGGTATCATGAGAAATCGACTTCCGGCCCGTTGTCAGCTTCAAGTTGCCTTCGCAGATGGTATTTTTGTACCCTACTGGTTCCTTCTTCTTCTATTTATTGCGCTCTGTTCGCAGGTTTGTGAGATGATTTCGGTTGGGGAGCATATGGTTCCGCGCATAAAGAGGGCTGGTTATTTTGGGTTATCGCATGGGTGGTTGGTTAACTGGGTGATAAAGGAAACTCGCTTCTACTATGCAATTCTCAGTCTTGATACTTACGATGGTTCGCGCTGTCTTCCTTGCTACTGCGTTTCTGGCTGTTTGCGCTGTGGGAGGAACGAGTCCCGTTCACGATAGTAGACGCACTGCGCCGAGTGGATTTGCTAGTCTGGGATCTGCACCCGCGGATGAGATGCTGAATCTCAAGGTCGCGCTTACGCCTCGGGATATCGTAGGACTCGAGAAGGCTCTGTACGCTGTCAGTACTCCCAGGAGTGAGCAGTATGGTCAGCATCTCAGCTTCGACGAGGTACGTACGTTGACGTTTCTAGTACAGGACAACAGCGAGTCTGATATGCCTTCTCACAGGTTAAATCGTTTGCGAGTCCTTCTCCAGAGACTGTCATCGCTGTAACAGAATGGTTGCAAGACAACGGAATCACCGATATCTCGCCCGTCGGGGCCTTTGGCGACTGGCTCTCCTTCTCCATCCCCGTCACCAAGGCCAATGACCTCCTTCAAACTACCTTCGAGACCTTCGTGTATGTGGATTCTGGTGAACGCTCCGTGCGCACGCTCCAGTATTCCCTCGCAAGAGAGGAGCTGGCGTCGCACATCGAGCTGATCCACCCGACAAACCTCCTTCTCGAAGACCTTGCCTGTGCGGCCAGTGGTGTCTGTCCCTGTCCCTGCGCCTGTGCCTAACGTCACTGCAAACGCTCTCCCCGCTCCAGCGTCGTGCGCTTCGATCGTGACCCCAGCGTGTCTGCAAACGCTCTATGGGATCCCCGCTGAGCCTTCCACACAGCCGACTAACACGCTCGGTGTCTCCGGATTCATCGGTCAATTTGCTCAGGCAAGCTTTGCATCTACATACCTCCTGAAGTTGTCGATATGCTGATCCTTGAGGCTTTTGTTTGCAGACCGCCGACTTGAGAACGCTCCTGCGCGCGCTGAGACCGGATATTCCTGCTACTACTGGGTTTACTGTGCAGTCTGTCGATGGTGGGGTTAAAACAGGCAGGGTGCTAATGTGGCTGGTATTGAGGCTGTATGTGTAGGGGTCACCTCTTTTCGTGGTTTGTCGCGCCGCTTCAAGTTCTGGTTCTGATGTGTAGAACTTGGATATACAGTATACAGTCGGTGTCGCTACCGGCGTCCCGACATTCTTCATCTCGGTCGGGGACGATGACAGGGACGGCGTGGCGGGGTTTAATAGATATCATCGACTTTCTTAATGCAGAGGAGAACCCTCCCCAGGTGTGTCTCTCTACTATACGCTCTGTTCGATGTTGAAGGTAGATATCTGTTTGCAGGTTCTGACGACTAGCTATGGGTTCGATGAGACTGATCTGGGTACCACACTCTCAACGTAGGTTATGCTATTGATTCTTCCCTTTTATAGTTGATTTTTACGATGCTTGCTCCTAGGCGGATATGCAACGCTTACATGGCTCTGAGTGCACGAGGTGTATCCATCCTCTTCGCGTCCGGTATGTGCCGCTGGCAACCAGATACGGTGTTGCTAACTTAACATCTCCTTTCAGGTGATGGAGGTGTCGCTGGAGGGCAAACGTATGCACTCAATTAATACCATGACCGCCTACTAACTATGTACATAGCCCAAACCTGCTCAAGATTCATACCCGCCTTCCCCGGTGGCTGCCCCTTCCACACCGCCGTCGGCGCCACAACCGGCATCAACCCCGAAGTAGCAGCATCCTTCAGCAGCGGTGGATTCTCCGACGTCTTTGCTCGACCTGCCTTCCAGGACGCCGCCGTATCCGCCTACTTGACCAACCTCGGAAGCACCAATGCCGGGCAATTCAACCCCAAACAGCCGCGCGTTCCCAGACATCTCTGCGCAGGGAGAGAACGTGGAGATCGTGGTCGGAGGGCGAGCGGGGTTGGTGGGAGGCACTTCGGCGTCGAGCCCGATCTTTGCGAGTGTGGTGTCGTTGATCAATGATAGGCTTATTGCCGCGGGAAGGCCGGTGCTTGGGTTTTTGAACCCCTTGTGAGGAGGAGTCTCTTTCGTGGTTGGGTGGGTGGATGTGCTGATATGACTTGGGTGTAGCTTGTATGAGAACCCTCAAGCGTTCTTTGAAATCACTAGGGGGAATAATCCAGGATGTGAGGCCCATTTGTGTTCTTGCTCTTCTCGTAACGTCAATTTTGATCCACGTTGTTTTATTACTTACTAGGTGGTACCAATGGATTTGCATCAAGTACTGGTTGTAAGCCCGCACGCTCCCTCTCAGTGCTTCCCTAGTCTAACACGTTTTTTGATGACATTAGGGGATCCTGTACGTGCCTCCTTCACTAGCCGATCTGCTGTACATTTTCTGATAATCCCTTAGGTCACCGGACTGGGAACACCCAACTTTGCAGCAATGTTGGAGGCCGCAGGTCTCTAATAAGCTCTCCTATTGTATTTATCCAAATTTGGCAATCTAAGTATTCTGATGTGTGGCGTAATATCTCGCACTGCCGGGCCGAAACACCGCTTTATCACGGACCACCATGTCCTCCTCTTCGCGAAAGAAAGAGAGTCTCCGAGAACGCCTAGATCAATGGCAAGCCAAACAGAATGCTGGAGAGCCTCATGTCAATCCTTCTAATCATCTCCGTCATCGTACCCAGCAAGATAGGATAGAGTTGCATCGCCTTCTAGAAGATAACGGGATCAAGTTCTGTCTCATAAACATCGAAGCGATGAATTTCTGGGGTGTTCCCAAAGTTAAGACAGTGCGTTTAGCTTATCTCATTGCATTCAAAAAGCAAAAAGTCCACCTCTGACACGCTTGGGTACATAGGAGGACTACGATCTATGTGTGGATTCCTCCCAGCTGGAACTCGCTACGGACGTCTTGGTATCTTCAGGTCTGTATGAACGTGACGGTACCCGCTTATCACGGAAGGATGTCAACTTCCACATACGCTTGATCCCGTCCTCGAGCTATGATCTAGACATCTCTGTCGACTGTGTGGAAGACCCCATCCCGGGAACAACCACGGTCCTTCGCGCACCCAAGCCAGCACGGCTCATTCACGCACTCCTATTCACTCATGTAGAGCGCGGTTTGGTGGAGGGTGGAGTATCTGTTCATGCATAATACGTCTTGGGGAGAAGAGATTCTGGACGAGCTGTCCGAGGAGGATGCAGAGGCCGTCAGACCGATTCTGAGGAACCGTGCTGAGCAGATGAACAAGACCAGTCAGGCATTTTTACTAGGAAAATGGGACCATGTCACAGATGAAGACAAGCTTAGATTGCGGTATGCGTTTTAGCGGTGTAGTGTACGGAAATGACCGATGGTGTGGCGAGCATCGTCTCTACGCTGAGGTTCAAGAGGAATACAGTAGCAGTTCAAACGTCATCCACTCGGACGCCATCTCCTATCATCGCACTCCTCTCCTGATCCCGTACGAAGGTCATGGTTTCTTGTATTCTCATCACGTCCAGCCACAGCTCAACTTCTGACACGATTTCCAACAGTCCAGGGAAGACATCGGAGAGGAAGTTGGCTACATCTCTGACCTGTCGGGACGTAATCCTGGAATGAACTACGCCTACGGTTAACGTGCGCAATACATGTGATACAATGCCGCCGCCAGGTCGGGCAGCTCTCGAAAGTTTGATCTCCGCACCCAGATCCACGCACAGATGACGAAGTCGAGGGTGTTGAGCGACGACAAGGAGGTCCGTCACTTTCAAATTCGGTCGGAATTCCCCCCATTCAAGTTCACTCAGGACGGAAAGGGTTTCGAGAAGGGGCCAAGACTGCGCCATCTTTTCGAGCAGTGATCGGTCGATGGCGACTAGAAATGGGATTGTGATAATAACCTCCTTGAGCTGGGGGAAACGGAGGAGTGGCTCGAAAGTGGATGCTGTGATGGTGCGCGTTTGCGCCAAGGCTTCAAGAACTTCATAGTACCTGCCAGTACAGGTACGGCAGAGGATGACACGGTTAAGTTGACTGATGGAACAAGAGCGCAGGAGGGCGCGGAAGAAAGAACCTTGGAGATCATCTTCATCCGGACCATTGTCATGCCTAATATCGACGGCGACATCAATGGAACATAACCTTCCCAAGGAGCTAGCGTTCAGGAAGTCGACTACAACATGCAATAATCCCACTTCTACCTTAAGAACGGAAAGTGCTGAGAATGCGGGCGCTGGCGGATTTCCGACGAAAGCACTCGCAGTAGATCCTCCCATGTAAACGCTTAAGCTTCGCAGAGTGCTTGAGCTGGCTAGGGCGAGGAAAGTCTTTGGACAACGTTGTCTGGGTATGCGAAGCTTCTCCAGGTGTGGCAACTTGGGAACTGCCCGTGACAGCGCTTGATCAAGGCCATCATAGGGATCTGTTATGTCGATATAGAGTGAGCGCATTCCGGGACAGGTAAACAGGAGAGACTCTATGGTGGTTAGAAGAAGTTCTGGAGGTGGCTCGGAGTCTTCATCAAAATAGATTTTACTCCAGCAGATGTAAAAGGACATCAGCTGGGGCCCAAGAAACATATTTATGTGAGGGAGGAGGAGTTCTGAGCTGGGAAACGAGTCCCAGCGCAATTTCCGTAGCTTAGGAAAGGTAAAGACACCAGTCAATGCCAATACTTGAAGCACGGGTGCACCAACTTCCCAGGTCTTCGACCCGATCTCGATACGCCCCATAGTCAACCTCTTGATTCTAGGAATGTACTTCTGGCAACGAATAAAATCGTTTGGTGTAGAGATTCAAGAAAATGACTAGGAGTAGAAACAACCCTGTTAAGTCTAAGCATATGAAGCAGATTCTGTCACTGACTAGTATCGTAGCTCGTGCTCCAATCCGCCATTCTTTGATCTCGTAGGCATCTTCTGGCACACATTTGACCAGAGGAACAAACGACGGGAGATCTTCCCAGATAATGTCCAGAGCTATCTCGCTGAACAAGATGCAGGTTAGAGACAAGGCTACAAGGCTCCTTTTGTCGAGTAGATAGAAAATATGGCTGAGGAGTTCAGGAACCTGAAGAACTGGATGCATATGTACATTGATGGATTGAAAAGGAAATAATTAGTGGCGTTGCATGCACCGCCACCTACCAAATATACTTACATAACCCGGCTGTCTTGTGGCGCTGGGCCGCGGGTCGTAACACCTCTTAGAGTCAAGCTGCTCTGTATATCCAATACAATTCTGCCTGACTCCGCTCATACCATACGACGACATGGAGAAATGGCGTCTAGCGCCCCGTCACTGGCAATCCCCTGACACTGAACCGCCGTTTCAACCGCATCTGATGTTCTTCTATGGAACTCTCATGACTCCAAGCATCCTCCAAAAGTTCCTCGATGTCTCTGAGGCCCCCATCCTCACCCCCGCCATCCTGCATTCCTACACGATGAAAATGTGGGGCCCCTATCCTGCCTTGGTTTCAGAGAAGAGGTGAACGGGAGCGTCGTGCATGGCCAAGTCTGGACATTGACCAATGAAGCCGACCTGGAGCTGCTGAAGATATATGAGGGGGGAAACTACAGGTCGGAAGCTGTCCCCGTCAAAGTTGGCGAATCAACTGCGCTGGGATATACATTCGTCTGGGACGGAGATCCCAATATCCTGAAGTACAAGCGTTTCGATCCAGAGAAGTGGAAATAGTGGGACAGGGATCCAGTGCATTGAGAAGCTAGCTATATGTGAAGCAAAATACATATCTACATTAAGTCAGGCTACCATAAGATTTATACACCTCCGATGTTTACAGGAAAAGCCCGAGGCATTAACCGAGAAGCTTCGGCTTCAGTTTCGGATTCGGATTCATTGACGGATAATAGTCGTCTGCCAGTCCATGCTCTTCGAGGAACTCTTGCGTGGCACCAGTTCCCCTCTAACCCCCCTTTAGGCGGAGACCGTTTACGATGAGGCTGGGGATCATGACGGGTTCGGAAGGAGGCGGTGGGTCCATGGGGCGCGGGGGAAGATGAGCTGGAGGTGAAATATGGGAAGGAGGACGAGGGAGGGAAGGGGGTGGGGGTGGGAGAGATGAAGGCTGAGGGCGGTAGTTGTTGTTGTTCCGTGGTGGGCCTTGATATCGGCCGCCTCGGTCGCCTCGGTTCCCGGGTTTAAGATGAAGAGGCGGAGGCAGCCGTGTTGGACGTTGGGGAAGGCCACCATAGGACGATGGCCCAGGCCTATTGGAAGGCGGAACAGGTCTATGCCGTTCAGCAGGAGGTGCCATAGGGGCCGGTGGTGGTCGATGGTGTTGCCTCTTGTCAAACTCGTGAGATGCTTCGTATCGAGGCAAGCTGGAGAAAAAGCGTCAACGTTAGTCTCCGAAATGAACACCCGGAAATAGCATACCTCTTGGGGTCGGCAGGCAGAGGATCTGTCCAGAAGTAATCGTGATCCAACGCCTGGGAGGCCGTCAAAACGATCCTTCGGGTTACAGACCAACAGCTTGTCTAGGAAGTCGCAAGTCTCTGCGTCGGCACGACTGAGAGAGACCGTCAGTTACGAACAGCACAGGAATTGAAGTACCAACCTCTCAAGGTGCTGCTTGACACAGCGAGAATGGGGGGTAGGAAACCTTTTAACGCCGTTGCATCCCGGGAGGTCGTCATACCGAAGCCATGTATGCTGAGTCGGTGTCCCACAAAGTTTCCATATTCTTTCCAGCTGGTCGAGATCAGATGTGCCTTGAAGGATCGGGCGTCTGTTGAACATCTCGGCTAATACGCAGCTTTGTAGAAAATACTTCAAACGCGAGCCTTGAAGCGGCGACAAACACACGCACCCTATACCCCAAATGTCGATCTCTCCTCCATACTGTGTCGCACCCAACAGCAGCTCTGGAGGACGATACCACCGAGTCACAACGCAGTTCGTATACCGATACTCACGGCCACGATGATTCTTGCCACCATGCGTCACCTGAGGGTCGAACGATCGAGCGAGACCAAAGTCCGCAATCCGTAGTTGGCCTTCATTGGAGATGAGCAAGTTGGCAGCTTTCATGTCACGATGGAGGATGTTATTCTGTAGCGAAAATAAGTGGATTTCATGGAAGACAAGGAGAAAGAAAACTAACCCTATGCATGTACTCAGTTCCCTCCAGCAGCTGCTTCATATAGAGCTTGATCTGGCTGGGCTGTAGCTTCACCCGATCATTCTCGAGCAAACCCGCAAGATCGTGGTCCATATAGGGAAAGACCATGTACACGGAGAGAGGGTCTTTGTCGTTACCTGGAGCTAATAGTCAGAGGGAATATTCACAGCTCATAACATCGACTTACTTCGAACAACAAACATATCCAAGATGTCGATGATACATGGGTGTTTCAAGGCCTTTAGGATCTTGATCTCCCGAAGCGCAGTCACTGGCATCCCCTCCTTCTCGTTGTGCATCAGGATACGCTTGAGAGCGACAGGACGCCTCGTTCCTTTCTGTATAGCTTTGTGAACCTCTCTGCAAAAGAGATGAAGCAAGACACATGGACTAAAGTGAATGCAACAAACCCAAATGTTCCCTCGCCTAGCTTTGTCGTCACTTCATAATCCTCTTGCTCGCCACATCCACGGAAAGACCCTGTTGTAGACCTTCTTCTCTTCTTCCCGAGAGCGCCGAACGGGAACGATCTTCCGAACAGGTCTTTCCCGAGGGGTCTGCGAGGAAGGAGGAGTCTCTTCTGTCTTCTTCTGAGATGACAGGGCACCATGAAAGTTAGTGGGAGGTGGGAGTAAAGGGGCACGTTGTAGCTGAGGTCGCTTGAACGCTATCGAAACACTTCTGTGCGAATGAGGCATGGCCTGACGAGATAGACGAGCATCAGGTGGTGGTGGTGGTGGTGGCGCGATTGTTGGAGGAGGCGGCGTCCGTGGGCCCAGAGGGAGCTCAGGAGGAGCAAGAGCGGTAGAAGGGGGCGAAAAGGCAGCGTGCATCTTTGAATGGATAAGTAACATTCCACTGATGGAGGTGAAGCACTTACATCGGTATGCTTTGGCCACTCACGATCACGAGCATCATTACCGGAAGCACTTGCCCTGGACCGGGGAGATC
>RZIO01000005.1:2380327-2392216 GCA_004338095.1 Gloeostereum incarnatum
TGGCTGAGAGGGTCGGGGAGGCTCTGCTCGTGAAGGCCCTGGCCTGTAGCTATCTCCACCATGCATGTATCTTGACGAGTGGCGGTCGCTTCCCGAAGCGTAATGGTCGCCACGGCCGGAATGAAAGTCACGGTCGTAGCCCCGACCGCCCTGTTGACGTTCATTGTTCTCAAAGGGCTCCACCCTTCGAGTCCACTCGCGAGAGTCATCCCGAGGTCGGTAATAGTGATTGTCGGACCATGCCCGAGCGCCGCCATATCTGTCTTCGTCGTCAGGATAGCGACGCCGACTACCACCGCCGCCATGACCTCTACCATAGTCAGAGTCATATTCATCTCGAGGGGGAGGTAGTCGGTGAGTATCACGATGAGGGGAAGTAGGCGAACGCGAAGAAGAAGACCTTCTTCGTTTGCGAGAGTCCCGAGGCCGAGAGGAACTATCCGGTTCCCAATGATCACCACCGTTGTATCTGGAAGAAGAAGATGAAGATCTCTTCTTAGGATCCTGTTCCCGAAACCTTTTGTCATCCTCTGGCGACCTGTCATAGACCGCTGGGCCTGAATGAGCATCAGAAAAAGGTGGCGGTGGTCTCGCCATCGTGGGTTCGGCTCTCGATTTCGTTTGAAAGGAAATTTGAACTTTTTTACAGTCGATTTCGTTTCATCAGCGGAAGCTAAAGGGTCTTCAGAAGGCGCTGGAGGTGATGGATCGTCAAGTTCACCCTCTTCCGGAGACGAAGGAATCCTCTTTTTGCTCGCCCTCGACTCTGGCGACCTAGAAGCCCTTCTCTTCGACGCCATTGACGACGACGAAGGCATGGTGGTGGTAAGAAGTCAAGAGTAGTGTGCGCTCTCTAAGGTGTAGAGCAAGCGACAAGAATAATTGGATCACATAAGCGGCAAGCCACAACTGTGCTTTTCCGCTTTAGGAAGGCAACACGTTCTCTTTGACGCCCATCTGTCAAGGTTTTCGCTGACCATGAAGGCACCTGCTGGCCTCGAGGGCTATTGGAAAACCGCTATTGAAGGAGGAAAGGCGCCTGAATGGATGAGCTTTGAAGGGATCAAGCCTTACACAAATGCATTTATTATTCACGATAACAAAGTTTGTACTTACGTTTCCAGCTAAAGAACGCGTAGATTTGACGCGTATCTTAGCTTTTGCTAGGCTACAAGAAAAGAGGATTTGGGCAGGGAAAGTATGTCATCGGGATTCTTTTACCTTTATCATCACACTCATCACGTCCAAAAGATATAATGGCTTCGGTTTGCGTCGAGTTCATTTATACATCCGTCGCTGAATTGATGGCCTATTAGGCGGGAAAGTCGAGCCAGGAGAACATCCGATTGATGCTGCGCAAAGAGAGCTCCAGGTATGCTCTACGGACGTTGCTAACACCATTCTGAAATATCTGGGGTCTTCAGGAAGAAGCGGGGATAACTGCTCCCTTGCGCCACGCCGGGATACTTTTCTTCCTAAGCGAAGGATCCCAGACTGCTTTCCACATCGATATTTATCGTGCTGACGAGTACAACGGCATAATTACTGAGTATGCATCCATGCATTTAACTGCCGAATGCTCGCCCTCTAACCTATAAAACAGGAGTGATGAGATGAGGCCGGAGTGGTTCTCCCTTCCTGGATCTGCATCAGACTCGCCTCCCATCCCTTTTCATACTATGTGGGAAACAGATAAGCTTTGGATACCGATTCTCTTGCTTCAGAATGTCCCCTTCGTCGGTCGTGTAGATTTTTCCATCCAGAAAGGGAAGCTGCTTCCCTCCAAATGGTGGTTTGGCATCAGCCATGACACAGAGTTACCCTAGGAATAGAAACCGTTCACGGTATACCTTTTAAACACATTTACAACAGAAGAATCGTAAACGCCTAGATCTTAGCCAGAGCTCCTTCCAAGACTTCCACAGCCCGCCCAGCTGATCCCCACGAAGATTGGAAGCCAACCGATCCATGGCTGATGATTTGATCTAAATTCAGGGCTTCGTGGAAGAAAGAGTTCCGCGGAACTTACCCGTAATTGAAGACGATGGGGACCCCGTTTTGCACCTCAACATCCACTCTGATACCACCCTTCCTCGCAGGCCTTAGCCCACAGCCATCCTCGATCTTAATTGAATAAAGGTCCTCCAACGTGGGCTTTCGCTCCGCACGGATCTCTGGTGGGGCCAATTCTGGATACGTTTCTAAGGCATTCTCCAGAATAGTCTTCGCCGTTTCTGGACGAGCTTTCGGGTACCTGTGGCGTCGAGGAGTGAATCGGGATTTTACTACGGGACTGCCTGTAAACTAGCTCACCAGTCGTCGATTAAAAAGGTGCCCCCCACAATGACCTATACACATATGAGAAACATCATTCAAAGAGACGACAGCACTCACATCGCCACTCCTGCGTGGTATAATATACGTGATCGCGTCTTTCTTCAGCCTGACAACCATCTTTTTGACCCACGGGGCTCTCACTAGAACCGTCTGCCCTCGAATGGGATAAACATCCTTGTCTTCAACGCCACCGAGGAACCTTGCCCCCAATCCAGCGCAGACGAACACTGCCGCCGGTCTGGAGGTCGTCTTAGCTCCACTAAACACACCCGCGCCGCCATCGACGACTTGCGAGATGTGCTGCACCGCTCCTTTGACGGTCGCTCCTCCAGCGGCGAGGAATCGGGCCAGGAGATAGTTCAAGTACACGGGAACGTCTATCGTCAACGTGGTGAACGATACTCCGAGCTCGGCGCCTTCCAGAAGATCTTCCTTCGGCAGATATTTGAACTGAATGCCGTCGGTCGACAAGAATTCAGGTTCGACGCTCCCCGCAGAAAGAACCGAGGCTTACGTCTGGCATGTACTCCTGCGGATGCGGCTGGAGGACTTTGTCGGCTTCGTCGTAGTAATCGATATTGGTCAGACGGAAGAACGATCCCTCGGCTTTTCCTCCCGGTGCTGAAAGATCCCACATAAAGTCGAACGTCTCTTTCTCGTATTCTACAGGCGTACTTGAGCGTGAGCGGATACTCATGCAGAGAGAAGACACGCACGTTTTTGAGGTTCCTGATTCGTGCCACTGACATGTTGTGCGCCCTATCAAAGGTAGATTAGATTATAGGGACATCGGGCAAAGCACTGACATGGTACGTACCGCCCACTGACTCGTATATTTGGGCGACTTCGGGTCGCTGGGGAATATTTCTGCTAGGATGGTAACATGGTATCCCCCTCTCTCCTGAATACGGAGTGCAGTGGTCAAGCCGACAACACCTAATTGTAATTGGAGAAGAATGATAAGTGCGGCTAGATCAAAATAAAGCCTTGAACGCCTCACCAGCTCCGATAACGACGATCTCCTTCAATGGCTCTGGTACCGACATCCTCGCTCAAACTGGGGGACCGTCAAACAAACTGACACATCTCAAGGAACCTTTTTATAATTGCACAATCGTGAGTCAAAGATAAGATTCTAGAGCCCGATCACGATCAAACTCACTTCATCAGTCTAGCAGATCTTACATACCTTACCTTCCCGCTTCGCCTCGGCCAACGCTCAGCGTTCATCAACGAGGGTAAGAATGGCGTGTTCCTGCTTGAGCTTTACCTGTCTAGCCATCAAATTCGGGGAGCCAAGCGCCGGGTCTTGGTGTATAGTAGCAGTGAGTTCACGCTAGACGAAGTCGCCGGTATGATAAAACGCTGGAGGGGAAGGCGTATGACTTGAGTGAACTAACTGAGGTCCTTCCGCATCTATCGCAGACGATATCTACGGAAGACGATCATACCGTGAGTCGCCGTTTGCATCTGCTGACGTCCTGGGACCGCCTGCCATTCAGCCCTGAACATACAGGCACGAAGGATTTCGAGCCAAGGGAAGATATGATACATATTACTGCGGCAATTAAGTATTAGTACAACGAGAAGAATGATTAACGCAAGGATATCAGAAGCAGATGAAAAGAATTGACACATAATAATAAATCAACTGCTCGCCGTTTACCAGCCATCACTGTCGTAATCATCGCCGCCGCCGCCGCTGGTAGAAGCAACCTCGAACTTGAGAGCGCAGCGAAGCGTCTGTTTCGAGTGGGTAACCTCCAAGTGGCCGATGTGAACATCACACGACCCAAGCTTCTTGGACTTGGACATAGTAGAGCCATCACCGAAACCAAAGCCGAAGGACCGCTGCAGAAGTCCTGAGGAAAGCGATCAGTAAGGGGATTCAAGGAAAGTAAGATAAAGACTAGATTACCTCCGCGAGTCCAGACATTGCCCTTGAGAGGCTTCAGCTCGTTTCCAAACAACTCTTCAAGATGTGCCTGGGTCGTCTACAAAAATGCAACGTCTGAGGAGACCATATGAATGTCGGAAGGAGGAGTAACTCACAAACTTCATAATAGTAACGACACTGTTGGGCTTATTGGTAGGCGTGGGTTGTATAAGAACGCCTTTGCCGGAGAAGAGGCCTTGGAATTCTTCTGGCTGAAGGACCTCCTCGATTTTGATGGATTTGCTCGACCCTTGGAACTTGCAGGTGTCGGACTTGCATTCCCTCTTGAGTCTGTACAAGGAGGTGAACGTTAGTGCCGAGCCACTGGTGGGACAGGTGGCCTTGCTGACGCCGAAGGAGCGGTAGGAGTGGCAGCCGCCGTGGAAACACGAGCACGCTTCGCAGGTGGCTCCTTCTGACTTGCTTCGAGCTCGTCTTCGAGCTTGTGAATCATTCATAATGAGATATTACGCGAAGGTAAGCAGAGAGAGTCCAGTACGTACCTGGAATATCCTCTGTTTCATCGCCTCAATGATCTACAAGGTGAACGACGCGTCAGAAACAGTTGGATTTGGCAAAGACGCGACCTACTTCTGGTGTGGCATTGAAAGTCGCGTTCAAATTGACGGTCTCTACAAGGGTTTCATGATCAGAGACAAAATAAACACAGGATCCAGAGCATCTTACCTCCTTTAAGCATCGTCAGAGTTCTCTTGCGCGCGCCCTTGCCAGCCTGTTGAGCGGGCTTGGCGACACAACCGTCAAGCGTCTGGCGAGGAGTTGCGGAATTTACTTTCTTTCGGCTAAAGGGAAGCTGATGGTGGAGGCGGCCATTTTTGGCGTGAAGAATGTGATGAATGATGGAAGTTTCTGGGAAGAGACCGAGCGGACAAAAACTGGTGGGTATTGTTTACAGTTTCTCACGCCACAGACGCGTTTGCTGACGTCTAAGGATGTCCAAATAACAACAAATCTCCGCGGTCCCGCCCCTGACAGCTGCCAACAGCGACGAAACTATTCAATTTGAAGTATTTCAAGGCGCGTCGTTCGCGTAATCCATAAAATCGGATTTACGATGGCTCGCAGAAGCTCTAGGTCAGCTCTTCTTGAGCTCCGGGAAATTTCTGCTCATGGATGTAGATCATCCGATACGAGCGGCGGTGGAATACATCGTTGCCTACAAATCCCCGAAGTGCTGAACATCATTTTCCGGCTAGTCGAAAAGGCATCATTACCTGCGTTAGCTAGGTCTTGCCGAGCATTTACCGAGCCAGCTTTGGATGTCCTCTGGGAAGACCTTCCTTTCCTGAACCCCCTCTTGAAATGTCTACCAGACAGTGTAGTCAGAGTTGAAGATTCACATCGTGGTACAAAATTGGAAAGTGACTTCCTGCAGCTTCCAACTGAATCGCCTTTCTTACTTACATAATTTACAGTGTTTCCGTCGCATCACCACCTCTGACGATTACATGCGCTGTAGAAATTACCTCCCCCGTATCAGACGTCTCACTGTCCGCATGGGAATGCCTCGGAAAAAGGAAGAGTATTACAAAGAGGAACGATTAGACCTAGCCATCTTCAGTATCGTCGACATCACTGGGCAGCTCATCTTTCCAAACCTGCGCGAACTGATATGGCAAGATCTTCCCTCCGAGGTTCTCGCCCATGCACGCATGTTTTACGGGCCTAAAGTGACGAAAGTGACAATGACAGTGGAACACTTCAGCGGGTACGGGAACAATAGTCTCGAGCTATGGCCCGCCATCATAGACGCTCTTCCCCGACACTGTCCTGCACTTAGCTCTTTCAAGTTTCATTTTCCGGGGGGAACACCATTGGGACGCTTGGATCCACAATACAGCGCAGCGCTGTCCAGAGCTCTAATGGAACTGGGAAATGTGGAAGTGCTGGACGTCATGTTGTTCACATTGTCGGACGAAGCCCTTAGACGCGTTGCCTCGTCTACAAAACTTCGGAACCTCCGAGCGACGATAGATGGCTCGTCATTAGCTCCGACAAATTCTCGTCCACCCTCATCCACGTTTTCTGCCCTCGTTTCTCTCGAATTCACTGTGTCGTCATTTGACGTTATAGCAGACCTTCTGATGTCGTCGAAAATGCCCTGTTTGGAGTCGTTCAAGCTGGCGGTCGGACAGGTCGGACAGAAAGACGTACATCCAGGAGATGTCAAAGCACTTCACAAACTTCTAGGGGCACTGCGTTCCGCATGCTGTCCGCAGCATTTGTCAGTCTTTTGTCTCTCCAAGGCAGAAAACAGCAGGTACCCGGAGCTGAACGATGTAGAAGCTTATCAAGTCACTTCCGCGACGCTCAGCCCGCTGTTTACTTTCGGAAAACTAAAAATTCTTGCCATTCAGCTCCGCTATGCTTTCTGTCTCGACGAGATTGTTATGGAACAAATGGGCATGTCATGGCCTCAGCTTGAGGAGTTATCCTTACTTTCCAGTAGCGATGACCGTCTGGCGCTGGAACGTAGTGCGCTTCCCTTGAAAGGGCTTGTGCCGCTGGTCAAACACTGCCCTCGTCTCCGTTCCTTGGCTCTCACCCTCAACGCGCGGGGCGTAGAAATCTCCCAGGATCGACCTGGTGGTGGCGTCAGCAACCACGTCCTCGATTGCATTACGGTCGGGGGCGGACTATACGGAGACCCGTACCCTGTTGCAGCGTTCTTGTCTGACGTGTTTCCCAACCTGGAAAAGATTCAGAAGGGCGCAGGAGGATCTGCCTACAGCTATTCGTCGGACAGGTGGGGCGCTGTTCTTGAGATGCACAAAGCTATGGTTAGCATCCGCAATCAGGAGCGACGCGCACTACTGTTGCCTTTACAAGCAGCATTGGCTGCTGCCCAGGAATCTAAAGATTCGATTCAAACCACCTACAAGCACTAGTAACACGTAATATGTGTGTTCACCTGAACGTGTCGATGTAAATGACTTGTTATTCGCAGGAAGCTTTCTTGTTGACGAGGCAATACATTGACTTTTCTAACTGACGTTGACGGCTACACCATTGACTCTAAAGTCTACGATCTTTTGATAACCTTCTACGGTTTGCTCAAGGCATCTTCAAGCAGCTCCAGGGCCATGGATGCGCTCCCCCATGAGGACTGGTAGCCCCAACCAGCATGTCCATAGTTGCATACGACCGGAACCTTACCCTTTCCAATCCCCTCCACCCACTCTACTTCTAGTCGGATGTTATCCTTTCGCGCGGGTCTCAATCCACATCCTTCCTCGATTATGAGGGGTCGGAGATCGTCAACCGTTGGTTCCCTCACAGATCGGATCTCCGGCGGCGCTAGTTCGGGACAGAGCGCAAATCCACGCTTCAAAATATCTTCTGTGATGTCAGGTCTAGGTGTCGGATACCTATTCTCGTCGTCAGTCAATTAGAACCCGAGCACAAAAGAACAAGGCTCACCAATCATTCGACACATTTGTCCCTCCAACAATCACCTGCACAGTGCCTTCCTCAATAACGAATACACAAGCCATAAAGGGTAACAAAAATAACTCACGTCCCCACTTCTCCTCGGAATGATATACGTCCACAAACCACTCTTACTGCTGATCGTCCTGCCGAACCGAATCCAAGGCGCTCTGAGTACAACGGTTTGCCCTCGGATAGGATACATCGTCTCGTCCTCAATTCCACCCAACGTCCGCGCGCCGAGTCCAGAGCATACCACGATGGCGTCCGGAGGCTTAGGAACGTTGCTTCCACCAAAGATGCTCGCGCCGCCTTCGATCACCTGGTTGATGTGCTGCACTGCCCCCCGCACGATGGCGCCTCCCTGGGAGAGGAACCTCGATAGAAGATAGTTGAGGTACACAGGGGAATCGATGGTGACGGTAGAGAATGTGATGCCAGAGACGGTCCCTGGGACGAGATCCGATTCGGGTGTTACCTTGAACTGTTGTTTTCGGTGTGCAAGGAGGGATATCATCGATCAGTGACGGGCGGAATCGAAGCAACGAAGCAAGCACCACGCACGTCGGGCATCCAGGAAAGGGAATGAGTTTCCCCAAACTTGTCATGATAATACTCAGCTTGAGGAAGTCGAAGGAAACAGCCTTCCGCAGGTCCACCCGGAGCCGAGAGCTCCCACATCGTCTCAAACGTCTCTTGGTCCATCTCTGCACGCGAAGTCCACGTTCAGAAAAGAAATAGAAGTCTGATGACCAAAAAAGAACACACTCTGTTGTCTGGGATCATCCCCCGCAAGGCTGACATGATGAGCTCCCTAATAGGCGTTTTTGCGAGAAGAAGTGGAAGTAAATAGGATCGACGTCCATCAGCCATCAAACATAGCGATCCAAGTAGGTGCACTCACCGCCCATTGGCTCGTGTATTTTATGGACTTTGCGTCTGTGGGTAGGACTTCTGCGACGATAGTCACCGCGTACCCTCCCTTTTCTTGAATCTTCAAAGCTGTCGTCAGACCGATGACCCCTATAGATAAAAAAAGTCAGCCTCCTTTCAGTGCAATCACCGAAGCGCAGAAAACTTTCACGGACCTGCACCGATAACAACGACGTGCTTGAGCTGCTCAGCCATGGTGCTAGTTGTTTTAGAGAGAAAGATCGGAGCAAAGACCCCTCTTTTGATATTTTATGTCTCGAGTTCCCCGACGCGTAGGAAATAAATGCCACTAAAAGTTGACAGATCGCTGATAAGAATTCCGTTTATGTCCTGCTCATCGTTTTCCCTCGTCCGATCCCCAGGAGCCAGAACTGCCTGGAAGCGTTTTTGTTTCTGCACAGAAGATTGCTGGTCATTCGGTAGTTTTAAGTTATAAGGTGTAATATATGTATGAGTACATAAAACGCGATACCTTTACGCCTCCCGCCTCCGAGTCCCGCCGCCTGCGTCCATACGTACTAAGTACTTTATTGACTTTTATCAGAATCAGAATCATCTAGATCGGAGTCAGAGGATTCCCCCTGCTTGGCGCTCTTTGCGTGAGCAAGGTTTTGAGCGGTACCAGTATTTCTAGCGAGCCGTTTAGCCCGTGCAAAGATCCCCACCTCCTTGTCCCGGATGAAGTTCACGATCACCATCGGCCACGAAGGGTGCGAGGGGAGTGTGTCATAAAACTCGGGTGCGAGGGCACGCAGAGCTGGAAGCTTCGTCCATGCAACGGAGGGGAAGTCGTGGTGCTCATTGTGATATCCGACCTGCATGGGGAAAGCGTAAGCATAGCGTAACACAAATACACATACAGTGGGAACCTACATTATAAGCAAGAACGTTCAGCGGACCGTAGTAGCTGAATGTTTCTTGCTCCATGCCGTCCCAGAGATAATGCTCCGCGATAAAGTGGCCTGCACAAGGATGAAGACTGCCGGCAAAGAAGCTGCTGGCGACCAGGTATATGAAAGGGCGGTATCCAAAGGTAGAGATAAGGATATAATCAAACACGACCTCGACGAGAATGTTGAGGAAGTGCCAGATGGTAAGCGTTTGAACACGGACGAAGGTTGGCCGTAGGGCATAGAAGAGAATTTGGAATGTTCTGTAGACAGGGTATCAGATAGTCCGAGGTGAATAGATAATTAGGTAGGTAGGTGAGACCACATCAAGGAGCAGAGGGGCATCTTGCCTCAGAGGTAAAACCAAGGTCAAACCCCCCGAAAAGCCCGCACAGAGGCCGTGGGCTCAAGGAATGGTGGAAGGGAAACCGAGGCAACCGAGGGAAGCAAGAACTTACGCAAAGAAGACCTTTCCCAAGACGTTGTTGAGGAAGATGAGCTCTAGGCGAGTGGGAAGATCGGTGTCAACCCCGTCCTCACCAAGGTACCTATGATGTTCCATGTGGTATTTCTGTAGCACGTTCGTCAATTAAGTCAAAGGCCGCCGGAAAGCGCAGCAGCTCCATTTACCTTGAAAGCAGCCGAGTAAGGAATGCCGATGGGAAGGTTGGCAAAGATAGCCAACCATTTGTTAGCTTTAACTCCACGGAACGCGAGATTGTGGGTGATCTCATGAATGGCAAGGAAGAGATTGTGATTGGCAGTTCCTCCTATCACGTACGCGCAGAAGAGGAACCATGGAGAAAGAGGGTGATAGTGGCGAAGAGATATGGCCGTGGAGATTTGGAGAGAGACGACGAATAGAACGACCCACTTGGTCAAAGGTTCGTATCCCATTAGTTTTGTGACCTGTTGACCAGTTCTAGTAAAGATATTCATTCAAGCAATACAACATACCTCAGGATGGGCCTTCATAATGGCCATCCTCCTCGAACGGTGAGGTTCTTCCGTCATCAACCAGAGAAAGTCTGAAGGATTCTGAGGAGGCGCTGGGTGCGATTTGCCGTCATCCTTCGCGGTTGGAGAAACAAGAACAGTCCGACGCGGGGAGCGCTTTCCATCCATCAGCGACTCTGCACCTCCAAATAAACTGAAGTCTGTGAACGATTTTGAGAAAGGATAGTCGTCCAAACTGTAAATAAAAGCACAACGAACCGAGCTTCGTTTCCCCGCCTGCGCCCATGGTGGTCAGATTTGGGCGGATATGGTCACAGTCCAGGCGGGTCACGCCTTCTCTAGATGCGGCCCGGCCCTGGCCCCGACGTCGACGCCACCGCCACATTCTCCCATATCAATGCATGAAACTGCTACTATAGTTGCGCTTTTCAGATAGTATGTAATCGTACGATATGCTATTGTGCGTATACTTTCAAATAATTCCAAGCAAGGCCCCATTCCAACCCTCAGTACTTGAAGACAACCTTGAGAATAAGAAAATCAATGAAGATGTGACAGTGGAATCGCGCTCATAGAAAATGCGCTGTCATCTTCTAAAGTATCTCAAGGATAAATGTACGACATTATATAGGAACAGAGAAACATCCGATCTCCTCAGATTTCCTTTTCAAACTGACGCCACACCGTGCGCACAGACAGGCCTCTGTCCCCTTCCCCTTCCACAAGACACAGATTTGGCTCCTCAGAGAGTGTTCATAAACGCGGCTTTCCCTACAGCCACATTCTACATAAGAATACGCAGCTCTAGTAGGGAATTCGACGTAGCCTCGTACCAGGCCCTCTACGCGAGAGACTACAGTAGGCAGTCGGTTATCATCGGTATTAAGATCAGGTCCCGCATTGTCTAGTATAATTTGTATAGTCCCATGCTCATTGGGAGAGACTCTATGGACGTGATTCTGTAAGAAGCAACTCACAAAGGACTCGAGACAGGATAGGTCACGTATGGCTTCAAAGATTGAATATAGTAATCAGACCTCCGCGTCTTCGTGTTATATAAATCACTTGAAATATTTCCGAGATCACCTGAATGATGCAGAAGGGAATCCCTGTAAAAGATGGAGACAGATCTAGAGTTAAATAACTCGCCCCGACACCGATTTAGAGGGGAGCCACAGATTTTCTCATGGGCGCCCAAATGGAATAAACCAGAAGAATAATAGTTGCACGATATTATACAATGACTACGGCTAGCGCTACAGGGTGGTGGTAGTTTGAGAACGTCACAAGAAACCCGGATGAAAAAAGGAAGATCAAGCCCCGGTGGGAGCAGCGACGGCAGCTAATTGCGATGTAAGGAGTATGGTCGTCGCAGGTGGCGCTTGG
>RZIO01000005.1:2392626-2413038 GCA_004338095.1 Gloeostereum incarnatum
GGCACTCGCCTCGACAGACGACGCTGTAGAGCTTGCGTCGTCGTCGTCGTTCTGACCTCTGCCTGTGTCATTGTCATTGGAATCCTGGCCAGTGATACCTCCATCGACACCAGCGGCTTCAAACGAGGCGAGAGCATCACGTTCACTGGTGCACCTCACAGACTGCGAACGGGATTGTCAACATAATTAGTCAGAGAGAAATCCGACATAAGTCACTTACGGTACCGTCCTGAACCACAGAGGGAAGAGCAAAGCACTGCGATGACTGGGGGCATTCCTCCAGCTGCCATTTTTCGGCCACACACTCGGCGAATTGACCGTCAATACAAGCGAGTTCACCAGCTAGATCGTTGAATTAGTTCAAGAACGAGACAAAGAGCCGTGTTCACGTACTCGAACAAGCATCAGTAGCTTGGAGAGAAGCGAATCCAGCGTTAAGAGACTGAGCTTCCTCGCCGTTTGCCTTTATGGTTTCGGCAGAGATGGCTCTGGGAGTCGGAGCAGCCATAGACAGTACAGCGAAAGACAGTGCGACAGCGGTAGAGATGTTGATAGAGAACATTGTTGATGAAGTCAGTGAGTGGCGTAGTAGAATTATAGATGTTCGTCAATGAAAGTCGTGAGAGTGAGCGTATAACGAGCGCCTGGCTCCTCGTTTAGAAAGGTGGTGGAAGAAGGTAGCGAGAAGAAGTCAGGATTTCCATTCTTATAGTACCACCGCAAGAACAATGGAAACACGCAACGGTAAACACTATTGTATTCCGCAAAGGGAAAGCGATGCAATCCGGTGTACATGTATTTGTACACTGGCTGACAAAGCAGTAGAAGCCGGAAATTTGTATCTCTGTGCTCATCGTCAAGACCAACCGCCTCAAGCCGACACATCCACCGACAATGGTACGTCTTTTTGCTGCCCAAACGCATCCCATCCAGCCTCTCTGTTATTTTCATGCTTCAAATGTGCTGTTTTCGTTGGATCTGGGGTGGATGCGATGGAATGACGTCTGGATGTACTAGCGTACTGATATGTGACCGACGATGAACAGACCAAGAAAAGAAGAAATGGCGGTCGCAACAAGAAGGGTCGTGGCCATGTCACCTTCGTCCGATGCTCCAACTGCTCTCGCTGCGTCGCAAAGGACAAGGCCATCAAGCGTTTCACTGTGAGGAACATGGTTGAAAGCGCCGCGGTCAGGGATATCAACGATGCCTCGGTATACCACGGTGCGTCCTTCTTATTTCCTCCCGTAATCGTTTTACATTGTTAAAACTCGTTATCTTGCAGAGTACCAGGTGCCAAAACTCTACATCAAAATTGCCTACTGTGTCTCCTGTGCTATCCACTCTCACGGTGCGAAGGGCTTCATAATCTCATTATATCCTCTGTGCTGATTATCTGTCCAGTTGTCCGCGTGCGGTCAAGAGAGGGCCGCCGCAACCGTGCTCCTCCCCCGCGAGTCAGGTGGAAAGATGGAAAGAAGGTCAACCCCGCCGTCGCTGCCGCCGAAGATGCCAAGGCTGCTGCTGCCGCCGCTGGAAAGGCGTAAGGATGATCTCTTGTTTGTCTGTATTCCAATTGCATTCCTGCTTTCACACCATGCTGTTCCTATGGGAATCTATGTACCCGATCGACCGTCGCACGATTCACGCATGTACTTTCGACACCTTATGCTGTGCTTCACAGAAATTGAGATGACCATGATTATACTGTATTCGTGTTGCCACTGTCTGTCGTATTATGGTTGATGAGGCGGTCGCACGTGTTGTGGCGTTGTACGCCGCCATATCGATCCGCTTCGGCTTCATCCTTGCGCCTGAGCGAAGGGGACCTAGACCAATGCAATATCCAGCCTGTGTCCTCTTCCATTCTCTTGTTTTGATCGCACCAGCTCCGCGACGCGAGAAATTTGGAATTCCGTATGTCAGTCAACTTCTCTGTCTGGAGTGAATCCTTTGACTTTTGCCTAAAGATATGAAGACTTTAGGTATTCCTGGACCTAATTGAAAGAAATGTCGGAGACGTCATGCAGATGAACCATAAGGAAGGAAGACCTTGGACGATAGATAACCTCCTTCCGGGACCCTTCACATATCGTTTGGAAACGCCTTCTTCTCGCGGCCTCTTCACAGTAAAATTTTCTGGGGTAGTCAGTGGTCACCGTCCCTCATCGGACGCTTTTCATTTCCATCAGGAGCTTTTTTTTCCCTCAGGGTCACGGCGGTGCCTATGGGATTCTTATTCCGGCGTCAACGTTGAGTATCCTCGTGAACAAAAACCTTGTTATCTGGCCAGCCACAGGCGCACGGGAGAAGCACCAAGCCTGGAAAGCGATAGGGAATTTGATTACCTCGAAATGCACTAGTGGCGAACAGTCTCGTGAGAGCTAGTAAAATTTTATGGGGTGGCTAGGCTCGCATCCTTCTGGGAAACGCCACTCCACGGCGAATACCCAGAGGCGAGAGTCTGCTGGGACCCCTTGGTACGTTGCGGGCGTTCTCGTCATCTGCAAAGGATATCTGGCGTATGAGGTAGGGTACTCATCGACGCGGGCACTGTGGATTAAACAATGGCAGCCTCTCCGTTCAGACATGTACGAGTAGCTGTGCTTGATTTCTATCCTCGAAATGAAAAGCGTCCGAGGGGCCCCAGAAATTTTCACTGTCTTCTGCCAGTGAAAGTCGAGGAGCTTCGATGTATCCGTGGAGGACGGTCACATTTGCCCCATAAGCTAGCCCGTCTGGGAAGAGCAATTCTCGTGATCTAACGTAGTGTCACCCGGTCCGCGTCAAGAAGCTTTCCATCGTTGAATTCGATAAAAGGATCGTACCTCGCCATATATTCCCAGTCGCGGGAGAAGGAGCCAAGAGATTCAGATTCCTTCCCGCTTTTCCAGAAGCTCGTCGGACTCTTTGTATATTTCTGCTGGTCCCTCATTTGGGGCGATCTCTCCCAAGAGAGTGAAACTCAGCTCAATTGGACTTCACGTTGGCACAGAGTTTGTTGGGGTGGGCAAAAGGTGTTTACGGTCGAACGGATAGGAATTCATATTGAACGTTCGAACCGAGCCAAGCAGGCCGCTCGAAATCGCTCATCTTGCCAAATTTGTGTCAAATCCGAAAGTTGCCATGAAAGTTTTCACAATATCGGTCCGTGGTCACTGGCAGCGAAAGCTTTATCAGGTCGATCTAACCCAGTTATTCCACTCGGAGAAAAACTAATCATCACCTGAATGATTGACGGGATCTAGAGGTCGATACTAAAAAGCACTCGCCCCTCCAGAACCCCAGATGTGGCGTACATAGTTACAGGCTCAAGTATCTAGGACTACCGCGTATGTGTCCCGGAAGTGTGGAGCAGTCTGGGTTAGCGCCAGCCCTAGGAGGTACCCTGTTGACATCACTTGCATGTAAAAAGTAGTCGCCTATGGTAGGCCGTCGGGCATCGAAAAGGAACATCTAGGCTTGACTGTCGCCGATGCGATGAAGCCAGAGAGCAGTGGCTATGGCCTCTTTCTCGGATTCTCACTCCGACCTTTTACAAATCTCAACCAGAGATACTTTACCTTCTCAACTCGGAAACTTGCAAAAAAGTCAAAAACGGTGGTTATTTATTTCATGGGGCTATCTGAGCCTAGTGGCAACCGGTGACGCAGAGGTGTATTGTATATTTGTTGGCTAGAGCTGAGAGGTAATATAGGAGAGCATAAAATATTTGAAGTGGATCTAGAATCTAGATTGCGGCGCGGCGGCGACGATCATGATGACAAGTGCTGATGATGACTCATCAAGCACTCTTCATCCGCCACATTCGACATGGATGAGCTTCCGAATGAGCTCCTGGACCGTATCTGCACAGAATTACCCCACCCCTCGGATTTTTTATCCCTGGCGTCCGTGAATAGACGTCTAAATGCGGTCTCCTTAGGAAGACTCTATTCTAATACTGGGATTGATCTTGAAAAGTCCTCTCGGTCTTTGGTTCTGTGCAAGTACCACGGCGCACCACTGGAATTTGTCCGGGGTATACTTCTGGATGTCTCAGGGCGCTGGGGTCAATTGAGAAAGCTCAAAGTCTGCTTCACGGAGGACGAACCGCAGCGGTTTATCACCATGTTGCGACTTTTTACTCGTCTGATTCGTTCGATGGAGAAGACATTGGACTGTATCCAGATGAACTTTCTCGACGCTTGCTCTTTAAGTATAGTAAACTTAGACATGAAGCACCCATTTACGCCGTTGACGCCGTCACCCCTTCTGTTTTCATCATTAGGGGATGTTTTCGAAGCTTTGGGAAAGACGACGTGCAGCACGCTGGGCGTGTTTGGAGATCTACCGGTCGAGGAAACCACTGATATGGTCCTTGCTGAGCCATCTCCGTTCACACGCCTTTCTCAGCTCACAGTTCAGTCCAACATCCTGTTCTCTTCCATGCGTTCATGGACGGTGGACTACCTCAATGGTTCACACCTCCGAAAATTGCATCTGAGCAGGTCTCTGGACGTCCTTTCCTTCCTTCCTCGCCTCCACATACCATTGTTAAAATGGTTTGGGCTCACTAGGGGGGAATTAGAGAGCGACATAGCTGTGTTTCCCGCACTTAGTGCCTTCCTCATCAACCACCCCACCCTCTTGACTCTGATTGTCAAAACGTGTCATGTCCCTGATGACACCCCTCCATTTCCCGCAGATGGGTTGCCCAATCTGCAGGTGCTTCACTGCGACGCTCCCCTTCACTTGTACCTTCTAGGTTCTTCTGAGCATTTGCCTCGTCTGTCACATGCGACCATCTGTCAGCCTGCGTCGGACAACGTGTCCGGGCTTCGTCCTGATGATCAAATGGTTTCTACTCATAACCGCCTTGTTCGCCTGATCCTGGGCAGGCTCGAACATCATCGAAGCATTAACCATTTGACCATCTACATATACGATACAACTGTCGAGGATTTACTATCGGGTGGGGAGGGAGAACGGGCTGAAGGAGAGCTTAGGAACGTACGTTCTCTTGAGCTGACCTCTCCATTCCTGGCCGATCGCACTGTTTCCTTTCAAGCTCTCGCAGAGCAGGTGCCAGAGTTTATCGCCCGCTTCCCCTCCATCGAACACCTTGTTTTGTCAAACCTCAACACAGTGAGCCCTGAGGAGTGTGCCCAATTCAAAGAACGGGTGCAGAGCAGGAATGAGTTGGTGACTGTGGAGGTAGTATCATTTCTGGAGAGGTTTAGGAAGAAGAATAGTAGGACGTCTCCTTTCTCTTACTTTTGAATAGAGACCATACATAATCAGCCCAACGGAGGAACCAATGGTGTTAAGAGATAATATATGTACAATTACTACATACGATAGACTACAATGACAACCACATAATGGACCTAAGAGAGATGAGAAGTAACAATGCTTTCACAATTCGTCAACAGCGACCCTCTTCAATAGGTCCTGCCAGTCCAAAGCTAGCTTCGTCAGTGTTTTGCTTCGAGCTGAATCGACATGTCTTTGTGAGCGATACATTTTGACCAAGCCACAGGGGTAAACCTACCGAATTGCGAGAGAACCTCTTTCAAAAGATCTCGCTTGGGGATATTCAAGATAGTAGGACTCCAATCCTCCGTCCTTGCATCTCCAGGTCGCCTTAAGAGAGATGAGGAACCTATTCCACTAACACATCAAACACCACTCACCAATAAACCGGCCCAAAGAGCTCCTTAATCAACTCTTCTGCCTTGGCCCTAAAGCCTTCGTCTGCAATTCTCTTTGCATAAAGCAACAAGTTGGACCTATACTCCACTGAACTCCCCAACAACCGACTCGCATGCAATCTCGTCTCCAGATGCCCCAACGTCATCGCCGTGTTCCACCACTCCGGCCTAGGCGTCTCCGCTGCAGCCTGTGGATCCGTATCGATATTTCCCTCAAGCCACGCGACAATGGTTCGTGAAGAAGTCGCGCTCGCCCTGGTACGTCCAGGCCAGACATCCGATCCCTCTGCCCACCATTTGTCGGATAGTTTGACCCAGGATGCGAGCTTGCCGTCGTAAGAATACATGACGCCGTTGGTACAGCTGAGAATGGGCACTCCGCTCGCCTGAACGGTTACTGCTGTGACGCGGATGTTCGGCCCAGAGGCTATGACAGGTATGATGGATATTGGATGGAAGAAGGCAGATTGCTTGGGGACGTTCCTGATCACCACATCGGTGTGATTAGCTTAATGACGGGAGCAGAGGAAACGTGAAGCGACACATACCATGAGTACAGCTCTCCAGCTTCGGTGATGATGGAGACACAGTTCCCTGTGCCATCGATGTGTGCCGCGGGGGACCCGAGCGCCAGAGTGGGCATGAGTCTATGAGGGGATGTGAGTATGTGATCATGAATGAAAGAGACAGATTGACGCGCCTTCGCCCCGTTCTCGAATACACGTTCACCGTCCCATCCAACATTGCAGCGGCGCAATATATCCTCGTCCCATGACAAGCCAAAGCTGGACTAGGTAGATAATCCATCCACAGGGTTTGATTGCCACTGACATAAATAAGTTCCGTCACGACTATCGGTGTCAATCAACAATCAGCAATCAAACTCGGAACTTCTACGGCAGAGGAACCCACCATTGCGATCCTCAGAATTGATGGCCTCCAAAATATCCTCAGTGTCATCCAATTTGCCCGTTACTTTGGTCATCAAAGGCAGAGCAGGCAGAATCACCTTCGACCTGGACCCCACTGTCGAGGGTACAGCATGCCGTATAGTGATAGCCCTCCCTGGAGTATCATCTCTAAGCCGATCTCCACCCAATGTTCGCCCAGGATATGGTCTTGTGTTATCCTCGATACCCTCCATCTCCGACGCCTTTCTCTTACCCTTGCTATTGTTGGGAGGAGAGGGATACATGGCATCGATGGGGGCCATATCCATGTCCGCGTCGACAAAGGGCTGCTCCTCGGGTGGCGGGAAGTTCAGGAAGGTCGTGGACGTGGAAGTCGAGGACTCCGGTGGCTGTGCCTGTGTGATATTGTTCATCATCATCATGGAAGTGCCGCGTTGTTGATGGGACTGGGACGGCCCTGCAGTAGTGGCAGCGGACGGAATGTTGGACGGTGTGCTTAAATTTGCGCGCTTCTTCGGTCCCCGTTTGGCTGTCAAAATGTTCACCTTCTCTCCGCCCCCACTCGCTCCCCCGTTTACGGTTGCTCCGCCGAATCCACTCGTCTGGGAAGCCATTTGGGACTGAGAATGAGAGCGAGGGGAAAGAGGCTGCGTGTTGCTTGCGCTCATATGGGAAAAGCTTTCTGGCAGCGGCGGAGGCGTGAATCCAAATTTGGACAGATAATGTTCCTGGACGGAATGCGGAGCTATGCCTTCCAGCTCTTCGGGTTCGAAAGCGAATACTCCTATCGTGCCATCTGAAGAGGCAGCGTATAGGGTGAGTCCATCCCAGGACCAGCTGAGGTCTAGGATCTGCCTGTCAAACACCTCTTTCGCGACGATAAGTGGTCGAGCAGATTTAGTCTGCCATACGGAGACGGAGTGATCGTCTGCGCCAAGGGCGACGACCGAGCAGATGTTGGCGGTGGCTACGGGTGCAGAGGGATTGCGGAGGAAGATATGGGGATTGTAGGCTGCAACCTCGACGGTGTTTTCGTGACCTACTAGACTGATATCAGAAGTCCATGTTCCACGCGTTATCACAGCAGCGATGAAGACAAAGCCTTTATTGTTGGTTGCATTAGAGGCAGTGATGTGAGCGCCATCGGGTGACCAGCTATAGGTAACGTACGTTAGATAACAGCTGAAGATGAACGCGGTTGAGCTATACCTCAGACGCCTGAAGAAGGTGCTGCCCGGTGAATCCTCGAAGGGCTTCGTGATCTCAGCCTCGAGTGACCAGTCAGTGGTCCTCCATACTTTGACCGACCTGTCATCGGACTGAGTTGCTAGAAACTCTCCTACAGGGTCCCAACATACACCCTTGACGAAACCCTGATGCTGGTCAAGTTTCCGTAGCCGTTCTGGGATAACATTAGCGCGTGATTAGGATCTACATTGAAAGGCATACCCAGTGTAAATCCACACCAAATTAGAACCTGAGAATCTAGCGCGACAGAGGCGAGGTAGCGGTCACCCGGGGACCATGCCACGTCGGTAACATCTAAGGAAATGTCGGATCAATTGTGGTATATTACAACAAGTCAACGCGGATACCGACCACTTTCATGCCCCGGCAGCCTCTTGAGCGGCTTCCAGCCTTCCACGTTCACCTCGTCCGAGCCCCAAACCTTTCCTCTCGCATGCCTGTAATATTCTGTCACACAAACAACAGTAAATAAAAACAGGGAAACTTACGGATCCAAGTCCCAAATCATTACAATCTCATCATCGCTACCGCTTGCCAGCCACCTCCCAGAATGTGCCCACCGTACGGTTAACACAGGACCGGTGTGCATAGTAAGCGTGCATAACGACTTTGGCGGCTTTCCAGACTCCTCAGAAGCAGGGTTCAAAATAGGTTTCGTGCTCCATATCCGAATTTTAGCGTCCAAACCCCCAGTAGCTATTCGCGAACCATCCGGGTGTACGTGTACGGAGAATATTGACTGTCTTTTGACATTGCCATCTTCCGACTTGGAACCTTCTTTGTGCTGTACCCACGCGGGTTTTGTGAAGCGCATTTCGTTCAGGCGGGCGGGAGTTCAGCTGTGTTGCGCCCAGCTGACGAGGAAGATACCACACAACTTCCGCCGGTCGGGCGTTGAAAATTATTGTTATGGATCGCTTGGTGTGTTTGGATGTTTGCTATGAGTCACATCATTTCTTACTTAATCTCCGTTCTGGATCAGCTTATGTCATCGCAATTGTGGCTGAACGGAGGATGGCAGAGAGCATTATCGAATGCGAACATCGAGGCGAAACATCAAGACATTTTATCCTTGGAGATTATAATACAGGATCCACACATATTTCCGGTTCGGACCTCGTCATAACTTCCCCTTGCTCTCTTGCCCCGCAGGAGGCGTTGACAGTCGCGGACAAAGTTTTCCATACTAACTGCCCCTTCTGTCTCTCCGATGTATGTGAATTTGAATTAAAATAAAGTTGCGGACATACAGTTCGGGTACCTATCTCATTCAACACAGCGTCCTCCAACGCCTACCACGCCACATCGTTCCCCGCGCTTCTGTTGAAGGATGGTCTAGACGGCACGGCTATGTAATTAATTAATTTATAGTATTTCTTCTTACTTTACTACTGTCCTTCATTTTTCTAGGGCCCAGGTCGATCATTTCTGTGGATTTATGTGTCAGGATGTGGACATTCCCGGAGTTCCTGAAGTGTCGGCTATCGGAGCACCTTGACGGAGCCAGCTCTGCGGTGCCCCCTTCCTACCTATTGTTTTCCCTCATATGTAGCGATGCCATGGATTATAAACTGCACTTCATATTTTCATGCGTTCAACTGCTGATGAGGCACAAGAAACGATATGCAGAATTTCTATCAATTAGGCAGCAGTAATTAATTGTACTCTACATATGGAAATACTTTACATACAAAGTAATCTTCGCGAAGCGCTGATGTGGAAGCGTTCTTCCAATTGAAATACATAAAGAATAAAAGTCTATGCGTGCGTGGCGCCCGCCTCTCCGAGGTTCTACACTCCTCGATCGATCGATCTCTCTTCTGCTTCTCCACTCCCTCGACGATGATTGCGATGCTCCGAATGAGCATCCGATGTATGGTTGATGGTATGTTATTATTGAGATGGTACAGGTTTGAGCATTATGCGTCGAAATTATTGTGCGTCTCACGACCGAAGGTCGGAGTAACGATGTGTGTGCGTATGGTATGGCAAGGCCTCAGAAAAAGACTGGGCCAGTTCCCGACGCTCCGCTCTTGACGTCCTGGCTGGAGGGCTTTCCAGATCCGTTATTTTGTCCACTCATTATAAGATGATGAGGGTGAGGATGAGGATGATGTTTAAAAGAATAACTGTAGCGAAGTCGGGGCAGATGGGTGCAAAAGTTTTAATGCTGTCAAGGCAGGAATCCAAGTCGCTTTATATACGCGTCGAACGCGCTGAACAGCCTACATATGTAATGCAGTGACTCGGTGCCTGACTCAACGACTCGGCGGCACCGGCGCGAGGGGCGCCACTGGCATGTCAGCAATCGGACTCGGAGGATATTCTTCAAAGGAAGGCGAAAGGAAGGCGGTAGAGATGTCTACCCCTAATCTAGAAGGACTCAGCATCGCCTTGTTTGAAAGGTGTAGAGAATCCTACGCAATTATCATGCCAGCACAGCCATCAGTGATAAGTACGCCGACATCCCGTTGTGTACGGAGCGGCAAGGGGAATCGGACCAAGAAGATTCGTTCTTGACGTCCCACTCCCGACTTCACTGCATCTCAGCCAAGCCATAGCACTTTAAAACGACGGTTTTATGGAGTTTGATGATAAGATAGCAGATAAACTTGACATGGCCATATGGGCGCGTCCATTAGTACTGGCCAAAGAAGATCCAAGCAGGAGAGCGAGCGGTACGGCTCTTACTCTTACTTTCGTTAATAAGCAGACGAATATAGCTTAACGATGTGGTAAAGAAGTCGCGAGAGACCCGGAGATCCAAGTTGAAGGTGTAATACAACGCTGAGACGAGCAGTTGCCAAATTGTAATCAACGTTCACATCGTGACCAGGAGCCGGAAAGTTCCGGCCCGGGCAAGGAAAGTCGCGTCGCGTCCTGTGGCGGTGAGGCGTCTCAACCTGATCGATGATAATCGAAAGTTGACTAGAAAGCATTTCGGGATCGATAACTGGAATTAGGACGGAGGAGGGTGCGAATTATGCCTACTATGTTGGGTACAAGAAATACGGATGAAGGAATAATGTAATATGCGACGATGACGAGAAGGCAAACGATTATCATCCGAAGGGAGCAAGAAAAACGAACATCAACCCTCCGCCATCACTTGGCAAGATCCAGTATGATGAGGCAATAAAGAAGGAGCCTCTCCTTGCAGACTGGGCATGTAGCCGTTTTTACAATCTCATCAGAGATGCACCTACACGCGAGGGTTAGCAAATGCTTTCAGGATGGCAATTCAGTAAGCTTACACCTTGCAGAACAAATGACCGCATTTCGTCGCAACAACGTCTTTGCACGGATCTCGCTTACAGATCCGGCAATGCAGTGAAAGGGACATCGGACTTTTGGCTAAAAAGGTCGATTAAAATTCATGAGTCGGAAACGAAGACAGGGAAACAAACTCAGATACTTGCCACTGGCGGGGATCGATGGCACCTGATTTCCTAGACTGTTGCTGGTGGAAGAAGCTGGGGATGAAAGATTAGAGGTCCACACAACCTGGCACAGAGATCAATCTCACTCGTAGTTCTCTCCATCAAACACCGAGACGAGATCGAAGGGGAGCTCCCTGGATTTTGATGAGGCTGCTTTAAGATGCTTGTCGCTATCTCTGAGGACGTCACGTATATTTCTGGCAGCGATGGGAGGCTCGAAAGAGTTCCTGAGTTGAAGTTGGCGCTGCTCGCGTCTACCCAGCCACTGCTTGTGGCACCAGACGAGACTGGGGACGCCGTCGGCCACTTTGGGCTGCCCTCGACGGGGGATGAAGCATTAGTAGATGGGCTGAAGAAAGTTAATATTACTATGTATGAGATGGAAAAGGCAACACGTCTCACATAGGTGTTGTGTATGCCTTGTCCCAAGGCCAACGCGGAATTTCCAATGTTCCTCGCAGTGACGCCATTGGTGACTTGTTCGGGCCAAAAGGCGAGTAGACTGGGCTGCCGATGGGACCTTCGCAAGGATGTAAATACAGAACGACACCAAGGAAGGGCAGTAAACATACTGTGCTCGTGTTTGGAAGGGGTACTACTCGTCGAACTTAATGTCACCCATCCACTGTCGGCCTCAGATTGCTGAAAACAGCCGTAAGTCGGTCGCAAAAGCAAAAGCCTTGAAAGGAGACTCGCACCTTGTGGGCAAAGGAAGATGATACAGGGCTTAGAGGTGTTGAAGTCGGGGAGTCCTTGGGGCGTTCAAAATGCGTTCGTCGCATGACGGAGTCTGCGTGTTCCTCGGTGGAGAGGTGCTGCACAATTTGGTCAACTCGATAATTTGATACAAAGGCGGGATAACGATCTCACAGCGGCGAGAGCGGCGGTATTGTTGAAGCCGCGATGGCACGAAACACATATGGGATGGATAGGCGAGTCCCAAAGGTGGGTTTGAAGCTCGCTCACGTATAAGACCGTTCTGCAGGGCGAAGAGCAGCGGATACGTGGATGGTCTTTCTGTAAATGCTGGGAGGACAGATTGAGGGAGAGACTACGGTGAATAAATTAGTGGCTTACTTCGATTTTTGCGTGTTCAGTCTTCAAGCCGATCCCGCACTGAGGGCAGGTAGGGTGAGCAGGGGAACCACGATAATGTTCTTCAAGGGATTCTTGTGTTCGATACGAACGGCTGCATTTCACACAGAAAAATCGACTAGAAATTTGGTGTCGTGGGGAGGCCATGGATGCTGAAAAGAGGGAAGAGCATGGAACTGTAAAACACATTTATGACTGAATGTGGCGGCGCTTACCCATGGGCCCTTCTTGAGCACTTTTTACATAAGTCGGAACCGAGCTATCTACATAGCTCTATTGGGTCTGTGTCAATAAAAAGCTTCTACTTATCACGGGAAAGAGAAGGCAGAAGAGTGATGAAACACAACTTCCATTGGTCTTGTGGGGGAACGTGTAGATGGCAAAATAATGGACACGGATTAGGCCGCGCAGTCGCGTGCAATTTCGGGATGCTGTGTCCAAGTTAGCTTCCGGAAATTCAATGGGAATAGCTAGGAGCTCACTGTAAGAGTCTAAGGATCTGCACTTCCCAGGGACCAATCTTGGATCTTGAAAGAGAAGTCCGATCGATCTGAAAAAAATAGGAGAAAGGTTGTACGATACCGGGGTTTCGGGACGAGGCAGGCCACACCCAGCGACTTGGCCAGGGTAGGGGCATGACACAAAGCACGCGACAACGGAGCAAGTAAAGCGAACCGGTTCGAAGTTAGCACGCTACATACATACAAGGTCAACCGAGGAAACAAAACATATGGAAGCAAAAGGAAAACGGCTAATCATCCTCATCCTCGACAGTTGCACTGCTCTTTTTTGTTCTTTTGGCAGGACGACTTTTTGAAACAGGTGCCTAGTGGGTCAAGCAGCGGGCTTCAGTGTGGCTATCACTAACTAGGAAACAAAATAGACGTACCTTTCGTTTCTTTCCCGTATCCGGGGAAGGGGCGTCATCCTGTCAGAATTTCTCGTTGGAATAGCACGCTCATGAGCAAGGAAGATGACATCTACCTTCGCCTTGGTTGCCTTTTTGAGGGCAGCCTTCTTCTTGGGCTTCTTCTCCTCCTCCTCCTCGTCATCTTCATCGGCAGCGGCGGCCTCTTCAATTTCCTTTGAGAAGTCCTCACCGGAGTCATCGTCTTCGACCTGCGAAAGATGAACATTGAAATAATTTAATGCATGTCGGACGAACCTTCTTCGTGGCTCGTTTCTTGGGAGCAGCCTTCTCCTTAGATTTAGCAGGTGCTCGCTTCTTCTTGGGCTTCTCGTCCTCCTCGTCCTCGTCCTGTTCGACATCTTCTTTCTTCGCACGAGGCTTTCTGGCTGCTTTCTTGGGCTTGTCATCGCCATCCTCGTCTGCTTTCTACAATAAAGGGTCAGCAGAAATCGTAGAGCGAGGCTGTCGCCTTCAAGGTACCTTCTTGGTAGCTCTGGCTTTCTTCGCCGGTTTCTCTTCATCTTCGTTACCATCCTCATCCTTCTTCTTCGTCGCCCGTTTCTTCTTCGGCTTTTCTTCCTCTTCTTCGTCGCCTTCGTCGTCTCCCTCTGCTTTCCTTGCCGTATCCGGGATATCTTCGTCGGCGACATGGCCTACCTCGTAGGCCTTCTCGATTCTGGCTTTATCCTCATCTTTCAGTTCATCGAAACCATCAAGCTCGGACGCTTCCTCAAAAGATTTCTTCATATTGGCGATGACTTGCTTGGTCGTGCATCCCCAATGCCTCCACGCGCTAAATCAAAGTTTGGTAAGATAAGCTCATCACGCCAGCGCGTTAAGGCACTTGCAAGCTCTGGTGACCTTGGAAGTCTACGATAGACCCCAGCCGAAGAGTTCCCTTCGTAATTGTATTTCCTGAAACAATTTTAGTACCTCAGACACGAAAAAACGCGTGTAACTTTCCAACGAACCTTTACACGGGGCTGGTCCTTTACCGCCAAAAATCAGACTACAGGGCTATTAACATGTTTTCTGAGAAAATGACACATACCTTTACATTTGGCACGGTTGTTGGCCGAATATTCGAGGCGATATCCGCTGGGCATCGATGCTACGTGGTGGGAGGTTTGTTTCAACCGTGAGTAACGGTAACGGTCACGAACAACTGATTAGTCTGATTTATTCGGACTCCGCCAACGCACTGACCAACTAGACTGCAACCTCTGGCTTTGGGATACTTGCTGATTTTATAACCTCACCGATTCCCTTGCTTATTATTTTAACGTGAGTAGACGTGCGATGGGGCCGCGTAGATATGTGGCGCTCTGCTTGCGCCACGATGCAAAGTTCCTAGTCACTATTCATGTATTCATGTGTTAACCTATCGTACCAGTTTAACAGGGTGCAACTCTCGACGACCCTATGGTTTGTTTCTAATCGGTTAACCCTCAGGGGATATTGCACAAGAAGTGACAAGTATTGTGAGGCGCACATGCGGGAGCCGGCTATCACTTTCGGGCCGGCATTTGATTTTGTCGTTTCTTTAAACAGCACGCGCGAGACTGAAATACAGTGGTTCTTTCTTTCTTTCTCATGCATCGTGCTCTTCAAATTCCAGAACTTGTGAACAATGCTTTTCGGTTGCTCGATAAAAAGAGCCTGGTGGCCGTAGCGACGACGTGCACCCTTTTTAGCGAGATTGCCTTGGACATTATCTGGGAAGATCTTCCTTCTCTGTTCCCTCTTCTACGATGCATACCGAAAGATGCTCTACAGCTCATCAGCTCCCGAAAACCTTGGGTGGGAAAGTTCTCGACCGTGGTGAGTGGCAACCCTTTGAGAGCGCGACGAAGAATTTTAAAGACCTTACACATAGACCCTAGCTCGCTCTACCACGCCGGCAGACTTTGTGCGATGCAGAAAATATACACATAGAATTAAGAAACTGATGGTAGGGGACTGGAAATTGCCCACAGAACAGTTTTCCGTCGACCCTTCTCTCCTTGAAGTCATGTCCGTCAGTCGGATGTTCGTCTTTCCCAGACTGAGGGAGTTGCGCTGGGAAGAAACCCCGCCTGACTGTTTTCGCCACAGCCATATGTTTCTTGTTCCCCAGCTGACCTCATTGGCCGTCACCCACGTTCGGTCCGCTAGGTCACAGTCACCACCTCCGCTCCTCATCACATTCATAGACTCCATCCCATATTCCTGCCCAGGACTGTCTTCCCTCTCTTTGAATATCTTCGATCCCCATACTAGCATTGATGACGTCCTTTTACGGATACTCCCCGGCTTAACTGGCCTAGAGAAGCTAACTGTACCGCGACGACTTCCCGCTAGCACGTTCAACGCGCTGTCTAGCTCTACCTGTCTCAAAAGCCTTACCTTCTCACTAGCTCAAGGGACCATGGATCCAGCCGACTGTAATCTGCATGCTTCATCCTTCTGCTCCCTCCGTGTTCTTGATGTCAAAGTAGATTCCCTGTCCATCGTAACGACCCTGTTTACCACCTGCTCTATGACAGCCTTGCGCTCTCTCAAGGTGACTGTTCAAATCCACGGCAACGTCGGTCCAGATGAGAGCGACCTTCGGGACTTGTTCAAGGCTTTGGCTCGGTCTTGTAGTACAAACGAGTTGTTCAGTATCACGCTCCGGGCGGCTGGACAATACGACGATCAATCTATCGCCGTCCATCCATCCCGTACCATCACAGCAACCGCCCTAGAGCCCCTCTTCAGCTTCCAGAGGATGCGAACACTCCTCATAGATCTCCCTTACCTGTTTAACATCAACGGGCGAGTGCTTGAGAAGATGGCGCAGTCGTGGCCCAAGCTCCACTCCCTCGCAATAGAGGGCGACGTGTCGAAGGAGTGGATGCGGATGCACAAGCCGGTGTTGAAGGTAGATGACCTCCTGCATCTTGTGCGGAACTGTCCTCGTCTTTCCCGACTAGCCGTATGCCTCGACACGACAGTGAGAATGTCCACCGGCGGTCCACGCCCAGGGGGAGGCGCGTCGTGTCCGTCGTTCGCTGCTCTGTCTGTTGGGAGGACCCAGATTGAGGGGAAACATGTCATCGGGCTTGCCAATTTTTTCTCGGACATTTTCCCCGGGACGTTCAAGATTTTGACGAAGAATATGGAGGATAAGGAGCTCTGGGTGGAGGTGCTGAATGTACATCAGGGGATGGTAATAGTCCGTGCACAGGAGAGGTATGTGGCGGAGGGTGGGTCGACCATCGGAGGGGATAAAGGGTCGTGTCCACTGTCGGTCAGAATCGACAATTCCGGTTGAGCGGAGACACATGCAATCCTCCTGCGTGGATTTCCCCCGTGATAGGGAGCCTGGGTGTAGGGTGACAACCTTCTCTTTCTGAATGGTCCATCTTCTGTTGTTGATGAGGTGCGGTTAGTTTACCTCCAGGCTACCATCGGCGTGAGGGTAATCTCTCATCCTTGTCTCGGGATATCATTATATGTTATTGTAGCGGTACTAGGGTACATACGCAGAATCTGCAACTATTATCAGCTTGTCTCCGTCAAGGAGAGTAAAGCATCATCAAGTTACATAGGCATCCAGGCCCAAGTTCAGGTTGGTTCATCTCTCTTTCGGTTCCGCATTCCGAGGGCGACGATCGAGACTCGAGGCTCGGAGATCTCCAGATGATTACGTTTCCCCGGAGTTGTTTTTTGCTATCGTTCACGATTCAATACACTTGATCCCCTTACTTCTTTTCTTCTCTTCAGCGGTGGTGCCGTCACTGCTGTACGCTACGGATTATGTCGAAGTGAATTGTCGAGTAACGGGATTTGAACGGGATAAGGTCCTAGCTATATATGTTGGTAAGTAAGTTGGTTGACAATTGGTTGAAGTTGGTTGACAGACGCGTATCGATACAGCTACTAGTCAAGACTTTGTCAAGACCATCACAGGAGCGGTAAATCCTATGGCCTAGGCCGCCGGCGGGTGAGGCGATTTTTTTGTCGTTCATTAATGAATTAGAACTTGAACCTCAGGGTTCTCTCATTTAGCTAATGTTTCTGAGTGATGGGATTCCCATCCTTGTCAATCTCCAGTATACTCACGACTCACGGTAGCCGGATCCAAGATCATTGGCGGTCTGATTCTATGAAAGAATTCCGGATTCTCCATTCGAACAAGGAATCATGTTTCGAGTTCGCGGCGACCTTCTCGTGGAGCAACTGTAACTCGGAGGATCTTCATATCGGGAAAGGAGGAAATGGCTGTATCAATGCTCGCCGCCGTATAGAATTACTAGTGAGCCCGGAATCTTGGTCAGGCTGGCCATAGGAATTGCTCCTTCTGTGATGGTTTTCACTTTTGCTATGTGACGAAGTCTAAGGAGTAGCTGTATCGATCCGCGCCTGTCAAGAAAAGACTAGGGTTACAATACGATAAACCGCCACATCTGGCGTACCGCCTTTCTCTAATACTCACCTGATCTTCCCACCGTTTGAACTTCTCCCTCCCGTCCATGCCTGCCACGACCAGTACGCTACATAGCTGCTGCGGACGAAGGTTCGTAGCTCGCGAGAGTCTGTACGAACACTGGCGAGGTGCGAATAAATCAATCCACCCCAAGTGTAAAGACTGTGGCCGAGGCTTGAGATACGCAGGGGTACGTTGTTTCTTTCCGTGTTTTATGACTTGCTTATATGATGTGTGATTACCCTAACTACGAGTCTACTAGGGTTCTCATCCTCCCGCAAAGTGCTCTCTTTGCGACAGGATCATCGAGGGCTGCCTCCGTAGGCATTATCGTTTGGAGCCGAATCACCCTCAGTGCGATTTGTGCTCCCAGGCTTTCAAGGATAAGTGCGAGTACGCGAGGGTGAGGGTTCTATTTCTTCCTTGTCTCTTTCTTGTCTTTCTCATGTTGAATCTGGTCCGGCAATCCTAGCATCTTCGCTCGGAGCATGGAAGCATCCCTCAAGCCGACGCCAAACCAATGCGTTCTGTGGTAACGACTTCGTCTGGCAGTGCGGGGGATTCAGCATCGTTTTGCGAAAGATACGTCTTCACCAGACATTTACTTGGTACGCGGATTCAGATAGATCTCTTTCCTTATATGACTGAGCTCCCCGACGCAGCTCAGCGCCACCTTGCCTGCAGAGGAGTGCGCCGTAAAGCCCGATCTTCTCTCCTTCCAGTTGTTGCCCCAATCCCCCGAGCGGACCAGTGTCAGGAGTCAGTCGCCGGACAGTCTTCTTGGTAAGTGTGGCGGCAGCGGCGGCGACCATAGCTCTCAACCTAGATTCAACAGAAGATGCGATGAAACGGATGGTGGACCTTCTTGTAGAAGACGATCCCGCGGATTACAATTTTCTAGTGACGCCACAGTAACCTGATACTTTCCCCCTTGATTAGTGCGCTGATGCCCATGCTCGATAGGGAACCTTCACGGCCATCGGAGCGAATCCCATGCTCGTATGCTTCGCCCATGTGGACGTTTCCCGATCCCAGTATGAAGCCAGGTCAGTGCCTAATTATTTATACCAATACAGCCGCCTCTGACGAGATTGTACTGGCAGTGAAAAGCAATTTACCGTTGCAGGGTGCCGCCAAAGCGCAGAGATTTAAACCTCTTTTTATCTGGGTTGATCTGGGCACTGGCAGTACTACATGCGAGGCGTAGAGACTTATTGGATGATGTGGGGATAATGTACTATTTTTTCTTGGAAATGTATTCCCGTTTCTTGTACCACATTGATGAACAAATATCCCAGTGACCAAAAGGCTTGTCGCGGTCAGGCGCTGAAGGGGAAGGCAAACTTTGTACATCCAGTAACAAGGCAACACGACGCTGGAAATCGATGAATTAGAAGTGTGGTCAGAACGCAGTAAACATACGTTTGTCGTAGAAGCTGGTGAGGCGCATAAACCCTAACCCCAATATCGGTGGCGCTGTTATGTGGTTCAAACTCCGACAATAGGCCTTCTTCTTCCGTTTGTGGTAACCACCTTGAACAGTGAACAATGGGCAGCCTTTGTATTGTGACGTCGCCCCGAGACCATGCGGAAATTCAAGTATATAAGGGCTCAAAGTCAGATTCTGAATTCTCCCAGTTACGACCACGATCTTTCTTTTTACCTGCAGCCTGGGGCTTATCCGCTAGACTCTCACATACTTGACGCGTCTCGACGACTTTAACTTTCATTAACTCTTTCAAGAACACTCAAAATGATTCGCATTACGACTGGACTAATCGTTCTTTCTACCCTCGCTACTCTGACATCGGTCAGGGCGGCCCCCCTCACGTCTCTGACTCTTCGCCAGAGCGATTTCCTGCAGCAGAACGGAATCGACGCTCAGCAGCAGAATGCGCGGTTTGCAACGCTAACTGAGAGCGACCCCTGCCAAGGTACGTTCTGCTTCATCTTGTCTCGGCACATCGTCCTTATGTGATTTTCCAGAGGGTAATCAGGGTTGCGTTGAAGGCGGATTCGCACAGTGTGTAGGTGGGCAGTGGCAAGTCAGTCCATGCGCAGCAGATCTATTGTGCTTCGCTCTGCCTCTGGTAAACACTGAGGGCACTAGCATCGCCTGTGACACAGAGGCGGACGCGTTAGCAAGGATTGAAGCGACTGGTGCCACAGGTGGTATCACCGGAGACGGCTCCAGTAGCACAGCCGGAGATGCGGACGCGGACGAAGGGGACTCCGACGATGAGGAGTGCGCTGATGACGAAGAGGCGGAGGAAGACGAGACTGACGATGGAGAGTGCACTGAGGACGAAGATGACGAAGAGACCACAGTCATTCAATCTGCTTCGGAGTCTACCGCTACTGAATCCGCGTCTGCGTCTACCGCCTCAGCGGAATCAAGTGCTGTCGCAGAGACGTCATCTGCCACCTCTGCCGATGTCGCATCCTCCACCGCTGAAGCCAGCACGTCGGCCGGAGAGTCTTCAGCTGCCGAAGCTACTGCTAGTGTTGACCTAGTGACCGTGGAACCTTCTGCCATCCAGGTTGCTGCTACCACGATTCTGCTCACCTCTTCCGTGGCACCGACCCTAAGGAAGCGTCAGATTGTGAATGGAACCCCTTCTAATGTTCCCATCCAGCTGACGACGACCCCAATTGCTTCCACTGA
>RZIO01000005.1:2423481-2434947 GCA_004338095.1 Gloeostereum incarnatum
CTTAATCAGGTCCAGAACACTCTCGATCGAGTGGAGCGCGAAAGTCGAATCATGCAGGCTCAGGTAAGTGAATTCAATTATTTCTCTGCCCACCCTTGGTTTGCTCACCGCTCGGGGAAGGTGTTTAATCGTAGCTTGTCTGGAGGAGGGCTTGGACAGGGAGCATATAGAATTGTCATCTTTCCTGATGGTAGTGACCCTACCCAAGCCCCGGTTAGTGTTAGATCAGAATATCTTTGTCACTGAGTTCTGATGATATCTATAGCATGGCCTCCCGCATATAGCGAGTCTGCAAGTCCTCCGTGCTCTCCCAACAGCTGTACGACAGCAATATCTTGTGAATTATGGGTATAATATTGCTGGTATGACTATTGCCCAGGAGGAACATATGCTAGGCATGCACATTGGGGTCAATGTAGTCTAGATTTTGCATCTGTGCTATGCATCTTTCTTTTTTTGCTGGAAATTAGACTAGCATTGTAAGAATATTGAGATGACACCAGTGCATCCAGTTAATGCTTGGAAATGCCAAGTCTGGTTTTTTAGTCCTTCAAACATCTTCCCTGAATGTTGTTCATGGGCCATTCATGGGGGATATACAGTGTAATTTCTTGCCACATTTTTCACTCCTTGCAGATGTTGTCTTCCCAGACAGGTGTATATTCCTGAATAAAAAGGGCTTTTTTGAGTTTTTTAATCTCTAGAGCCTGCTCTTCACAGCGTGAGTCTCATAAGTTTCCGGAGCCGGCATGAGTGGCCACTGGCTAAGGAAGATGACATGTCACATCACGCCAGTCAGAGGCACATGACCGCGCCCGTTACATCAGCACTGCCACGACTGCGTGCTGTGCACGGACCTCTTTCATCGCACACGATCATTGAATGTTAAGTATATACCCTCCTGTGTTTTAAAACCTTTTGCATACCACCCTTTCCAAATTTAACACCTCACAAGAATCTCACACCTGCCGTCCCAAGTCCGTGGTTTCATAGAATGGCGTCGTCTTCGATGATAGTATAGCCCTCTTATTAATCCTCATTAATGGATTACGAAACCTCATGAAACGTGAGATTCATGTTTATGCTTCGCTAACACGAAGTAAGGACTTTCGAAACCTGTGTCTGACGCCGCAAGCCTTGATAGGTAAGTCCTTGAAGGTTGGGGCTCCTCCCTTCTTCTTCTTCTTTTTGCACAGTTATAGCATACAATATTCGTCAGGTCTCTTCATGTGTACACAGCCGTATGAATGTGCAAAGTTCTAATGCTTACCAGGACAATCACGCCCCAGGCCGATCAGCCATTAATCACATGCATTCAGCGATCAATCTTACTCACTTGTTCCGTTCAATCGGCACCGACGGTCTTTATAAAGACTCGCGTGTCTAAGGTGAGGTAGGCAACCGTCTTACCTTCCTACTCTACCCCTTCGTACCCATACCCTGCCATATTATGTCTGATCCAGACTCAGATATGGTCATTCGAGAGGTAAACCCATGTTGGCATTAGGTCTCTAAACGCTTACTTGCTACTCAAATAAAGGTGACTTCAAATGTGTGGACATTCTCAAAGTGTGTATCAAAATACTTTATGTTTGTGTTCATTGTAGTGAACACCTATACAGACCTTTTGCGCGCTTTGGTTTGATTCCATTTGGAGGGCGTTCTACCGCCGTAAAGCTCTCCACCGGCAACGTCTGGGTCCTCGCGTCTACGCCACTTTCAGTCGAGACGAAGAAGACGATTGACGATCTCGGTCCAGTCAAGTGCATTTTTCTTCTACTACTCCTATGTACATGGCACTGACGATAGCCGTGGCGAAGATGGATCATGGCGGGCGACGTCGTTCATCATTTGTTCCTCGGTACGCTGCGTCATCCTGCGTCATTTGTAATGTGTTCCGACAATCATGTTCAGGAGACTTCAAGAAAGCATATCCTGATGCGAAGGTGATTGGTGTGCAAGGTTTAGCGGAGAAGAAGAAAGCCGAAGGCTTGACTCTTGATGGAGGTACGTGTGAACATTCCTTCAATTAGTGGTTCTAATCTCCTCGCAGCGTACGGTGTCGACCCGGAAGGAACAACCTATGGGTTTGAAGACGAGGCCAGTCGCACATGTCCACATCCCTCATTTCTTCCTAACTCCGACCAGATCAAAGCGTGCTACTTCCCTGGATTTGGCAACAAAGACGTTGCGTTCCTTCATATCGAGTCAAAGTCTCTCATCCTCGCCGACCTTCTCTTCAACCTTCCACCTAAAGAACAGGTACACCGTTTAACTTGCTGGTGGATTCATGTTAGTAACTACATCTCTCTACAGTACTCAAAGTCGAAGAGTCGTTCGACGATTCCGTTTTTGGGAAACGTCTTGAAGCCCGATAGTGCCCTCATGAGGAACATGTTATGGTCCTTAGGAACTGACAAGGAGTGCGTTCACCATTGGTTTCTCTCCTAAATTTCACATTCTAAGGCTGACGGCTGACGCTAATTAGTGCCATGCGTCGCGATATCAAGACGGTTGCTGAATGGGATTTCCAGCGTATTATTATGTGTCATGGCGTAGGTTATTCTTACTCTGACAAAAAGCTGTCGTACTGAATACGCACGATTTAGGATGTGATCGAGTCAAGCGCGAAGAAATTGTGGAGAGATGCATACGCCAAGTACAATGTGTAAGAGAATGTGGCGTCATCTCGCTGGCCGTTTTCTTTCCCGGGACTTTCTAGCCTCTAGGTGTATACTTGTAGTTTAGTTTCTGTACGATTCCTTTAATGGCGAACTCTGTTTTTTTGTGTCGAGGTAATGTGTTACATGAGCATACATAATAACATGTCATCAGTGCTTCACCTGCAACAAACCAAATAACTTCCCTTTCTGTTCAGCTTTCCTGTTTATCTCCTCCTTCACCTCGTGTTCCATCTCCTCGTCAGATAGATGTCCACCTAGGGAGTACCATACGACTGCCGCCATTCCCAAGACAGCCGAGAGAACGCATCTGCGCATAACACGGTCAGCGCAGGTGCACTTTTTCCGAAGTCGACTTACCCAGCCATGGCGCCAATTCCCCTCGAATGCCACCCCAAGTTCTGAGGGAAGGGACCAAGCGTGAGACCGCTGAGATCTTGCGCGTCCGAATGACCCGCAGCGTTTCCGGCCGTAGAGATTCCCAGCGCCGCACAGTTATCGTACATCTTCTGAGGCGGACGTTGTGTGCGCTCGTTCAGGAGGGTGAGTGGTGCCTCGATGAACGTCACGGCGAGTCCGACTTCGAGATGCCATTCGATGTGGCCTTGTGTCGTGTCGTGCCATCAGAAAAAGAAGGGGGGGAGGAAGAATAATAATAAGTAAATGCTGCTCACAATGGAAAAAAACCATGCTCCGGGATTGTCGGCGACAAATCTGAGAGTGGCGCTGCCCATTGAGGGGATTTGGATCGTATCCCGCCGCATGGGATTTTGTTGTCCTTCGACGATGGGTGGGTTGAGCTCGGGATCGTCCGAGGTGTAATCTTCCGAACGCCCCATGATGGCGAACTGGTGTCCGTGCAAATGGCTAGAAAGAAGAAAGGCAACGGTTAGGTAACGAAAACTCGTTGGATAACTTGGAGAGATTCTTACAAAGGATGTTTCCCTGCATCACCGTTCTTTAATACGATATCCACCACCTCTCCGTATTCGAGTACGTGGGACCAGGGTCCATATGCAGGTTCCACGGTTGAATTGTCGCCCAGGCTTAGCATGCTGAAGATCCCAGGTACGACGGGCGTGTTGAAGGTGATCTGGTTGAACATCGCGTGGTTCGTTCCATCGTCCATCGTGTCGAAGATGACTTCGAGATCGACGGTCTTTGTAGACGGAGGGAATGAGAGCACTTCGATTGGAACGAGCGCTACATCGTCGGTGTCGACATATTCGTCGATGAAGCCGAGGTCGGTCGTGGGTGCTGAAGACGAGTATGTGATGGACGATGTGGTATCTAGCACGTACGCACGAAATCACTGAGCATCAGTGACACAACGCCGCAATGATTGAAAGACTGACTTGGGTTCAATTCCGGAGGGACGGTGTCGAACATGTCAATGTCCATGTTGGCATGGATCGCCCAGTTGGCTGAAGTATCGTTTCGAGCAGTAACGAGGATGGAGTAGCGCTGAGCGACAGTTAGGCTTATCAAGTCGACTGGTGCTTCCTCTACGTCGGTCTAGTATAAAACATGTTCAATACATGATCAGTGAGGGGATCCAGGTATGAGTTACTCACACCGTCGACTTCGATCTACATTTTTGGGATCAATACACGTTGGTAACAGAAGCCGAAATGGTTGCTTACAATCCGCATATCATGACCATCAATCCAGAAGAAAAACATCGCAAACGCAGAAGTGTTCACAACCCTCAGTCGGTAGGTCTTCCCGGCCTCGAAAGGCAGTGTGGTGTTCTCATTGAAACCCACGGCGGACGTCACGGTGGATGGGGAAGTGCCATCTATCGGAGGGAGATATTGCCCGTTTTGTGCAAAGTAAATAAGTGACGAGTCTGTGGAGCAGCGATTGTCAGATAGTGCTATGCGAGAGATTGAAATCATAGCATACCGGGAACGGGCTCAGCACCACCGGGGTTCGCGATGCTGATGAAGTCTTGAAGAAGAACGGAGTGTTCGGTGTGGTACCAGTCGCTGAGGATCACAGTGAATTCTTCATCGTAGTTGTGTGCCTCTTGAGGTGGATGAATGATGAAGCTGGATTTCAACCCGTCGACGTATTGACCTGAGAAGGACACCCTATCAGTTGCTGTCCGATGGAAGGCCGAATCACAGCTACTGACCCTAGTTGAATAGAACGTGAGAATTGTGTGTAGATAGACTAAGAAGAAGAAATACCTTATTGTGCGCGTGAACCCAGTATGTCCCCCATTGACCAGACGAGTTGATAGGTACCTCATAGTCGAATGTACCTCCTGGCGGTATGCCACTACCGAATTCGGTTAGTCTTCGTTTCGGAGGTCCCGGGTAACGTACCATTCCGTCACTCCTTCAGCGCCGTCCATCCATGAAGTCGAGTTGAAGAACATCCCGTGGTGATGAAGCGTGGAAGATTGCTCCAAAGAGTTTGTAACATGAACGAGCAGAGAATCTGTAGTGTTCACTTCGACGGGCGGCGGTCTGCGCGTGTCAGTTAGCGTCTCTGAAAACTCCCCCAAAGCAGAGAAAGAACTTACGGCCAAGTACCGTTAACGCCGATTACACGCCGCTCAAACAAGCCATCTGGGTTGGCGTTCTCAACGTAGGTGAGATTCCACCACAGTTCATGGACGCCAGCGAGGACAGAAGTGGAAGAAAGAGCAAGGACAACGGCCAAGGATCCAGTCTGCTTCATGATGGAAATGGAAGAGACCGAGGGGGTATAGCCATCCCGTATGTAATAATGTATTCTTAAGAGGGGGTTACACAAGGTCACGTCCGATAAAATGCCTCAGGCTTTGACAGGAGGATCCAGATCCGAGTCGCTATTATTAGAGCAGTGGTGATAAATCGTGGTGGATGGGACGCGTGTAGATAGGGGAAAGGGCATCTATTGGTTCGGTATTGTTGAATACGTTAGGCGGGGCGACAGAGAGATGGCCAGCAGACGAGGAGCGAGGCAAATGGAAGTTCAGCCATCCTCTTGAGAACCAAAAAGGTGAGAAATAACATCTGGAGAAAGTAATTTCAGGTGGGCGAATTGTTCCGCAAGGGGTCTCCGCATACACCTTGATTCGAGGCGGAAGCGTCGAAGCATGACATGACAACATGTTTTTTTTCGAGCAACCAACATCGTATTTCACAACTGAAAAGAGTCTAACCATAAATTAATTCGATGTGCCTTGTTTTACAACAGACATCGAGGGATCCAGGTCGCCGCCACAAATGTTCGAGGTCCAAGAGTGACTGTTGACATCAACTTCCGCGTCTTTTTTTAGCTATTCCCATCTTATCTGATTGCATATTTATCGCTATCTCTGATGGTGACAACCAGCGTGACATGAGCTATTTTTATCTTCTCTTCTTCATATACCATGTCGGCAAATGTCAGTCCCTTGCGTCTCCCCTTCTCACGATGGCAAAGAACGTATTTTCTGTTCCCATCTTCTTCATCGTCTTTCGTGAAACGTTGGAGGCTGCTATCATCGTCTCTGTTCTTCTTGGTCTCGTAGAACAAATCGTCCATGAGGACCCTGCTCGTTTCGCTGGACAGACAACTTCAGATTCGGATTCTGCTGAAAACAAGGAAGCCGTTCAATCTGAACTCTCTGGCGAAGAACAGGCAGTTCAGCGTCGTCGCCTGATGCGCAAACTACGAATTCAGGTGAATTGTTATTCCTGGGGCAGATGTCACTACATACATTATTGAAGTGGGTTCTGTCCGTCTGTCCGTCAGATTTTTGCAGGATCAGGGCTAGGTCTTTTCATTGCCCTGGCAATCGGTGCAGCGTCAGTTCCAACCCTTTTCGCTTCCCGGTATCTTCCTGACGTTTCCGGTGTTCAGTTTCATCGCCGTCTGGTTCACTCAGGCTTCGAGCTTGTGGGCCAAGTCGGAAGAGATCTGGGAAGGTGTATTCGAGCTCATTGCGTCCATCATGATATTTGTTATGGGTGTCACCATGCTTAAGATGGATTGCGGTAAGTTCCCTGGCTGTCATGTCGTTATCATGCTGATTATGTGGATCAACAGCCAAGGCGAGGTGGCGTCTCAAACTTCAACGAGCGTTCGACGGGAATAGTATGTCGTCTTTCACTTGCTCTAACACCATAAACAATTGCTCAGCGGTCCCAATAGAGGTCGACGGGAAAGCGAAAACAGGAAAATGGGTTCTCTTCATTCTTCCCTTCATCACTGTACTACGAGAAGGTACTTCATATTCCGTCCTTACCTTACAAGTAACACCTCTAAAACTGTTCTCGCCATCGTAGGTTTGGAAGCCGTCGTATTCGTAGGCGGCGTATCTCTAGGTCAACCCGCCACATCTATCCCATTGGCCACCATTGTCGGCCTCATCTGCGGTCTAATCGTCGGATTCCTGATCTACGAATTCGCCAGCCGAACCAGTAAGATTACGTTTCCTGCCTGCCCGACTCTCAAAAACACTGTCTCACTCACTCACTCACTCACGCACGCACACCAGCCTTGACCGTCTTCCTCGTCGTAATGACCAACCTCCTCCTCCTCATCGGCGCGGGCCTCTTCTCCCGCGCCGTAGGAGCCTTCGAGCGAAACGCGTTCAACACCCTCCTAGGCTCCGACGTCGACGACGCGGGGGGCAGTGGACCCGGATCGTACCCCGTCGCAGGGAACGTCTGGCACTTGGACTGCTGCAACCCAGAGGATCCGCTGTCCAACCAGGGATGGTCCATCTTCAACGCTATCTTCGGATGGAGCAATAACGGATCTTGTGGGTGTTTCTCTTCTTTTCTTTTTGCCTGCTTGTTCCTAGTGACTGATATAGGAACGTTGTAGTGGGGACGATTTTGTCGTATGTGTTTTACTGGATTGCTGTTATTGCGGTGTTGGGGTATATGAAGATCACTGAGGTATGTGCGATGGTTTCTTCCCTCCTCCTTGTGTTCATTAGGCCACAACGCCACGTGTAGGGACGTTCGAAACTCTTCGGCTGGGAAAGCGCCGCCGGAACGCGTCGGAGGGTCAGGAGAGCGGAAAAGGAGAGAGCCCAAGCCGAAGGGCACACCCACGAGGCGTCATCGGAATCAGTCGCCGGAGGTAAGAAGGAAGAAGGAGAAGAAAGGGAAATCGCGATGTTGCCCAAGTGAAAAAGGTTGTAAGTAAGTGTATGTTGATGATCGTGATACAACGAGTCAAGTCAAGTCCCTGTACCGTCGACTAGGAAATCACGCTTTTTTGAGAATCGAGAATCGTCCGTCGGTAATTCACCAAGTGGCACGGAAGCTCGATATTCGAACCGTAGCTAACTCGATACACTGACGTATGAACCGGTGAAGTACGCTCACATACGTCAACAGCGCTGCGAAAATTATCCCAAAAATCACCGCCTCTGGCCAAACGCCATACAGGAGGAGATAGATGAAGACGGAGAGAGAGATGACTGAGATCGTCAACAGCAGGATAGGAATACGTGATTGGAAAGAAAAGAGTAAAAGATCGAGAGATCGCCGCGGCTGGATATGGATCTCGCGCTAATGTGGATGCGGATGTGGATGAGATGAGGGTTTAGAAAAGGAGGAGCTTGAAAGAACTGACGTTGAAAGAAGTGGGCGTGGCCCAATTGTATTTTGATAAGAGCCAAGCGTCGTAGGAGAGCCCGAGGGAAGAGGAGAGGATACCCATGACCACAGATTTTCTCGTGGCCAGCGTATGCAAAGGGAACGAAGAGTCGGGAGTGATCGCGAATACCGCGACGTAGATTCTGAAAGAAACGCGGCCTGTCAGCATCATGGACTAAGGTATGAGACAGTTACCAAGCTTAAGTACTCACCCGGTCAACGCCACCAGCTAAATGCAAAACGACAGTGAGGCGATATTGCTTAATTACTGCATGGGATGTAGGCTGCAACGTACCATTCCGCCTGCATAAGTCCATTCAGAACGAAGCCTCGCAAGAATAGCCTCTATTTCCTCTTCAGTAGTGCTGTTTCTGAGCTTCTGGTATAGAGAAAATGACATTAATAAACGCTCCCAACGGGAGCCTGATGCAATGGGAGGACTGTTAAAGACTGCAGTCCTATCGGGGTGACTGACAAGGATTGCGCCGGGAGGGGGATCGGGCAGGAAAGAATCGGAGAGCGAAGATGAAGGGAAACGGACGTCATCAAATGGTATGAACGGAATGCCGTTGTCACTAGCAGCGTCGGATGAAGTGGTCCGGGTAGAGACTGCAGTCACAAGCCCAGATTCAGAAGCCGCCTCAACGGGAAGTCTGGGAGGTTGATGATCGGGAGGAATAATAGTAGAACTGACAAGCGAGGATGGATCATCATCGCCAACCGGCGGCGACGGAATTCCATCGTCAACAGGAGCAGGTCGGATACTGTCGGAATAGCTGGGAGGGGGCTCTTGGTCAATGTGGTCAACATCAGGGCCTACGGCGTGTTCAAGAGGTGGGGGGAGAGTGTTACGATCGACATCAAGGGAACGAGCCGTCCTGAGGGGCCTAGTTGGGCGGCTCACAGCCCCCATCTTGAAAGTAGAAGAGGTATGGGAATATTGGAAAAGTCACGAAGTAACATATATATATATATATAGGCTTTACAATTGACCCTGTGCGTCGAGGATAATGCACCGCCATTCAAATCAATCCGAACCAGTGGCAAGTGCAAACCTGCGTCGATCTCGTACGCGTGTACGGCGCTAATATCATCACATCTTTCTGATGCCCGAAGACAACCACTCGGCGCTCGCAGCTGGGACGTTGTTGGGAGAAAGTTACAAGACATGGGAGCCGAGAAATCGAAGGGACAGGAATGAGGATTAATGACTGGACCTGCTGTAGATACTTAGTAGATGCTCCCGAGGTAATTGATCAAGGTGACTCTGATTCGTTACAGCGACCCTGGTATCTGGCAGCCAGACAACGATGCATCTCCTGAAGGAGATGAATCATGAGGGGATTGATTTCGTACATTTGACCGGCGCCTTCCTTCGATTGACCAAGTCATCAATGTGCGGAGCTATGCAGTGCGATAATCCGTAATCAAGGCAATGCCTTCAATGTAGGCCTGTGCTAGACGCGGCAAGAGGAAGAATTTGCATCTTCTTTCAATATGAACGCGAGGAAAATTGGAAAGAATGGGAGACGGAATGTATACGTTCTTGACAGGCGGAAGGGAATAGAATCAGATATGTTGGTGTGAAATTACACGGGGAAATGCCGTGAATCGTGACAGTGATCGTGTTCGAGGTGTGAACAAGAGGGAGCTGGCGACTCGACTGTCACAGAATAAGTAAGGAGACAAGAAAATCAAAGTGCGATCAACGGTTACATACGATCTCAGTGAGTAGGTAATGTGGCGGGTATAGTACGCCGCGGCTGTGCTGGTGACGACGCGAGGGACGATTATGTAATTAATTAATAACTTTGCCTCAGCCCATCTCTCGGTCCGACAGCCACTTTCCAAGCGAATCCCTCGGACTGTTTTTCGTGGAAAATCCTAACCAAAAGGTTGTTTGATTACTTATGATATCAGATTTGATCTAATGATAATGCTAGAAGATAATGCACAGTCGGATTCTGTAGTCTCCTTTTTAAGCTCTGCGATCCTCAATGGCACCCTCAGTCATGGGTGCGCATGAAATGTCCATCAAACCTCCGCCAGTGAAGAACCGGAATCCGTCTGGTCTGGAAATAATGTCCCCAACGACGCCCACCCAGCAGTCCACAACAGCCCACAAACGAGCATCCACACTCTCAGTCCAATCTTCTCTCCCAAAGACACCAACGACGCCAAAAACACCAACAGATCTGACTTCCTCAAGACCCGCACCCCCATCCCCTGCCTCCTCCCGGCGAACGAGCACACGATCATCCATACCCAATTCGAGCGCCCTCTCTAGGGCCTCTTCAACCCGCAACAAGCGCCAGTCCCAGCTCTCCATCTCCCACCTCGCACCCCCACAGGAGCCTGTGTACGTCCGCGTCGTCATCAAGATCCGCGACTTTGCCTTTCCCCCCTCGGACGACCGGTACCGTGGGTTAGGGGAGCACGTCCCCAAGCCGTGCAAGCCCTCGCGGCTCAACCGCAAGCTCGGTGCGCTGCCGGACGCGGACGGAGAGGACGACGACAGCGATGATGATGCGGAGAATGAGGATGGGGAGGATGCGTGGACGGGGTTCAAGTGGGGCGCGGGTCGCTTCAGTTGGAGCTTCTCTCCCTCTTCTTCCTCCTCTTCGAACAATGCGGCCTCTAGGCATCAGTCGGAGGGCGGGTTTCCGACTAAGAATGATCTGGATCTTAATTTCACGAATGCGTCCCCGCCGGATGAGGAAGACGAGGATGGGTATGATAGTGCGGAGGAGGAGGGGGAGGGAGGACAGCAGGGGGAGCTCCACCCCGGCATTTACCGCGCGGTGTACGCCTTTGATGGGGAAGGGGATTCGGAGATGAGCTTGGAAGAGGGGCAGCTAGTGAAAGTCATCGGGCGTGGTGGGGGAGTCGGTTGGGCGGTTGCTGTTCGGGAAGGCGTAGACAGCAACGCACACGGAGGCAGCAACCACGCCCTCGTCCCTGAAAGCTATCTTGAAGTTGTCCAGTTGGATGGAGAGGATGAGGACGACGATTAGCGGTTGGATGTACAACCCGTAACTTATATCTTTCTTCTCGTATACTCTTGGTTTTGTCTTGTTGTCCATCTTACACACGTACTCATACTCTTATATTTTAGCGCCTATTTATTATCTATCCAGTTGTGTTCCTTTTGCTCCGACACAACGCCGCAGTGCCACGTGCTGAGTCTGTGGTGCATG
>RZIO01000005.1:2434972-2457690 GCA_004338095.1 Gloeostereum incarnatum
ATTCCAAACGAATCTGAAATCGCACTAATCGGCAATTCAAATGGAAAGATCTTGAAAGCTTATTTACGCTTTCCTGATCCATTTCCAATACGTCGGGGTGTGAGGCTACAAAACAGTAAGTACGCGGGAGACTCCAGTTCAGAAATCAGGAGCGCCGTAGCCTATTGAGTTTGAGTCGAGACAAACATGCACGCAGCAAACGAGCATCAGAAAACACAGAAAGAGCTCCCATGATTCCGGACGCACCACGAGATGCATGCATCAATGATACCTACTCGAGTCAGTGGCACAGAAATAGTGATCCCAAAGACGCGGGCTATACAGGGTACTTACCAGAAGGATGATGTGGGCGTCGGCTTTGGAATTCTAGTCCGAGTGTAATCGGATCTGCCCCATATGACTCCGACTTGATATGAGTCGCCCTTACAAGGAGAAGAAGAAACAATTCAATACAAGAAAAACAACAGGGTACAAGACTTTAGGCCAACGATCAATATCGCACAGAGAAAACGGAGCGCCAAAGGCGGGAAATTGGTTTATGGGTTATACAAGAATAAGAATGGAACGAGGAAGGGAAGAAGGGGTCCGGTGCGCCACACGACTCAAATGGCAAGACGGGACAGAACATCGTACAGCAAGCGAACGAGAAAAAACTGGTTTACGGGTGTTATCAGAGGAGGGAGTAGAGCAAGAGCAGGGTTATGTGCCACAGCCCATGTGGATGACATGATGGCGGCAATGGGAAACTGCTTGAGTGGAAAGGTATCGGAAGCGTATTTACGCCCTCCTAACCCATTTCCAGTAGTTCGCATTGGGAGGCTATGTAATAATATGTGAGCAAGTCGCATCGTAAACAAACATATTAACAGTGCAGAATGTATTATTACAAACCTTAGTAGCCGTAGAAGTGATGTCTGCCCTTCACGTCAGATATGTACTACTGGAGGGTGGAAAATGTGTACGCACGTTCACGGATACACTCGTACAAATCGAAAGTGGCAGGTACTCCCTTCTCGTCTACAGTGACGACGACTCGCACATTTGTAGGGATGACTTTCTGATTGACATCCCAGGCAGGAGTAGTAGCGCCGATTGGTCTAGTAGCCATTGCGGGGAAGATGGGCGGTAAGAGAATGGTGCAGTGGGGTGTCAAGGCTGAGTTGGAAGGAATAGGCTGCCCGTGAGCTTAGCTTTAAATGAAGCAGATCTCGGAAACACCCGTGCGAGAAGACCTCACATCAGATATCTGGGGCATTGTGAGAGCAAGGTCGAGTCAAGAGTACTTAGAAACCGAACCCATAGTATTGTAGGGGCTAGAAGATCTAAAGAGGACCCCTGGCACTTGCATGCTTCTGGAGCCACCACGAGATGCCCAAATCAGCGCCTATTCAACCTAGTAGGCGGAATACGGAAATTCCAAAGACATGGGCCATAAGGGCACAGATCAGAAGGATGCGTGGCGGAAGTTCAGTCGGAGACTAAAAATCTGTCAGGGTCAATGGCAATCCACTGATGTACACTTACCACGTCGCTCCTATCTTTCGATCATTGTCGTGTTGCAAAACTCTTTCAGATGTCTTCGGGGCTAAATACAGATGCTATATTAAAACGGATTAGAAAGTATTTCTCGGACTCCAATGCGATATTAGAGGAGTACACGCAAGGTTGAGCTCCATCAGTTTTCTACCCCGTGCGACGTGTTAACCAGCAGTTCACAGGGGGCAGCCATATGGTAAGCTCACCTCCAACCTTGAAACTCTCTTCAATTGAGCTCCTTCCAGACATATATTGCGACATTATCAAACCAACGAAAGGTGTTCGTGCGCGTCCAGAGATCCCTCTTTACCTCTTTGGGTCTCAGTGCTGGCCTCGCCTCAGACTACAAGATGCCTTCCGAAGTTGGTCTATCTTGGAATGATCTCCATCTTTACTGATTCACGCGTAAACTCAGGTGGCTACCTTACGCTTCCTTCGGGAAAATACCAAGATCCCTGTGCCCGCTGTGTACTTTTACGATGCTGATTCCGATAGCGGAGTGGGAGCTCAATGGATGGCAATAGAATACGTGGGCATCATCCACTGATCTAATCCTCCCAAGAATGCTGACTACAGAATGCTGATTACGTCCCATAGGTGGATGGGGTCGTCCTCCACAGTGTTTGGCACAGAATGTCCCCTCAGCAGCGTGAACACGTATGTCTGGCGATGGCTGATATCTGGTCCGACTTGATCCAGCTATCGTTCGATGCCATAGGAAGTCTATACGAGAGCGAAGATGGCGGCTTCTCTGTTGGCCCCATGACGTGCCTACCTTCCACGAGTACAGCAGCCGTCGCTGCCCCCGCTTTCAAGAAATCAGGACCTTTCTCTTCTCCTCGTGATTGGCTCCTCGCGATTGCACGAAGAGATCTGGACTATGTCAGCACATATCCGCGCCCAGAGGAGACTCCCTTGTGGATCAAATCGGTGGTAGAGTCACTTCCTCAGTCGGATGAGCTCAGACTGTGCTCCAGCCTTCCGGCGTCAAGAATCGCATTGGAGCATGTGGACTTCTCGCCTCACAACGTGCTCGTCGATTCAGTCGATCCCACACATATTGTCAGTGTAATAGACTGGGAGGCGGCGAGGACTGTACCGCTGTGGGGCATGAATCCTCACTTTCGATGGCCTAACGAAGATATCTCGGAACAGAATCGCTTAAAAGCGCTCATGAGAGAGAGGATCATTTCCCGAGTACCTGAATGGAGCTCTGCCACTGGCATTGAATGTGAACAGTTGCGAGAGCTTGAGACAAGGGCGCTGATTAGCGATTGGAATCCAGAGTCGATCCAGTCGGAGGGCTGTTCCTCGTATCTTTTTATGACAGATCCCAGTTAATGCTGGTGGTGCCCCATCAGTGACGCCTACAACCGCTGTCCGCGGCATGGGGTCTGTTACTTTTACCGTTTTACTCGCCATGTGATCAAGAGAATACATCCGAGAGCTTAGAAAGTTTGTTGTCGCAGCACCTTGCGATGAATCGCAAAGCATATCCGGGTCCTACACCTACATGTTCCCGTAAGGAGTCAGAGCGAAAGCTTGTACACAATTTGAGGGTGCACAATCGAGAGCCCTCCGGCGTCACCTCATGCTTCTAGACGCAGCAGAATACAATAATCTCAAAGGATGAATCTGGTTCACAAGAATCTGATTCTGATCCCGATTTACTAATCATCCTCCATGTTCTGGGTTTCAATCGGAGCCTATATTTCTTCAGGGTCTGCGATCCTCATATGCACCCACTGATCACGTCAATCACCATCTTTCCTTGCATCGACAGACTCTTTTAAATGACTTCTAGTATAAACGTGAAGGCTCTCACCGGGCGGATTGGAGAGCATTTTTCCGAGCCCAAGGTGTTATTAGAAGAATATCAACAAGGTTAGAATTTGCCAAATCAGCTACTTACGCCAACACTAACGAATGGACGTCCTTACTACAGGGGGGTGCCATATGGTAAAAGGACTATGTTTAGTCTCCTGAGCTCCCCAAATAAACTTCGTACAGACTTACATTGCTACATTATCCAATCAACGAAGGGTGTTTGTGCGCGTACAAAGAACGGTTTTCGCTTCTTTGGGTCTCCTTGTTGCGCCCGTGTCGGACTATAAGATGTCATCTGAGGTAATGTCGGTGTGGGCTAGCATTTCCTATTGCTGACGGATAAGCTAGGTTGCTACCTTGCGGTTTCTTCAAGGTCGTACCGACATCCCAGTCCCATCTGTATTCTTCCATGACAAGGACACCGATCATATGGTAGGGGCTGAATGGATGGTAATTGAATACGTATGTATATTGTACTCCACTTTAAACACTCACACACCCAACTTATGCCCTAGATGGATGGAGTCAACCTTCAAAACGTTTGGGATGAAATGTCATTCAATCAGCGCGAGCAAGTGTGCCTCGAGATGGCCGACGTCTGGACAAAGATTATCCAGTTATCATTCGACACCATCGGAAGTCTGTACGAGAGCAAGGATGACGACTTCTATGTCGGGCCCATTGCCCGCTTAGCATCGGACAATGCCTACTCAGTGGCTCCTCCCGCATTCGAGAAATCAGGACCTTTCTCTTCTCCTCGTGATTGGCTTCTCGCAACCGCTCGAAGAGATCTCGACTATGTCAGCTCATATCAGCGGCCGGAGGAGACTCCCTTGTGGATCAAATCGGTGGTAGAGTCACTTTCTCGGTCGGATGAGCTGAGACTCTGTCCTAGTCTTCCGGCCTCAAGAATCGCATTGGAACATATCGACTTCTCGCCTCACAATGTACTCGTTGATCCAGCTGATCACACACGAATCGTCAGCGTGATTGACTGGGAGGCGGCGAGAACCGTACCGTTGTGGGCCATGAATCCTCGCTTTGTATGGCCCAGCGAAAACATACCGGAACAAAATCACCTGAAGGCTCTGATGAGAGAGAGAATTATCTCCCGGGTGCCGGAGTGGCAGTCTGCCACCGGAGTTGAGTGTGAACGGTTGCGAGAGCTTCAGAGAAGCGCACAGATTAGTGATTTGGATCCGGACGTGATCAAGGACTTTTCACCTTCGTCTCATCTTTTCATGACAGATCCCTGGTGACACTGTTGGTCTTCTGTCAGGAGACCATGATTCCTTACTATCCTCCACATTACGATGGAATCTATGGTCAGTTTTATCAGATTCACTTCGAAATGAAGTATAGAGGGCAGTATGTTCTTGTAGCCTCTGAGTACTGTAGATGCATCTAAATGCTCAAGGATCTCTGAGCCCCAAGACCATGCATGAGCAGAGATTTTCGGGCGAAGGGATTAGCCTCGAAAGGGTAAGTCGAACCAGTAACATAAAAAATAGCGGAACCATTACTTACATCATGACGGCAAGAAAACGAGGATCCAGAGGTATTAGAGCCGGAAGGAATGGTCTGCCTGCGAGCCGATACAGGAACGAGTTTCTGAAACACCCTTGCAGAGCCACGTCAGATTATACAAGGAGATACAAACTGGGTACTTGATTTCGAATGCCGTGAGAGGAGAGTCGGAGTCATATTATTGTAGGCGCTAGGTGATCTAAGAAAGACCCCTGATACTCTCCCGCACCAAGAGATATCCACAGGACATGATTATATCAAAGAAGCGGACTGAAAGGTTATCAGATCACAATTGAGAACAGCAGATGGTAGAATATGGGAGGTGGGCTAGTGCCGTATATTATGACCCTTGGTTCAATAGGAAAAGTGGACCTCATCGGTACCGTGATCCGGGCTCTGTTTAATTGTTTTGGTAAGACAGCTAGGCCGAGGACGGGTGGCGTTGGCTAGCGCTACTTCAGTCGGAGTCTGAAGTTCTGTCCACCTTCCGTCTCCCATCTCTCGGTCTGTCCTAGTAGTCGCGTCCGAAAACTTCCGCAAGATGTCTTCGGGATTAAATTCAGAAGCTATAATGAAACGGATTAAAGACTATTTCTCAGACCCAAATGCGACATTAGAGGAATACATGCAAGGTTGGGCCCCCGTCTCGTTCAGTTCTCCACGCCTTGAGTATGACGTGTTGACAAGCAGTTTACAGGAGGGTGCCATATGGTAAGCTCATCTCAAACTTTAGGGCTCTCGACAATTCAACTCTGGCCAGACATATATTGCGACGTTATCAAACCAACAAAAGGTGTTCGTGCGCGTCCAGCGATCATTCTTCGCCTCTTTGGATCTCGCGGGCCTCGCCTCAGACTACAAGATGCCTTCCGAAGTGAGTCAATCTTCAAATTCTCTGGGCCCACTTCACTGATTTATATATAAACTCAGGTGGCTACGTTACGCTTCCTTCGGGAAAAAACCAAGATTCCTGTACCTTCCGTATACTTTTACGAGCCTGACTCCGGTAACGATGTGGGAGCTCAATGGATGGCAATAGAATACGTGAGTGCAGAATACTGAAAAAAAACACTTCTGAAATGCTCATTACGTGCCGTAGGTGGACGGGGTCGTTCTCACCAGTGTTTGGCGTGAAATGTCGCCTGAGCAGCGCGAACGCGTTTGTCTTGAGATAGCCGACATCTGGGCTGATTTGATCCATCTATCGTTCGATTCCATCGGAAGTCTGTACGAGAGCAAGGATGGCGACTTCTATGTCGGGCCCATGACCTGCTTACCGTCGACCAATTTCTACTCAGTGGCTCCTCCCGCATTCGAGAAATCAGGACCGTTCCCTTCTCCTCGTGATTGGCTTCTCGCAACGGCTCGAAGAGATCTAGACTATCCCAGCTCATATCAGCACCCAGAGGAGACTCCCTTGTGGATCGAATCTGTGGTAGAGTTGCTTTCTAGGTCGGATGAGCTGAGACTCTGTTCCAGCCTTCCGGCTTCAAGAATTTCATTGGAGCACGTCGACTTCTCACCTCACAATATACTCGTTGATCCGGTCGATCACACACGAATTGTCAGCGTGATCGACTGGGAGGCGGCGAGGACCGTACCATTATGGGGCATGAATCCTGAGTTTCGATGGCCTAAAGGAGATGTACAAGAACAGAATCATCTGAAAGCGCTCATGAGAGAGAGGATTGTTTCCCGAGTACCGGAGTGGGAGTCTGCTACTGGTGTTGGATGCAAACAATTGCGAGGTCTTGAGATAAGTGCGCGGCTTAGTAATTGGGATCCAGAAATGTTCCAGTCGGAGGGCTCTTCTCCACATCTTTTTATGACGGATCCCCGATAATGCTGGTGGTGCCCCATCGGTGACGGCGACGGCCCCTGTCCACGGTATTGGGTGGGTCAGAATATGGTCCGTTGCTTTATTCGTGTTACGCTGTTTACTCGCTTCGTCTAGATTAATATAATCAAGAGACTGCGCATGAAATGGAGCTTAATGAACCACAAACCCTACCTAGTAGTTTTATAAACTTGTATGTCTAAGCGAGTGTGCCACTTGTCAAGACCTTGTAAAGTGTAAATGGATATTGACAAAGTTTCATACATAGCAAAGCTCTTTCTAAATTCTCATCCAAGGAAATAAATCGAGTCGATTTAGAGGCTACTGGTGGGCTCCTTGTTATCCAATGCAAACGGGTAGTCGGTGTATCCTTTCGGGTCATTGCTTCCCAGCAAATAATACAAGTTCCTGTCACCCTTGATGACAGGGATGTCGTCCTTATACCGGTATGGCAAGTCGGGCTAGACGCGTGTAGCGCGTCAGTACATTGATCAGGGTCAAGGCAAAAGATGTAGCTCACGTTGGCAATGAAGTACCGCGAAAAAGCGATGAGCTCGGATGGATGCTTGTCTGCGACCTCTATCGCCAGCTGCTTGTGGTAACCACCGGCGCTGATGAACGGCCTGTTTCCCCAGATCTCACGGAGGAAATCGTTCGACTGCCCTTCAGGAATGTCAATGTCATTATACCCTTGCACTCGGGGTTCGACCACGTGAATGTACGCGAGCTTGGGGTAACGATCCCGCAGCTGTGTAGTCACGTAGCTGAACGTAGGTTTCGGATCGTCCATGAACATGTCTAGAGAAGTGAAGTTAAATCAAAGACCAAAGTCTAAGCTTTTCGATTGCCTTTATATTGGTTCCATGGACTGAATCGGATAGCGGTTTTCTCTTCCCCTACAACCTTAACGACGGAGTCGACAACTTCCAGGGCAAATCGGGCTCGGTTTTCGATGCTTCCACCGTACTCGTCCGTCCGTTTGTTGCTGACGTCCTGGAGGAACTGATCAACAAGGTACCCATTGGCACCGTGAATCTCCACGCCATCAAATCCAGCACGATGTACAGCGTTTGAGGCTGCTACACCATACAGCCTGACGTAGTCCTGGATCTCACCGACGGTTAAAGGGCGAGGCGGGGGCGAATCTTTGTAGTCCGTAAGCCCAATAGCAGACGGAGCGACATACTCCAGATTCGGGTCTTCCGCCTTGAGCTGATCGTACACCGCAGTACGACCTAAAGCCCAGAGCTGCAGATATATGAAGGAACCGTTTGCGTGAACGGCTTCCGTGACTTTTTTCCACGACGCGATTTGTTCATCAGACCAAATGCCTGGGGTGTGAGAGTAGGTACCAGCTTTGGCTGCGATCAAGGTGGCTGCAGGGAGGGGGAGAGGGCATGAAGGGGGTTTTCCCAACTGAGAAAGGAAAGCTTCACCTTCAGAGATAATTAAGGTTCCTGGGGTTCTAGTTCGCTGTTCGTAGTATGTCGCAACTAGAGGGACTTGAACGTGGTTCTTGTCCGCTCGAAAACGCGTCGTAGGAGCATGCACAATGCGATGCTGCAGCTGGATATCGCCGATAGTAATGGGCTTGAAGAGGTTAGATGTCGCGTCAGACATTATGGCAAAGTGGACAACGCGGATATCGATGGAAGATTTTTGCTTCCCATCGCACTTTTATGCCTCTGGAAATTTCCGAACTTGATTATGAATCCCGAGAACGAACAGCGCGAAGGGAAATTGCTGACTGATCTGGAATTGGTGCCCGGGGTCATTACATAATGATTACTCAGCATATCAGGTCCTGTACGTAAGCGCTATGTACGTTATCCACGATATTAATAATATTTATTCACGCGTCTTGGACGCGCTGTTTGCCCAAACATGCCTCAGGTACCTTGGACAGACTCCCAAGGATGCAATTACATACAAGGAATTGTAAGAAATGTGTTCATCATGATGCCGTTCAAGCTTCCATCATCTGCATGGCGCCAACAACAGCCCGCCCATTGGAGGTCTGTATCGAACGTTCTCCAGTATTACTTTCAGGGAGGACAAAGATTTTGTCCTCGAACCACGGCGCAATAGGCAGGGTATGTACTATTCGCCTCTCCTGCATCTTATTCCGCGCGTCAATGATCAGGTCCGGCACAAGTTCTGTGATATCCTCCTCGGGGCTATAGGACGAGTTCTCGTGCGCTCCGACAAGGAGATGACTAGTTTGGAAAGAGATTGGCACACCACCTTGAGCCTGCAGAAGAAGACCAAGGTAGTCCAAGGGGAGGCCGGGAGGGACTAGAGCCCCGGAATCGCAACGCGCAGTCATAGTGAGGGATTACAGCTTTAAACAGGATTAAAGCAAGGCTCCTGTCCGCTTGTGAGGTAACATCACCCGTGTTGCCAGCAATGTTGATGGGCATCTTCTAGCTGGAAGAAGCTCTTCCATCCCGGTCTCTGTCCGTCAGGCAGTCAACGCACAGCCAGAGAGTAGTGAAGAAACATCGCGACCGGTACGTAAAAAAATCCTTTCTGAATTCTAATCCAATAAGATAGGTCCTACTTTCCAGTGTCTAGAGACTACTGGTGAGCTCCTCGTCGTCCAACGCGAACGGGTAGTCTGTGTCCTTTCGGGTTGGACAACGTGGATATCGATGGAAGATTTTTGCTTCCTGCTCCGCTCTTATACCTATGCAGAACGGTTCTTCCACATAATCTATACGTACTCGTCCTGAGAATACTGTTCGTGAACTTGTTTGACTCCCCGGATATTGGACTGCCACCTGGAGATGGCCTAATGGCGTTTTGCAAGGGCCGGCTTGCCTTAGGGAAGCTGTATATACGCAGACATGACTCGCAAGTCGCGAGCAGCACGGACCCTGGCGGTGAAACCCTCAATGGGACCTTGTGCCGGTACAACATATGGACCCCAAGGGACCACCTTAGTTCTGGAGGGGATATCGAAGGAGCGTGCACGTGTATGACGCAGTACTAGTATTGCGGCCGACAGTGGTGCATCGTTTGAAGACGTTCAATGAGATGCTCGCCATTGCTGGTCAATTGAAGTGCCTGCCGGCCAACATGAAAGAGACTGACGCCGACGGGAAGCTGGTGCTCTTCTCGTTAAACCTACTATCCGTGCTTTTATAATTTCGAACGTGAGAAACAACGGGTACTTACTGTTCAGGCGTTCCGGGGGTTTTGCCGGTGCAATTGGGAGCGAGACAGGGCTGGTATAGAGAGTCATGACAATTCTTTGTTGGCATTTTGAGTATAAAAGATAGGTAAGCACTAAAAATTGTTTATAAGCAATAAGGACAAGGTAAACAGACTGACTCACGACGGACGCAGACGACTTACGGCTCTTCTGCCAGAGCTCCAAAGTAGATTGACATTAATACATGAGCTACATGATACATCGTGTGTACGTACAATACAATAGAGGGTGACCGCATACGAGAACATATACATATCCATAATACCCTATTCAAGAACAAAAGACCAGAGATATAAATACAAGAGGTAGACGAGCAAAATCTGACATTTGATATAAGACTTGGCGGGATTGTTGGTATAATTGTGCACTTGTCCGCCTCAGCAATCAGTGGACCCTACCTCCAAGAGGAGGGCCGCGACTGAGTTCCACTCCAACTTTTTGCACCATCTGCATCCCCAATGGCGCCAGTGCCTCACGCCATGCACAGACTCGCCTTCGACCGTTGAAAATCTGCGTCGATCGCTCTCCAGTCTCACCTTCGGGGCCGAAGACAAAGACCTTATCCTCGCACCATGGCGCCTCGCCATACGCAAACGTAATCCACTTCTCCTGCATTGTATCGCGCACACGAGTATAAGACCACTCGTCCACCGGTGGTGAGCACCACTCGTCCACCCGCTCCAAATCAGGCTCCGTTTCGTCGCTCCGGATCGTCGAAGAAGAGGACCCTAGACTCTCGTCATCGTCCTCATCATCACTGAACGAAAAACAGAAACAGTCTTCCCCCTCATCCGAGACAGGGGACGTCGGAAACGCCTCGGGAATAGTGTCAAAGAGATAAATCAGATCCACGGCGTGATGAGGGATTCCCCTCTTCGGCCCATCCTGATCAAACACATAGCGGTATACGCCTCTCCCGCCACGTTCATGACGCGCATTCTGCGCCACACACTCCGTAGGCCAGGCCACACGAGCGTCATTGATGAGGTCGAGCACACGTTCTGTTATCTCTTCCTCGGGGCTATAGGACGAGATTTCGTACGCCCCAAGGAGATGGCTGGCTTTGGAGAGAGATTGGCACACCGCCTTGAGCCTGCGGACAACGGCGGAAGGACTCCAGTGCGACGCCGGGAGGGACCACAGCACTGAGTCGCACGCACAGTCGCCTATCATGAGGGGTTGGAGGTTTGATGGGAGGTGAACAAGGCTTCTGTGCGCTTTTGAAGCGATATCACGATGGTGATGATGCTGATGGGCGTCCTCTAGTTGGAAGAAGCTCTTCCATCCAGGACGCAGGAAAACACCGTCATCGACCACACGCATGGTTTGGCCGAAGGCCAACAATTTTTCCGCATCGACTGAGCGGAGCTGTGCAGTGGTGGAGATGTGTAGTGCGGACATAAGCCTGGAGAGGTGCCATCCTGCACCAGCCACATCTGGCAGAGCAGTGTCGATAACTGCGCTTTGTACGATGGCTCGGTGGAACAGCGGTTTGGCCTGGTTGCAGGTGGAGATGAGGTGGCAGACGATATCGGATGCACCCGTGGATTCCCCGAAGAGAGTCACGTTAAGAGGGTCACCGCCAAATTCACCGATGAAATGGTGGATCCACTCTAGAGCCCTCCGTTGGTCTCTCAAGCCTAGAGATAGAGGTCAGCAACACGTATACGATCGCACAGCAGTCGGCTATGACGGACCGTAGTTGCCAACACCTTCCTCACCAGCCTGCCTGCAGTCTTCGCGAAGCTGAGGGCTCGCGGCAAAACCGAAGAGGCCAAGTCGGTAGCTTGAAGAGTAAATCTATTCAATGGTACGTCACACGACCACTCAAAGACAGCACTTACTTGAACGTAACCAGGATGACGGGCTTTCCGATCAACATGCTTTTCTGGACTAGACGCCCGCCGTCATATACCCAGCTGGAGCCTGACCCTCGATCACCTCCCCTGTGAAGTTGTCAATTTTAGTCACATAAGCTTGTTCCGGGAAAGGAAAAAGCGTGGCGTACCCGTGAACCCAAACCATGACGGGAACCCGAGAGTACGGCGTGAGCCCGCCAGGACACGTAATGTTGAGGTTTAGGCACTCAAATTCGTTTTGTTTGAGCGCCTGCTTCGCCCAGGTAGTAGAACTTTCGTTTTCAGCGATTCCGAATAAGGACTCTTCTAAACTTTTCTTGCTTTTTAGTTGAGGGCATACTGGGCTGTAGGCGAACAGTGAGTATGAGAAATCAGGAGCTGAAACGGGATGGATAGCGCGCACGTACCCGAACTTAGTACAATCCATTCGGGAGCGAGGATATGAGACGCAGAGTTTTGACTGGCGGAAACGAGCAGGAATAGAGGCATACTTGATACCGCGATACTGATGTACAGGAGCTTGAAGAGAAGAAATCGGATGCACTGTCCCATGAAACGTCGTGCCTAAGGTGACGTGGTGAACGTCGGGCGCAGGAGCGTTGAATACAGAGGGCATTTGAGAGATCGAGACGAGAATATTGCAGCCAGGGAAAAGGAAGAGAAAGAGTTATGTATGATGTGTGTTGGGCTGCTACTCAAGAACACAGGCATCGGGGATAGGGGCCGGGTAAGAGATGTAGATAAATCTGGAGGGAGTCCTCAAAAACCTCAGCGGTCTTCCAGGATAGGCAAGAGGTCTCATGTCAATCTCTCATGTGACGTCGGGTCTCCCCGGGTTGCAGAAACAGAAGCCAAGATCACAGCCATAGAATGTGTCGAGAAGGAACGAGAACAACGTGCTAGACAACGTCGAACAGCATGTGCAACGACGTAGAATGGACATAGACGGTGGGGTGACGTCCCGAGACACGAAATAGGTCGCTTGAATCGTCAGCCATGACTTTGCACTACTATCATGGGACTGAGTCGGCGTTGACGGTGAACGTGGCGTGCGCGGTAGACCCTACGTAGGGTCGAAGAGGATGGAAGATCCGGGGGCACTATTACATAGTACGCGTAAGCCGGTGCAAAGCAGATGCCAGATGATGCTGATGGACTCACCTGTAACTGAATTGGTGGGAAGCTACCTAGGTCTCCGCGGAAGGACCTGAACATTGAACAGAAAACAGTCTCGGCTGGCAACCAGAGATATACTAACCAAATTTATTGTGAGCGATCGACCGAGAGTTATCCGAGGGTGAGATGTAAGGAAAAGGGGTGATTGGGGTGATTTCATGTCGCTTCACGGTCCTTCTGTCAAAAACTTCGCCGGCGGCGGACATGACGGAAGCCCAGAGCCAACCGATGTAACAATGTAGAACCGAAAGGATTACACGGAGACATAGCAGCTCTGTTATATTTCTATGACAGACAATAAGTTACAGAACCAAGGACATCCTGTCCATGGGCCTCACTCAGACTGGCAAGGCTCAAGCATCTCCTATACTCTCAACTCGGGAAAGAAAACTGCTCAGATTGATAGAAGCAAAGAACACTGAAGAAACTTACAAGACGATTACAGACGGAAAATACGTTCACTGATCGATTGGAAAATGGAGCAATGAACAAAATGTTCAATAATGATATACTTCTCATAGGAAGAAACCCCGTATGACTGACTCACGACATTGTGCGGTCTCGGAGACCTACAGGGCTTGGGAAGACAACTACACCAGGGACCGCCACCATATCGGATATGTAAATGGAAGTTACATTGAAGGAAGGGTTGGACACGTGATGCTTATGTGGTCCCGCGTCATGAATTGAGCAAATTTGAGTAAACAACGCGTCTATGATCCGAGGCAAAGCTCAAAGCCGCCAAAGGATCTACAGCAACACATCTATTCAAGAGGCCCTCTCAAAACAACTCCTCGAAGAAAACCAGTATTTAGGATTCTTCAAGTCGGCACGGCGCAACCGCTAAGTGGTAGTAGGTCGGCCTAGATACAAATGCTAGATCATCACTCACCGTGACTGTTGATGTATCTGCTTCCGATATTAGCACATTGACGTACAGACTTAAGGGCAGAGATCCCAGCCGCCACCACTGAGAGCAATGGTCGTGTCGATTGAAATAGCGTACATCACCGTGTTGATGCGCTCCTGAAAGTCTCCTGAAAGTTTCGGAAAAGCAAGGCACTCACGTCACGAGTGCAACGGGCTATTCCAAAGGTGGACGACCATTAGCAGAGAAGATACACATCGCATGCCGGGTAGTGATTCTTACCACTACCAAGAGAACGTTCCGAGTCCGCTCAGACTGAAGTTCCTTGACCGCAGTTTCGATATCTGCACCACTCACCAGTCTGACGCCCTTGGCTGCGACGTCGTCATCGTCAGCGCGGTGAGAACCAGCAAGGACCGGGTTTATGTCGGATCTACTACTGTGTGGCCATGGGAAGGTCATGACCATCGTCGACGTCCGAATTAGTGAAGGCAGCTTCTTCCCTTCGTTAGTGAAACCGACGAACAAGGACCTCGTGCGATGAGAGGCCAGAAGTTTCTCTGGATCCGATGTACTTACCTGCTTCTTGAACATGAACGTCATTTCTAGCTCGTGGTGTTTGAGTGGATGAATAGCTGAAAGGGGGCCTGTCGAAGTAATCAGCCCGGAGAGCAAGTCAATGAACGTGGCACAAATCCGCGGGGTGTGATTGTACAATCTCCCCGAAGTGTGAATAAAGCCATTGTGTTGGCATCTCCCCCGGTGCGATAATAGGGTCCCCAGGCACCTCGCTCCGAGCGGTTGGAACCGGGCTTGTCTGCCTCAGCTTCCTTGGGAGTCGTCATTTATTCGTCAGGACTCAGTCCATGGCCGGGACTCTGTCGATGGAGGAGGAATTCTTGAGCGATAGTACTCTGCGTCTGGTTCTTCTTCGTATGGGTTTGCGATTTCCTAACCAAGAGCGATCTCTGAACCTCTGGAATCTCGATTAACGTTCCAAAACTGATTCGAGGATAAGGACTGGCTTACCGAGGCAGGCACCTGCTCGGCTAGAAGCACGGGCTCTAAATGTAGGAGAGTGGCTGGTTAATTGAGCTATTGAGTAGACAGAGGAACAGAGTCCGTACGTCCTCTAAATTTTGCAGGATGATGGAAACTTCTGGGAAGGCGTACCATCACGTATCTCACGTATGTAGAAATATAGAAAACCGTCGGCCAGAAGAACAGAAATTGTTTGCCCATGGGATACTGTACGCGCTGCTTCTTGCATACCCACCTTGACCGTCTCGATACGGACGCCAGTAGAGATTGCTACACGCGCGTTCAGCGACGGTAGGTAGGATGGTCACGAGCCTAACAGGGACCGCGCACAGACATGTCTGATGTAACAGTATTATGATAATACTCAGTAGATCATAGTATATCATATAGTATTACTATATGCACGTCGGGGACAATAGCGTTTTCGGGAGGAAATAATCGTTCAACAAATGGAATCTAGACCACAAAAACAGAATCTAGACCGCTCTGGATTCCGTTTTCTTAACAATTTTTGAGGGGTTGTTGTGGATGAAAAGGGCAAAAGGACAGACGTGATGGAAGTTGCATTGAGGGAGGGGATTGGCCACGTGATGCGATGATCACGGGTCTCGCGTCAGGAATTGACAAGCATGAGTAAATAACGCGTCTATCAGCGGAATCATACGGGCAAAGCCTGAACTTTCCGACAAATGGCTGACAAAATGGATCTGCACAACACATCTATTCGAGAGGTGCTCGCACACACAAGGCATGCATATTTGCCACGTAATACATATTTTCCTTCGTCTAGTAACTGTATGCAGCCCACGGATTACTTAAGTACTCAAAGAAACCATCGCCGACGTAACTAGTAGTACTGCTGTCACAAAGATACAAATTATTATCACGGCCTCGGGCCAAATCCCGTACGAGACAAGACCGATAAAAAGTAGAAGCATAGATCCAGAAATCGCGCTGCACAAGGCGGGAATCCGTGGGCGAAGCCAGAGAAAGAATACAGGCCATGTTTTAGGATCCTTCAAGTCGGCGCTCCACCGCTAAGTAGTGGTAGATCGACCTTGAGTACACTAGATAAAAGCGCTGGATCATAAATGCACTTACCGTTGATGCCTTCACTTCCGATATTACATGTCTCTTCCTCAATAGAAAGAACACGTTGACGGATAGCCCTAAGGCGGCAGAGATCCCACCCGCCGCCACCATTCGTCTCGCAAGGGTACTGATAGGAAACATCGTATCGGTTGAAATAGCATACATCGCCGTGTTGATGCTATTAAATTGGATGGTCAAATAAATGCACTCCCGAAAGTGAGGCACTCACGTCAGGAGTGCGACGAGCTATCCCAAAGACGGATCGTCAGTAGAGAAGATGCACATCACATGCCGGCAAATCTTACCACCGGCAACAGAATATTCCACTCAGATTGAAGTGCCTTAGCTGCATTTTCTGCACCCTCCATCGTAGCGCCGGCGTGACATCCTTGGGCTTCAACGTCAGCGCGGTTCAACGTTGCCAGAGAGCCAGCAGTGACGGGGATCACCGGGTCTATGCCCAGCTCAAGTCGTGAGGATCTGTCACTGCCTGCCCAAGCATCAGTCGGAAGTTCAAGATCACGACCTCCATCCGACGAGTCAGCAGAACTAGCTCCTCCCCCTTGTTCGTCGATTTCACTGGCAAGGACTTCATGCGATGAGAGAGCAGTGAGAGAATCAGAAGTAAGTTTCTTCGAGGTGTCTGCTTCTTGAACGTCGTCCCCAGCTTCGCATTGTTTTCGTGGTAACTGTGTGGACGAACGACTGGCAGGTAGTCAACCAGGCGGGCATGCTCTTTCTTGCCACTGATGATGGTACTAGCATCTCCACCCGGGGGTGTCATTGTAATATCTCCTCGCGGATCTCCGACAGGCACCTCAGCCGAGCTTCGAGCGTTGTCAGAATGGTTGGAAACAGGCCTGTCTGCTGAGGCTTCTTTGGGAGCAATCGTTTCTTCATCAGTCCCTGGCTCGGACACTGTCGACGGGGAAGTTCTTGAACGATGGTACTCTGCATCTGACACTTCTTCAAATTCCAAGCCAGTAGCGATCTCCAAATGTCTGGATTCTCGGTAAGGGATCGCCAAATACCTAGAATCTAGGTAGGCGGTCTCCAAATCTCTGAAATCTCGGTTAATTTTCAGAACTGACTCGACAGCAAAGGTTTGCCTACATCTCCTGAACGTAATCCCTTTTCTTTCGCTTTTGGGTCGGCCGCCGCCTTCTTGGATATCCTTCACCTATAGAAGTACTCTTGTCGAGGACTCCAGTCGATGCACCAGAAGGCTGCGTGTTTTTTCTCCTCCGTGAAGGCATTCCCAACGGAAGACTGTTCGATTGTTTCCCTAGGACAAGGTCGATGTGGAGAAGAGATGGTCGTTAGTACTAGAAGTGTGATGGGGTAGCGCAGGCCTTATCATCTCTAGACGAACGGATTTTCCCGAGATCAGTGTCTATTGGATCCCCATAGAATACAACGCATAAGAGAATGCAGTAGACGCCGATGTGGCTGTTCAGGTTGAAGATGATGTTGAAATCCGTGTGTGTACTGATCAGAGGCGGTTCAAAAGAAGATGATGTCTCAAACGAGAAGCATTCTGTCTGCACGCAAATAACTTGAAACAGGTGGTGCTAGCAACACTGGGCATTTGTTATATTTGCGCTAAACGCGCAGAGAGACGCTCCTATCGGTGATGTTGAGTATTCATGAATAGCTGTTAGAAGAAAGATGCAACAGCTTACCTGCTGTAACGGGGCTCATTCTCGACCCGGCGGGTTGGATAGGTACAAAGGCGCAAAATCTCCTGGAGGGAAGCGGATAACAATTACATTGGCCAGGGTATTATAGTCCGTACGCAGGTGGGGCGCATTACAGGCTGAATCAGATGAACCTTTCTGAACGCTCACCTGAAGGCGCTTTCGAACGGAGCGTCCATGGAACCGCGAGTTTGCCAAAATTATTGGTAATATTGGGGACTGTATTTCGCTCCCTCAGATCCGAACGACCTCGCCCGGAACAGGCCCTGCGTTACGCATTACGTTCGGACATGAAACAAGGAACCCACATCATTAACAGTCTAATGAACTGAGGAGTTGCCAGTACACAGAATTGGCTGCACGAGATTTCGTCTGAGGCAGGCGCCTGCTCGGCTAGAAGCACGAGGCTCTATGTATACCTAGGAGAGTGGTTAGTTAGTTAAGCTATTGAGTAAATAGAGGAACACGGTAGTGCGTACGTTCTCTAGGTTTTGCCGGATGACTTCTGGAAAGGCGTACCATCATGTATCTCACGTAGAAATATAGAAAACCCACAACCAGAAGAACACAGCGATTGTTTGCCCAGTGGATACTGTACTTACTATACAACAAGCAGCAGCCATCCTACGCTCTTACACGGACGACCTTCCTCTTCCCCTTCATGCCTCCAGGAGCGCCGGCACCAGCGCCTCCTGCAGCACCAGCACCTGGTGTACCAGGTTGTGCTGCTTCTTGCTGAGCGTTCATACCCGCCTTGACGGTCTCGATAAGGACGCCGGTGGAGATTGCGGGAGAATACGGTGATACACGCGCGTTGAGCGGCGGGTAGGGCACCGGAGGTAAAGGTAGACGCCTGAGGATACGTTAGATCTGGAATGCGGGGAGAAAGCAGACATACCTCCGGGATGAATTCATCGCCTGAGGTGTTGTTGGAGTTTTGGACTTCTGCGTAGCTGGTGCCTTGCCTTTGCTATTACTACTACTCGTCGGTGGTGGAGAGGAAGATTGAGGGGCGGAGACGTAGTTGTAGGGTTGCTTTGGAATGTTTTCTGGTTTGAGCATTTGGATCTGGAATGCGATGGCCTCCAGCAGTTGCTTCTCTAGTCAGCCGTCATTAGATAACAATCCCACCGACATCGAATAGTCTCACTCGTCCTGATACTGGAATTTAGCAGTCTCCCGTCCTCCTTCCATAACACCCTCACTCGTCCCGGGTTCTCCCAATCTCGCGGATGGGCTTTGGGAATCTCGAGAACTTGACGCAGTCCGAGTCGACTTGTCGCGTCCGCGATGTCTGCAGAAAGAGGCCACCAGACAGATTTAGCGCGAGATATCCGCCGTTCGCCAGTGCCGTAAGGACGTTTGGCGTCGATGTAGATTGGGTAGATACACGTCCACCTAAATAATGATATCAGAATGAGTGTTAAAATTGACGAGTAGATACTTACTTTTTGTACGGTGTTATATCTGTTATTTGAGTCCCTTGTGGCTTGGGATACGTATGACGGAACTGGGAGGAAGCTGGGCCAGCGCGTCCTTCGTCGTCTGAATCGTCTAGCTCCTGCAAAAGTGGTCCTCGAGCACCGGTGTTGGGCAGTGGCTGCGATGGCAAAGGGAGATCGGTATCATCGTCGAATTCTTCCTCAATAAACGCAGATCTTTTGGACGACATGACCGTAACAAGTCAAAGGGAGGTGTTCACACGTGACCATCATATGCCTTGCTTCCCGCCACATCGGTTGCTGTCAGTTCTTGTGTACTGGAATACCATTACAATACTGACTGGGATTGTATAGAATTCTCTTATGGCTTTCATTATGTCCTACTCTGATCCTCGGCTTGCCTCATGACCTACAACCAGAGCTGTCTTGTGTACCGTTCGGACAATGCGAGCCATGTCCAGCAGAAGCCGTACGCACGCTGAACTTTCGGCTTTCCATTTTATTGCTCAGTAATCTTGCTATTAGCTCAATCAACCTTTCTGTCAACCCTATGGAAACCGACGGCTCATGCACTGCAACCCTTCCAACAGCACCGACCCAAACCCGTCGAATGACACTCAAGGAGGGGTCATCCTGGCCTGGCAATCGTGCGGACTCATTCTTCCCCAAGAACGCGCCGACTTTTACGAGTTCATCGCGTGCAATCTCTTGTTTGCCGCCGTGTCCCTCGTCATCGTATTTGTCCGGTCCAAGAGACTAAAGGCGATGCATGCTAGACAACTGGCTGCAAGGATTGGGGTTGGAGGGGGGATTGGGAGGCGGTGAGTTTGTGTGTGTGTCGAGGCGTGTTGTATTGATAGGCTGTATATGTGAGTATTTCCCGCCTGTCGAGGAAGATGCTGATGCGATGGATAGTATAAGAATGTTTTGCGATGCCTGTTGTCGTCAGACTTCTCATTTACTCTGGAACATTGTGCAAACGCCTTCTGAAGAAGCACTAGAAGAAGTATTAATGTCCTGGCCGACTTTTTGGCATCGACGCGTCTTTAACGAAGAAACTATTAATCCTGAATCCTAGGGATGAGTTCGTGGACAGTCCACCGATCTCCTGTTGCAGGGTCCTGCTGCTCGCCCCTGGCACCTCTCTAGAGTTAAAGCTAAACCTAGACGCAACGTGTTACGGAAATTATGGACGTCGACAAAATGTAGAGCAAACCACTCGGATACACGTTTGAGGAATCTCAGTGGATGTGGCTGTTGGACTCACATACGGAGGCGTTACAATTCTCCCCATGAGTCGAGTAATGCAGCTGGATGAGACGTACGAGGAAGCAGAAGAGAGCCACACTGTCACCGTAGCCTCTCTCTCCCAAAACGTCGACGCACAAGAGCAGGAACGGGTTCACTGTATTCACTGTGACTTTATACAGCATATCTGGATCAGAAAGACAGGAGCTATCTGACTGTCTTCTTTCAGAACGTACTGCTACATCCTCAGCGTCGACGGGTGGTAGACCGGTGATCATGGATGCCTGTGTTCTGGTCGCTCGCCTGCCGTGGTTGCTCTATAAGTACTCAACGATGATCGCCTCTTAACTTCACTTTCCATCCATGAAGTCGTACATACCACGCGGCTGCATCGATAACTTCTTGCTACCACCAACACGTGCTACAAGCCTGGAACAACATGTTTTACGTGCGCTTTTTACGCTTTCATCTCTTAGTTCTCTACCCTTTTCTTATTCTTCCTTCTCCTTGACCACCACCAAAAAGACTACAAAATCCCTACCGACTGACGCTTTTATTCTAAAAATAGAACAAGGCATCTAGATTCTCGTCGACGCGGCCTCCATTGTTTCCGCTTTTGAACAAAGATCTTTTGGAGGTATATAAGGCCGAAGAATCGCTACTCAACCTTCCAAATCTTCACGTTCCAACGCCAAATTCACGACCGTTAGTATGCAACTAATTCTACCACTTTCTTTGATCGCGCTTGCCTGGGTGCAAGTGCAAGGTGCTCCCGCTCTGTCGCGGTGCATCCTGCTGACGGCGGCTCAGGAATCCGCCACTGTCTCTACATCGGCTCCGGTTTCTTCAGCCACAACTAATCCAGCGAGTGGCGAGGCGCCCTCGGGAATACTCTCATCTGGGTGGTTGGCCAGCTGGGACATCGACTCTGCTGGGCTTGAGACGATCAGCTGGGACAAGTATGACTTGATGACCATGGCTTTCGGGTGGGTTTGTCCTTCATTTTCCTCATCGCTGGCTCTGACCCGGGTTTCATTCAGATTATTGGACGGGACGGACGAAATTGTCAGTCTAGACGACGTGACAAAGGCACTCCTCCCTGACTTTGTCTCCACCGCAAAAGCCAACGTGAGTCCTCCACACCATGGATAGTCGTTTTACTAATCGTAAATCCCGAAACAGAACGTAACAGCCCTTCTCTCTCTCGGTGGCTGGACCGGTTCCCTCCGCTTCTCCGAAGCAGTCGCCACCCCCGACAACCGCACCGCCTTTGTCGCCAAGACTCTGAGTCTCGTAGACGAGTACGGTCTCGACGGGATTGACTTCGACTGGGAGTACCCCAACGCGGCTAGTGGCATGCCCTGCAACACCAACTCTCCTGACGATACCGCAAACTTTCTCTCTTTCCTCCAAGAGCTCCGCGCGGATGATAAGGGAAAAGACTTGACGTTGACCGCCGCGGTTGCGACGAAGCCGTTCAATGACGAGAACCAGGTGCCGTCGAGTGATGTGAGTGCGTTCGCGGAGGTGTTTGATCATATCGGTGAGTGGCAGATGTTTGCTTTTGTACAGTGAATGGTGGCTGACCGGAGGATTGTATGTAGCCATCATGGTGTACGACGTTTTTGGCGGGTTCTCCGCCAACGTGGGTCCGAATGCGCCTCTTGACGATTCCTGCGCCCCGGCTGATCAACAATTGGCGTCGGCGGTCAATGCTGTGGACGCCTGGACGAATGCGGGGTTCCCTGCTAACCAGGTAGGCTCACTATTCGCGCACCAGCATTCCCTTTTGAATCAGTATCCCTCGATAGATCGCGCTGGCAGTGGCCTCTTATGGGCGCAGCTTCACCGTTCCCGAAGCTTCTGCATTCTCTCCCAACAACTCATCCGAACTGGCCGCCTTCCCCTCCTTCACAGCGATCCCAAACGGACCATCTGACACTGACGCGTTCTCTAATGAGCTCGATGCTTGTGGAATTCCCAATGGCGTTAGCGGAATCTGGTACTTCAACGAGATGGTCGAGCAGGGGTTATTGACCGCCGCCGGGGAGCCCAACACTGGCGCAGGGATGGTGTACCAGTTTGATCAGTGCAGTCAAACGGTATGTTCAGATTAGATTAACCTCTCGTGCGCCATCCAGATAACTGACTGCTATGACAGCCCTTCTTGTACGATCCCTCCCAACAACTTATGGTCTCGTACGACGACCGCGCTTCTTTCACTGCTAAGAGATCCTTCATTGAGGAGAAGGGGCTGAAAGGGTTTGCGATGTGGTATATTACGGGTGATGAGGATGATATTCTCGTTGATACGATCTCAGGGCGCTGATGTCGCGGGCTTGTTTGACCGGGGG
>RZIO01000005.1:2458634-2503921 GCA_004338095.1 Gloeostereum incarnatum
ACAACGATGAATCGGAACTCTTAATTCCTATTCTCTTGCGGGACGAGACATCTTCATTCGCTCCCATATTCATCGAAAGGGAATCACCGAACACGAACGCAGTTTCTTGGAAGCTAGCGTTTTTGAAGGAACTGTTTTGGGATACACGAGGAAATGAACGGTGCGTCTTGACCCTTTTTATTTGACGTGCGCTAAGCGCTCTGCGAAAACAGGGTTGATGTATTTTTGACTCGAGAGCTAGAGGATGCAGTGTACATATCTGTGAAAGGGGACTCTCCGCCTCCATACTTGGAGTCGACGGATGTAGCGGAGGAATGGTGAGTCGAAGCTTTTAATCTGCGCTACGTATGGTCCTTATGAGGGCTGGTATCGTCTCAGGACGCCTGTAGGTTTAGATTAATGGCTGATGACACTTCTGAACGCTTGTTTTCGCGACGTATTCGTCGAAACTGAACCCATGGTCCCCCGTCTTGCCCTCAAGATAATCGTCGAACCGTGAGTACCCTATGAAAGGGTAGGTACTGCCCTCCAGTCCAGCGCCCATGGCCATACTCTCTCCCTTCCATCGTCTTGAAGAGTGCGACGCGTCGACATACCGGACGCTCTGTGCTAACCACACTAACAAGGGGCCTTCTCGTTAACCTCCTAGGATCATGACCAACTTCACTTCAAACGCGGGGGATAAGCTGCCTGCTGGATGTGGTTGCCTAATGCTTTTGTGCCTCAACTCTCCCGGGTCAACCATGGACCATCTAAGAACCGCTTCGGCTGTTCTCATTGTATATTCGCACGTACTCGTGCTTTGTCTGCTTCTGCATAGGCTGGCGATCACGGCCGCTCCCGTCGCATTGTCCGGTGAGGGCGCTCACCTATAAGGATGAAGAAAAAACCCTTTCAGCTTATCCGTTCTTTCGATCTGCCATGCCTTCTGAGCCTTTGAAAGCCGAATTCATCCGTCCGCCAGCACTTTCGAAGGCTCAGGAAGATGAGTATCGCGAGCTAGAGCAGGAAGGTCCTCTGTCCCGGATAACCACCGCCACTAGTGTCGACCAACGGCAGGGGTAGCTTAGAAGGGCCCGTTAAGGAGTTCCACGCGACGCATGAAATCGTTAACCTGGCCGTCACATGCTTCGTAATCGGGTTTGGGATTGTGTAAGTGCTCATTCTTCGGGGATGCCTAGCAGTCAGGCGTTCTAGCTCGTGTATCTACTTATCTACTACGTATTGGCACGGTTATGTGTCATGGTTCCCTCAAATTTAAATAAGGAGGAAGGAGGTTTTATGAATGCAAATGATGTTGAATCGTTCGTCCAGTCGGGGGAGTATGGGTCACCCATCCCGTTTCTACAACCTTGTGAGCTCTGAGACAAGCATCGTCAACAGGGCGGCGACATGGAGGACTTCTAATTATGGTCATAACTTTTTGCGCCGCCACATTTGCCACGCTGTCATGACTTGCTTCTTGCCATCATGGCGGCCAATTCTGATTCTGAAGACGACGGAGATTATGTCCCTCCAGTGAACGAAGGTGGCAAGTCCTTAAAAGTAAATGCTGGAAAAACATCCTCTAACACGTCTTCCTAGAATCATCAGACGAAGAGCCACAAACCAAACGTCAGAGAACAGCATCTCCCGAACCTGCTCAAGGAGACCGCAAGGAGTACGTTTATCTTCTATTGAGACATCTTATATCTTTCATAAACCCTAGGTTAGATCGAGAAATGCGCTGTGGGCTAGCTTTCAGGCTACGGTGAATAGCCCGGCGCCTGGGAGTAGTAGCGGTAATCCGCCTGTGAAGATGGTCAAGGTGGAGAGGAAACATCTCTTTGCAGGAGAACAAGTGGTGTGCGTCTATCAAACACTAGTTCCTTCTTATCTTACTGAATGATTTTCAGGGAAGTGGTCGAAGTACCAGAGGATTCCCCTGACGCGAAGAAATGGCCGCTATGGGTTCCAACGTCTCCAGATGAAGGCGAACAGAAACCTTCATCACCATCGGCTTCCACTCCCACTGAATCGCCCGCGGAACCTCAATTGAAACGTCCAGGTCCGCGTAAACCCAAGACAACCCTTCTCACCGCTCCCAAACTCAAGAGGCTCACGACATTAGACAAGTCTATTATGGACTGGAAATCTCATGTCGATTCTACTCCTGCTACCTTAAAGGAAGAGTTAGACGCTAATAGACGAGGAGGAGGATATCTGGAGAAGGTGGACTTTCTGCAGAGGGTGGAGGACAGGAAGGAGGATGTGCTTGAGGCGAGTAAGTCTGGGAAGAGGCGGAGAGGGGGATAGGTGAGTGTTTCTGTGTGGTTTCTGTCGCTCTGTTTTCTCACGGCTCGTAGGACTGATGTTCTCTGTGTCTGTGTTGCGTATCTATTCCGTCGTGTTTTTGTTATCATGTCCTTGCTAGGCCTTGCATGTTGTGTTACTTCTGCCTACTTCTGCTTCTTGAGTTGAAACCTGGAGATATGATTGAGCCATTGCTCTTTCTGAACTGTCGACGCGCACTGTTCGGAGCACGCGACGAAGGAACCGCGTTGACCACTTCAAGCTAGTCATTATATCGCAGCTTCTCCGACGGTCTGCTCTTTCCTCGCGCACTGTTTGTAGTCGCTTCGCTGAGAACTGTGAAGTATTTTCCTTTTTCCAGGATGCGCGAGGACACAGCGTTAAAGCGACCTCCACTGTCAGTGAAAGAGGACTCGGTTCTTGCGCGTCATCAAGCAGACCAGTATTAGTTAGAACTAAAGTCATGATTCGTTCCTTCTCTATATCGCAGAGGTCAAATATTTACCTGGTAAGTCAGGATGGCGCCTCATAAAAATGTGGCGCTACAGTTTGGACGGAACGCCTGGCGACATACCCGGGTCACATCAAATCGCGATTGTTCCTATTTGCCAAAACCCTCCGGATAAGATTTTCAGATTTATCTTCTGTTTGACTCAAGCTTAGCTTGTTGCTTTTACTTTTGACTCTTTTCCGTAAAAGTATGGCCGAGGAAGATACGGTCATGGCCATCGAGCCAACTACTACCACCACTACTGACGTTGTGATGTCCGACGACAAGGGGATTATGGCTGTCCGACAAAGTGCGTACCGTGATTTATGAGGGTTTAGAATAGAGGTTCTGATTTGTTTTGTGGCATTGATTAGTTGAATTTTATTTCGCGGATTCGAATCTTCCTTATGACAAGTAAGTTACAGGTCCATTTTGATCCCCTACGAATATTGGGCTGGAAAGCTCCTTGGACAGACGGTAGACTATGTGTGCAGTTGGACATACATGTTCGGCTCTAATCTCTCACCCGGATGCATGTAGCATTGGTGGGATCAGCTAAGGATCCATTGTGTGGCTGGTCCTAGGTTCATCTTTCCAAACTACACCAACGGACTGTCTTGCATCCGAACATATACCGTTTTCACAGGACTCTAACCGACCCTATCTCTCCCACAGGTTCATGTGGACTCTATATGCAAAAGATCCGGAACACTGGATTCCCCTATCCACCGTAGCCTCATTCAAGCGCATGCGGGAACACACCGCTGCACTTGGGTTAGAAGGTGTCGCAGAAGCTCTCCGAAAACATAGCACGTCGTTGGAGGTGGACGACAGTGGGACGAAGGTCAGGCGTACTACGGAGCCGAAGGAAGGGTCGTCACAGCATGACCGAAGTATCTATGCAGTGCGTCTCGTCTCTCTTAGTTAGCAGGGTGGGCGGGGGATACTGATTTGGGAGCCGAGCACAGAAAGGATTCCCAGAAGAGACGCCCGATTTGCAGGAGAAGCTGGAAAAGTTCTTCCAGCAATACGCCTCTACGAACGCCGTGAGAATGAGGAGAGACGAAGAGAAGAAGTTCAAGGTGCATCTTGTTTTGCTTTCCTTTGCTGTTCTCGTAATTAACAAACTCTCAGGGTTCCGTCTTCGTTGAATTCACAGAACCCAGTGGCGTCGATGCCTTCCTCCAAGCCGTCCCGAAACCAAGCTGGGAAGGCAAAGAGCTGGTAATCATGACCAAGTGCATCCCCTTTACTATTTCCCCCTTCCCTTATACTTATCCTCACACGCAGGGAGGAATACTGTGACATGAAGATCAAAGAAAAGGGGCTCACAGGCAAAGCCGCAATCTACCGCCGAGACCTCATCAGCCGCAAAGGATTCAACGCATTCCACAACAGCAGCACCAACAGGTCAACGTCGACAGTGAAGAAGGAGATCTACCTGGACTTCATGGGCACGAAGCTGCTCATACAACCAGATGGGACAGTGAAGGAGGAAGAAGTACCGTTTGTGAAGGGGTCCACGTTGAGGTTCGATGGGTGTGCGGGGGATGTTTCGTTCAATGATTTTAAGGTGCGTCTCTCTCTCTCCCCCTCCCTCCCTTTCCGAAACATTTTGGTAGGCCCCGATCAAAGACCTGTTCGAAGGAAAAACACCATTTATCTCCTACGCGCGCGGCAGCGACTTTGGGCTGCTCGGATTCCACAAGTCGTTGGATGAGGAGGAGGTGGAGAAGGTGAAGAGTGCGCTCAAAGTCGTTAGTGGGAAGGAGTTGACATGGTCTGCTGTTTCTGGTGAGCATCTATCTCGCCTCATCGTTCTCTTACGCTTCGCTGATGATTTTGAGCAGAGGAAGATGAGAAGAAGTTCCAGATTGAGCGCGCACAGACTGCTGCCAGGAACATCATCCGCGCAACGGAGAACTCTGGCAGTGATCGAGGGCGTGGCGGTGGGCGAGGTAGAGGACGGGGTGGGCGAGGTGGAGGTGATAGGCGTGGAGGAGGACGAGGGGGACGTGGAGGGCGTGGCGGGCGTGGGAGTCGGAACGGAGACCGCAACGGCAGGGAAGAGAAATCTGCTCCTGCTGCTGCCGCTACCGAAGATGCGGGACATGCGGGGGAAAAGAGGAAACGCGCGGTGGAACCAGATGGTGGTCCCGACGTTGGCGTTCGTGGGACTGTCGCGCCTCCGGTTATTCAATCGGCAAAGAAGCAGAAGACGGAGCAAGGAGGAGAGTCGTAGAAGTTGAAGAAGACAACCGCAAAAAAAGTACCGCTTCACGAGCTTCTGTAACTTGTTTATCGCTCATATTTGTTCTCATTTAAGTAGTAGCTAGTTGTAGTGCTGTGTTTTATGTTTTGCAATGTATTTTATTCTGGCATTCAGCATTTGGTATGTGGCGTAGCATTCTTTACTACTGTGGCGGTGGCGCTGTCTAGTCCAGCTGTCCAGCAAATGCATTGCAAAGTCTATCTACCCTTGACCATCTCCTTGACGCTGTTCAGCCACGCCTTAAGCTGAGATCCCCACCCGCCAATTCTCCTCATCTTCCCTCCCTCATGCTCGATACTCATAGTCTGCATCTCCCTCCAGCATCTCCTCTGCATGGACCGGTGGTGGGTAATGCACCACCAGACAATGCTATTCTTGGTAAAGAGCACCTCTCTGAAGGACTCGTTGCATCCCGGACTGCACGGGTCACGCAGGCGAAGGATGCGGAGGAGCGTCCTATACACGAGGCGGGGGAAATACAGCAGAAACGGGGTGTCCAGCCCTAGGGATTCCCACGAGTTCTCTCAGGCTCTTTTCACAATAACTTGTCAGGACTTACAGATAATATCCGTAGCCGACTCTTGCACCATAAGGCCGAGCTTACTCTGATAGTTCCCGTCAATGACCCACCCACCTCGAGCGTCGGCCTCGTCTAAAACTTTCCTCATAACAACCTTAAACTCCTCGGACGGTCTTCCCTGCCATCCAGGCTGCCAATGCACCTGGTCGGCAGAGATGTACGGGACACCGAGGATAGGCGCGAGTGTGGCAGCGAGTGTACTCTGTGTGCACCAATCACCTATATTATTACGCAGACCTCATGGAATTTGGAATCTGAATCATGCCTTTCCGGTACCTAAGTACGGGCGGCAGAGGGAAGAAACGAATGCATTCGGTATGATTTTTTTTCACGAACCAGTGTTCCCAACAATCTGAACCCTATACCGACCATTTCCGTCACCGATGAGTGGGGTGTTCGCCATCCCGTTCGTCGCGTCGTGGTGGTTGGGGTACAAGAGTCGAGGGACTGAGTCACCTCTTGTTCTCGAGTTTTATCCCCCGAGGTTCGGAGCCGCACGGTTGCCACGTGGTGACCTTGACAAGAATTGTGATGCCAATTCGACTGCGCCTCACCGTTTTCTGCCGTACGCAAGGGCTACGCTTCCCCAATCCTGTCAGTATGGCTCTTTGTCGTTTACAACCGGCCGCGCCTCGCAACCGACGCTCCACAGTGCACACATGAGACGAGTTTCGACTCTCTGCGGCGCAGGAAGTAACTATCTCCCGACGCCCTCAGTTTGTCTTCCTGTCAAAGCGTTATTTTATGTAATTGATACTAGGCTCCGAGCCCAGAGAGGTCAGTCACACTGAGCACCTCACAACGACGCTGGAACATGTGGCTCAAAGTTCGGTATACACCTACCTAGCACAGGACTCTGTGAAATCAACGCTTGGCAATTGTTCGGAAAATAAGCCCCCTTGTTAACCTACTATGCTCCGGAGACACGCTTGCTTTCTCTCTCTATCGGTTTCCTCTCGGCTCCTCTCGACCTTCCTCTTGCCCGACCCGGGACTCGACGGACCGTTTCTGGGTCCTGTTAGTGGAGCCCATACACACGAACGAATGCTTCGTCCATTTTTCAAGTCTATCAAGTTCATTTTGACACGAAGAGACGAAGAGAAGGCGTGGTTAGACGACACGTCATCCTCCTCTTGATCACACTCTTTGGTCCCCTGCTCTCATTCTAACGCCACCGAATCGGACCGTCAACGTTCCGAGTAGTATCACATCGTCTGCAACTCTGCGATGGGCCGTCGATTCGGACTTCTACGGTACGTGAGCATCATACTTATGTAGTTTTGACTCCACACCTGGACCCTCGCGGCAAGCTCGGTTCTTTACGCTGGGTATAAAAACTAGCAGCATCGTCCATAGTGAAGCTTCATTTCGTAACTCTCTTCTACCTCGGAATTCATTTCGAGAACATGATCTTTGCATCCACCGTTGTCCTCGCTCTATTCGCCTTGACCGTCGGGGCCAAACCCACACGGCGGGCTGCTAGCTGTACCTTCCCCGAGCCTCCTACGACGTCGAGTCTTTCTGAACCAATCACCATTGAAGCTGGTGAATCTTTCGATGTATGCTTTCAGTTTCACGCTCTGGTCAAAGTTAGCTGAATTATTTTCTTGTAATAGGGAGGAAATGTCCGCTTTGATCGTGGTTCAGGCGCTGTAAGCTTAATATCCTTCGAGGAGTCGCCTCGTCCTAATATCTGCCCTACATAGTGTACCGAGCAAGCAGAGGGTAGCGACGCCGATGCCGTTTTTCTTATACAAGAAGGAGGATCTCTCTCCAACGTCGTCATTGTGAGTGCTACTATGACTGACTTGCTTCAAACGTGTTGACGGTTAGGCTTCAGGGCGCCGATCAAGCCGAAGGCGTTCACTGTCTCGGCTCTTGCACACTGACAAATGTCTGGTTCGGTGAGCTGCCCCAATCTTTGTGGAACTAACCAGTCCTTTTTATTGGTATCTTCCCGTCATCGCAGAGGACGTTTGCGAGGTTCGGCGAGTGTAGTTCTTGTGCGTTCCTCGTCACGATCTAATAGGGTGTCGACCTTCTCCTCAGGACGCTATCACTATCAAACAGACTTCTGGAACCTCAATCATCAGCGGAGGAGGAGCTCGCTCCGCCGACGACAAAGTCGTCCAGCATAACGGAGGTGGTACGGTCGTCATAGACGACTTCTGCGTTCAAGATTTCGGGAAGCTTTATCGCTCCTGTGGAAATTGCGGTACCATGTACGAACGTCATGTCAAAATCTCCAACGTGATTGCAGTGGATGGTAGTTCCCTTGCTGGTAAGACATTCCTTCTGAGGTTTGGGATTCTGATCGACCATGAGACGTTCAGGTATCAATAGCAACGTAAGTGGAGTTTGAAGCTCGAGTCCCAGTCCCAGTTCTAAACTTTGCTCTCCAGTACGGTGACACCGCTATCATCAACACGTTAGTTTAACTTTTTCTTCGCCTGAGTCGATGCTGAGCTCGTTCAATTTGTCTAGCGCCACAGTTGACGCCACAGACGTCGATAGCATGTGTGACACGTATGAGGGTAACGACGATGGAGATGAGCCGGAAAAGCTCACGTCGAATGAGAGCAACGAGTTCTGCCAGTTCTAAAAGACTGATTGTCGATCCTTTGAGCGTGCTGGTTTGTATTGCTTGTACCAATATGTATCTGCGTTCGCGCTGGGCTTGCTAAAACTCCGCTGAGGCCATACTGGTGCTTAGTTCCTTCTTGCCACAGGCGCCATTCAATTATGACAAGATGTAATCACCCTAGCATGGCCCGCCTCGTCTCGACAGCTAAACGAACAATTCAACATCAAATTCCTTGGTTTATCTTCTTCAATTGGTGCCATGATGATGATATATTAGTACATGTTAGATACGTCAGGGACATAGGAACGGCTCATAGGGTATTCTCTGACGGCTTTCAGCTCCTCCGTTTCCTCCCCTTCCCGTAGCATCCTCACGTCTGGTATGATCTTATTTAAGAGTAATCGCACGTTTAACTCGTCCTCGACCTCCCCGACAAGATAAATCTTGAGAAACGGAGCCTGAAGAATAGTTTTCCTGAACATAGCAAACATCGCAACCTCCTCCACGTTTATATCTCGGACAACAAGAATGATCAACTTCGGCGGGGGTAGGGCTTGCGCGCTCAGGATGGTAGAGGCTGTGAGCAACCGATAAAAGGGCGCGATCACCTTCGCATTGTTCAATATCCGGTTGACTTCCGGATGCACAGTCCCTGCACCCGGAAATGTCAGGAATATTACCTTGAGGAAGTCAAAGGTGACTTTGGACAGCGAAAGGATGGACAGACTCCACATCTGACCGATGAGTGTTCGCAACTGTTGCAAGGCTTCTGGCTGTCTGATATCCAAAAAATCGAGCGTCAAGGACAGCACCCGTGGAAAAGAAAGGGCCCCAAACGCCTCTGTGAAGTCGAATAACATTGAAAAATTGGCGAGTGTTAATTCCCGAACGTTGGGAGCGATGAACCGTCCGGCAAATGACGTGATCGCGGTAGGATTGAGGTTACTCAGGCGGAGATATTCGAGCTTTGGAAGCTCAACTGGGGCGCCAGTAGTACTTGGATCGGCGATTACGTCTGTTGCTTCCAAGTTGAGATGCTCTAATCCCGGGGACGACGCGAGGATCTGTGCGAAATGGGCGAGGTTTATGACGGGAATCCAAACGAGGTCCAGTCGAGTAAGGTTCGATAGACTTGCACTGCTTGATGCCCAGTCAAAGTAGACTCCGTGAAGTATAACACTGGACAGGGACGTCGCAGGTGCACCTCCGAACAAGGCATATGACGCCATGTGAATATAATGGGGATAAAGAGGCTCAGTAAGAGCTTCAAGATTGAGTTGTGCGCGCCTCAGACCTAGATGTCGAAGTGTTATGGGCAGTTCTCCACCCAGCGCAGTCTCGGATAGCTGCGAAAAAGCTTTCCACATCGGTTTCCACCCCTTAAACGATAAGTCTAGGGATGTAATTGCGGCCATGCGAGGCAGGATAAACCGATCAAGAAGCTTCCGGATACCACTCTCGCTAAACTCGAAATCAGGTGCCAGGAGATCTGGATTTTCCATATTCAATCGTTTCCTCCATCGCGGCTCAAGCTGAGAGCGCCACTTGGACGGAATCTCTCGCACAAGCTCTTGGTAGAGGGTCGGCGGCATGAATCCATCAAATCCTCCGTCCGGAACGTCATGGATCCAGACGCGAACGTCGGAGACAGCTACGGTGGCGCGCTCTAGCAAAGGGATGAGCCTTCCAAACGTTGGAGGATGAAACCCGACTGTTTGCCACAGCATGGCATCCGATAGAACAATGTCTCGCCAAAGTTTGCACGTAAACATGAGACGATACTTTGTATGCATTACTGCTAAATCAGACGAGCCCGTTGAAGAGCATGCATGTCTGAGAATAATAGTGACAACTTCGAAGGGAAGGTCATTGATTCGAAAAAGGCGGAAGTATTGGAGACTATGATAGTACCGGTCCCAGGCAAGTTCTTTCTCCTTTTCGATGACTTCCCTGCGGGATTTTGATCGTAGAAGAGCACGGGCACGGGAATGCAGGCCTCCGATGTGACTATCGAGTTTATTCTTGAACAAGCGCCTCTCAGTTGAGGACATAATGTGGGGATTCCATGAGAGAATGGATAGGAGGCTTTGCCCCTTCGGAGAAAGAGCAGAGAATATGGCAGCGTCGGATTTGGGAAGTGAGGAAAACATAAGCTTCAAAGGATCAATTGAGGTAGATGTGTTTAGTGTACTGGAAAGACGCTTTGTGTCAACAGGGTTGGAGGGCGCTAGACGAATGTTCCATGGGGTAGCATGTTCGTAAGGACCTGAGTACATGGTCATCCTAGCTGCTGTCAGTCAATTTTATTAGCCCTAGTAATTGGGCTCACGTATCATCCTCATTGCTTTCATCGTCCATCGTAATGGTACAAGTGCTTCAAGTAGAAAGTCAAGCCACAAGAAGCGCCGGCGGTGCCGATGTGATCGTCACGGTCACTATAAGCCACGTGTTTTCAGGGCTAGACCACGTTCCAAAACTTCCAAACGGTGCCGCCACCTAGTTGTTGTCCACGAAATTCGCTCGATGATATGCAACATCGTTCAATATTCTTTTGAATTTTTGAGTTACTTCTTACCGTGTCCATAGGTGTTTGCGTTAACTATTGGCCATAGCAGTAATACACTGATGTGGTCATCCGACTCAGGACTGGCCCGGGCCAGCAGGATTGACCATGAGACTTGTACTTATGATCGCCTTATCGGTATGTGCTCTTCAATTGGCGAGATAGAGGATGGATGATTTCATCGGGCGGGCCGTCGATCGCCGTCTTTATAGTGTATACTATATGTAAGAATGGAAGGCCTTCTCTTGGCCTTCTGAAGGACCAAACACAATATGGCATTGATTGCGGGCGCTCTGACAATCGCCTTCGCAGTGGTACATGCATACGCGGGTGCCTTTTATCCGTACAATCCTTACAGTTATGGAGTCAGGCCGTCATCTCATGGCTTCAAACGAGCTGAGAAAGAGCAGTTTCTGGATGAGCTGGTCGACCGACTGACAATTCCGGAGATGGGTACGTTCGATCTAATTGCATCTTATTTCCTGGTGTTAAAGACTCGCTCAAGTGACCCAGCTCCACTTGATGTTCTCGAACAATCTCATTGGTCCATTTTCCGACAATGGTTTATACGGTATGAGCTATTATTGACCTCAAAGTCTTCAATCATTTACTAGTTTACATAGATTTTGCGATGCGCGCGGCTCCCGATGCGGGCGTTGGAATAGTTCATGACTGGTCTGCAATCGTCTTTTCAGTTTCTTTAGTTTCCACCCTTACGGTCCCAAGGTATCCAACCAACGTATCTCAGTTCAACACTCTTCAAGCTCTAAATATCGAAAAATCCCGCCTCGGAATTCCCCTCATGCAAACAGGAGAATGTCTTCACGGGGTAGGATCGTACAAGCAGTCCATGTTCCCTCAGTCGATCGGAATGGCAGCTACTTTCGATCCCGATCTCGTATACAGGTGTTTCCTCCTCATCGTCTGAATATACCAGAGACCTGAATGGCTTTAGGGTCGGGCGCGCCATTGCAACCGAAGCTAGGAGTATTGGAATTCATGCGTGCTTTGCTCCAGTGCTGGATCTCGGGAAGGATCCTAGGTGGGGCCGTGTGCAAGGTAGCGTCCTCAAATCTGGATAGATATATTCTTAAGCTTAAGCTCACTTACAGAGGCCTGGGGCGAGGATTTTGTCCTCACATCGCATATGGGCGTTGCATATGCCTCTGGACTTTCGAAGAATGGGTCGTGGTCTCAGCCAGATGCAGTAATCCCCGTTATGAAGGTACCGTACTGGAGCCCCTGAAATTCGAGAAGGAACTCACAGTCTTTTAGCATTTTGCTGCACATGGAAGCCCTCGAGGAGGGATCAATGCGGCTCCGTTTACCGGCCGCGGCACGCGTCAAGTTCTTATGGAAGACCTGGTGCCGTTCAAAGCTGTCGTCGAACTTGGAGGAGCAAGAGGCGTCATGATGTGAGTCATGGTATGTGGCTTTTTGTGAGGAGACATTAATGATCAGACACTTCCAGGGCTTATCACGAGCTCGACGATATTCCAGCTCATGTTCACCCCCTCCTCTATGATGCTTTGGATGAGTGGGGATTCGATGGTTTCACGCTCGCTGATGATACAGGTCAGTCTTAATTCAGGCATAGCTCGCTTGGTGTAACTCAACACATCGATAGGCATGAGAATGCTCCACGTTCGTCACACCGTATCAAACTCGCCAGCAGACACTGTTCAGCAATGGTTTAATGCCGGAGGAATGGTTCAATTTTATGACTATTCTTTGGATGAGTATCTCAATGCAAGCTTGCATTCTCAGCTCTGTTCAATGATGTCGCTTACCATTATGCTTAAAATCGCAGATCACGTTAGACTTGGTTGCGGACGGGACCGTATCTGAAACTCTTCTGCGATCGAAAGCCCGACGAATCCTAACGGTGAAATACGATCTTGGTCTATTTGACGATCCTTATATCTCAGAATCCACCAGTCCATCCATAATCGTATCGGAGCACGTTCCTTTAACTCTGGAAGCAGCACTCAAGTCCATTGTCCTCCTGGAGAACAAGAACTTCACCTTGCCACTTCGTCCGCAGGCGCAAGGCATCAGGAAGATCGCCTTGATCGGCCCCTTCCTGGACCAACTGAACTATGGCGGTTATTCTGGGCAATGGGGGTCAATCCCAGTAGCCAATTCAACCACAATTCGTCAAGCGATTATCTCTCATATCCAGGCTTACGAGCCAGAAGTCGAACTCGTTAGCTCATGGGGCGCAAATACATGGTCCTACAACGCTCAATACCCCATCCCTGCGTACCTACTGTCTAGCTCCGAAGGCGTATCTGGAGGACTGAAAACGACCTACTTCTCAGACGTTGATTTCGCGAATGCCGTCCTAGAAATACACGAGCCACCGAATCGAGATTGGGGGATGTATCCGCCACACAACCTTCCTTCGAACAACTTCAGCGCTATCTGGGAAGGAACGATCAACGTACCAGTAGATGGCGATGATGTACATGGCTGGATTGGCGTTGCCGTATATGCTAATACTACAGCTAGACTCTTCATTAATGACGAATTGGTGGTCGAGGCGCCACTGACCGCCACTGGAAACATCCTAGGCAACATTCAACAACTTCCCTACTCGATTGTGAATGGAACTGCACCACCTCCAGGAACTACAGAATGGACGTTCAGAAAAGGCGATTCCTACACGGTGCGACTGGAGTATCGCGCATGGAATCTATATCAAAAGATCGAGAATTTGAACTCAGTAAACGCGATGGTGAACTTGATCTGGAGTTTGGTAGACAGGGAAGATGCCGTTGGAAAGGCAAGTCTTCGAGTCCGTCTTAAACTATTCCCGAGTCTCATGCCTCGATAGGCAGTCGACTTAGCCAAGGACGCCGATGTGATCATTTTGGCGGTTGGCGCGAATTGGAACAGCGATGGCGAGAGTGGTGACCGGGCTACGCTCGGACTGTCGGACAATCAAAGTCGGTATACATACACTAATGGGAATTCTTCTGGATTCTAATTCTCTATGCGTAGCCTCACTCGCCAACGCAATATTTGATCTTGGCAAGCCAGTTGTCATGGTCCTCGAAGGCGGCAGACCATTTGCAATCCCCACGTACTATGAGAAGTCCGCTGCTGTCTTGAATGCTGTCAGTGCCTCAATCTTTGCAACTATGAACGTCGCAGAGTAATGTCGTTTCGTGCAGTTCTTCCCTGGTCAGATGGGAGGCCAGGCTGTCTCAGATGTGTTGTTCGGATTATTCAATCCTGGAGGCCGGATTCCCTTGAGCGTCCCCTACGACTCTTCCTCCATCCCAGTTTATTACAAGTACGTTTATTACATGAAAAATTCTCTGCCGGCCGCCTGATGCTTCGTTTATAGCTACAAGTTTACAGCACATGCAAGAAACTACACGGACATCTATTCGTTCCCTACTGTGGGTCTTTCTCCGTTCCAGCTATGATCTATGGAATTATTCTCAAGGGTGGCAATAGTATTCTTTCGGATATGGGCTTTCGTACACATCTTTCTCTCACAAAAGCTTCAATGCTACCTCCACCGGTGGTACTCGCACCTTCGCTGCTGGAGAAACGATAACATTTCAGGTCGATGTGACGAATGAAGGAGACATGGCAGGAAGCTATTTAGCTCAGGTTGGCAAGGGGTTTCTGTCCTTTTTGTGATACTGATATGGCATCTCAGGTGTACCTCCTGGTACGCATCTCTGCGATCCCCCGGCCGCTGAAGCAGCTCGTCGCCTTCCGCCGAGTGTATTTGGAACCTGGGGAAACACAATCCGTCAAGATGGAACTAGACGTGAATCGTTACTTTCCTATTGTGAACAGGCTGAATCAATGGCAACTCGAGACTGGAGATTATACATTCGCGCTCTTGGAACATTCAGGATACGATGCCAGCACGGCCATCAATATCACGATGACATGCGTGAAGTAACAGCTCGGACGCCACGCAATGTACAAACATATTTCGTTCTCATATCAAATATTGTACAGTACCGTAGCTATATGATTCAACGTAAAGACGCATACGCTTAAGAAACAAGAAAATGAGCTCTTCTCATCGTTCAAGCTTCAACACAAATTCCGATTCGTTCTGACTCCCAGTGGGAGATAACCCAGCAAATCTAGTCCAACCGTTCATCACATCTATCCTTAAGTATGGCTGAGAATTTTCCCAGCGTCTTCGAAGTCTGTGGGCTCGTGTTCCTTCCAGATCATCTTTCAGATGACGTGGCAAAGTTTGAATCTCTTGTAAGGTCAAAGGTGTTCGGAAGTATCTGTGAATGCTTTCCAAGACGTGAATGACGTGAACGGGCCGGCCATCTATCCGATAGACGTCGATGGGAGGTAACAGCCCGAAGGACAGCGCAGGTAGATCGTGGCTGAGTATGACGAAAACACGACGGAGGGGTTCTCCCGAACGGCTGAACATATACGAACTCCAGTGTGAGGCGGTCCCCTGACAAGGACTGTTTACCAGTTTCGCATCATTCGGGGGATCCAAGACGTCCCAATGAAGAAAAGGAAGCGCGTTGAGCTCATCATAACCCTCGGTGAGTGGAGGGAGCGGGATAGTGTACATGATTGGGGCGGGGGGAGGCTCGTCGTGAAGTATGAAAGCACTGGGTCGAGTGGACGGAATAGGGTGAAGATGTTGTACCGCAGCGTACTTTGGGCGTCCATCGACCTGCTCCAGGGGTGCATCGGACTCCACAATGGACAATTTACGTCTTTTCCTTGCTCTGCTCGAGTTCGATGCTGGTTTCTGAGCCAGATATGTTGGACGGTAGAATGTGGTTGCACACGGGAAATCCCAAGTTCCTTACGAGGTTTAATTCAGCAACCTGAAAAGCACCACAATTGGATAAAAAAACAAGTACCTGGAGAAATGGTCTGCTCAGAAAGCCTGTGCTCTGAGTTATTCATACTATGTGGAACGACCTCGCCGGGATGCCCGAAACCCCGAATCCAAAACATGGATGCTGGACGCTAAAGTACTGATAGATTGAGGGAGTTCGTTGCAAGATATCGATATTACAAGCCTTTTATACAGTTGCAGCAGCAAGCATAATAAGTGAAGCACGATAGCAACGAGCGACTGGGTCCTAGAAAAAGTGTTCTATTGTTATAAAGTACAATAAGTGACGGTCCTCCTGTTGCCAAGGCCCACGCCGAAGGACTCATTGGTTGCAATAGCTTGTCAGCATAGACCCTATTAGAGAATAAGGCAGTACCGTAGCTAGAATTGGGAAAAAGTTTGTGACTCAAAAGACGATGTGGCTGTGTACATGTGATTTCAAATGAAGCGTTGATATGATACATTTTCGAATATAGATACAGATTAGACCTTCGTCTTCGCCAGACAGTGCTTCTTGTGGTCTGACCAGTGCGACTTCTGGCAGCCCGCATCACAATACCTAACCAAGAGCAGTGTAAGCTTGGACTGACGAGGCAAAGAAAGAAACCACACGCCTCGTCACGCCACACCCAGAGCATTTCCTCAAAACTGCGCTGGGATTATTGCACCACGAACACTTGTAAAGTGCCACATGATTCGAGTTCACCTTCGGATTTCCACACTGTGGTCGCGGCTCCTGATCCCCTGAATCCAGGTGGATATCATCCAACCAGGCGGCGAGATCGTCCTCCGCCTTTTCCGACGAGACAGCCTTCTCACGGAGTCCACTGTCCTTCGCGGCGATAATGTCGCCCCATTCTTTGATGGCAGTAGCATAGTTGTCCGTGATGGTCTCTTGAGAAAGACGAAGACGCGTTCTCGGGGAAGGCTTGCCGCTCATGAACGTAAAAATCTCTTGGGTAATCTTGAGTCTCTGGAGCTTAGACTAGACACGAACACGACATCAGGGGAGATAATGGACGACTAGGAGGATGTACGCACGCGGAGCTCTGCAAGATCAGGGGTGATTTGCGGACCTTGTACTGTGATTGTCAGCACGATGAACCAGGAGAGGACGTTTCTCATCTGCCGATGGTCGGGAGGTGCCTCATTGACGAACGTCTTCGCATCTTCCAACGCGCTCATCAGGAAAGCGATACCTTCTTCCCATTTCCTGTTCTCCGTATGAGAACCACACTCGCGCAAAAGTGATTGCCCCATATAGCCAGCATGTTCCACTGCACGCTGCATGAGCTGGTAGCGGACGAACGGTGTTGTCTGGGTGCACTTCATCCCTTTCTTCGCCGCCTTCAGCCCCGCTACATCGTTCACAGCCATACTGATCGCGTAGTAGAAGTAAGCGCATTGAGGATTTCGTTTTATACCCTGATTCGCGACGACGACGGCGTCAGGAATTCTTCGCTTCATAATGGCGTACTTGATATCCAGGATATCGGCCTTGTCTAAATCGGCTGGTGATCCCTTCTCCCGAAGGACTTTGGCACAATGGGGGAGGGAATCCGCCCACATCTTGAAAGGCAGACCCAAGTCGATGATCTCCAGCTTACCCGTCCGAGGATCTTCCCCCTGGAACGCTCCGTCCGCGATAGCATATTCAGTCTGGACAATGAATCCTGCCATTTTGATTCCGAGAGAGTACAAATCATGATCCTGCGCACACTTCATCATGGCCCTCTGAAAGCTGAGCGAGGTCGTGACCATGAGGCTAGTCTCGCAACGTTCCGCACCATAGTTGGATAGAAGCTGACTGATATGAGGAGGAAATCCACGCTGCAGGCGGGGAAGGAAGTAGTTAGGATCAAGATTACCGAGATCTTCCTCTGCCTCCCGTTCGCGAAGCTGCATAATGCCTCCAAGGCAAGTGCAGCGGAAGCTCCAGTCTTTGCTGCGAAGGCCGGCAACGAAGAAGCCGGTAGTAGAGGCAGATTTGAGACAAGATTCAGGCGAGGGAACTGTAAGAGTAGTCAAGAGCTCAGACGCGTGATCCATCATGTACTGGGAGATTCCGGGTTTCTTCAACGCCGCTGTAGTGAGCCTGATGATTTTTGGAACATCAATCGTACGCATGATGTTCTTCTTTGTGGGGGATTCGTCTCCAGTAGCCACGGCTCCTAGGGAGTGGGCTAGGGTTGTCACGATGTGCTCTGCCCTAATCATGTCATCTGGATTCTCTTCGAAAGACTGCATGAGTTCATCTGTATGTTTTGCAATGTCTACCCTGATGGCTTCTCCGCCGTGGTGGGTAACATTCGAGAGAGACCGGAGAGCAAGATGGCGGCAGTGGGGAATTTTCAACAAGGGAAATAAACGCGTCAAAAATCCTAACAGACGCGCGTCAGCCTCGATGATAACTGGGAGTCAAACAATAGTCAAACAGTACCGACCGCGTTCGAATAGCTTGTTGCGGAGGATAGAGTCCGCACATAGTTTCGCGTATATTCCTACAATACCACCTTTCCAGAAAGCATCAAAAGACTTGTCCGGAGCCTGGTTGCCTGAACATCACCTCTCATCCTTCCACTATCCTTGTGCTTCTCATATGCCTGGTCTAAACGTTGGTAGATCTTTTCAAAATCGGCATGTACTTTCTTCAGGCCACTACGCGTTGTAAGATCTAGGATTTGTGCTAGATAGCTCTTCCGATAGTACGAAACAAACACTCACCAGGCAATTCGAACACATCACAAAGACTCAGCACAATCAAATGCCATCCTTCCGCGTTATCAATGTCACCGATGTAGTCGTCTGGTGTATTTCCTCGCGCGGGTTTTGGTTTCTTGTTGGACTTGGATTTTCTACTTCCAGGGCCGGGCATGATATTATCAGCTCGAGCGCGTTTTCAACGTCTGGTGTGGTGAGACAAAAAAAATTGTTTGTTTGGCACTCCCGTGTAAACCAAACTTTGTGTTATGTGCCGAGCTCCTCTCACACTGACACCCACTGCAAATACCCTCAGCGACACTTTTACCTTTCAGCAGCATTTTTAATGATTCTGCATACTAAGCATTAGAGCTTGATTAGCGCACAACTGGAACTGAAACTAGCTGGACCACTGAGGGCGGCGTAAACGCCGCATCAGACGCAGGTTCCCGAACGCCCACAACGCATTTGGCACGACGACAGTGTCATACCGCAGCCGTCAAGTTCACCTCCGAAAGTTCTCCATAAAGCTCCCCTCCGAAATTTCTCCGTGAAGTTTTGGTGCCTTTGGATCCTTATCGCCATATGATGGACATAAGGGTAGACGCAACGCCGACGCCTCAGTAGGTGCACTTTTTTGAAACTGTTGATATATATATATCAGATGCAGTACCATGGACTCATCGGAAGTTCATTCAAAGTATTGGAGATAGTATGGCAACAAACTTCAAGCCGAGTCTTCGAGTACTTGGATGCGTGTGGCGTGTGGCGTTGAATGTGGCGAGGATTTGTATGTATTTGGATCTCGTTCTGCTGCCGTCCCAGTCAAACCGTATGGCAGATTTCAGACATATCACTGCTGTTGCGACAACGAAATATTCACCAACGCTTACGCTTCTCAGCTGTCCTCCTGACTCGCGATAGCGCCGAGATTTCGCCGTCCAAGCCTTATAAACAGCCATGGTCACCATTGGCATTTGGATGATCGTCTATAAACATTCCTTCCATGTCTGATCTCAAGCTGCCGAAGGATTTTCTTTTTGGATACGCATCAGGTTAGACAGCTGACGTTTGCTCTCCTAGTACTAATGCTCATTCCTTCCTTTCTTATAGCGAGCTATCAAATTGAAGGATCGTCGTCCTCCGGGGGCCGTGGACCATCTATCTGGGACACCTTCACACACACACATGGAAAAATTGCTGATGGATCAAACGGCGATGTCGCTACCCACTCGTATGTCCTGTGGAAGGAAGACCTCGAATTACTCAAGTCATCCGGTGTCAACTCGTACCGCTTCTCTATTTCTTGGTCAAGGATCATCCCGTCAGGCGGGAAATCGGACCCTGTCAACGAGGAAGGTATAGCGTTCTACAGAATCGTCATTGAAGATCTTGTGAGCTGCGGAATCACCCCGTCTGTGGTATGACTTCTCGCCTTGTCATTCCCGCGTATATTGGCTTGACAAGCATACTTAATAGACTCTCTATCACTGGGACCTTCCTCAAACTCTACACGACCGGTACCGAGGCTGGCTCAGTGCTGATATTATCCCGGATTTTGTGAATTACGCCAAGATTTGCTTTGAAGCATATGGCGATCTGGTCAAGCATTGGTGAGTGACATCAGAGTCTTCCAGCCCTTGTCTCTTACTTATCGACTCCGAAGGGTCACGTTCAATGAACCTTGGTGCATCTCTGCACTGGGGTACGGATACGGCGTCTTTGCGCCTGGACGACCGAGCAACGGAGAGGGTGACTCATCTACTGAGCCTTTGATGTGAGTCCCCAAGTTATTTCTACATCGTAGTCGTGTTGAAGCCGACCGCTATTAGAGTTGGTCACAACATCATCTTGGCGCACGCCAACGTTGTGAAACTATATCGCGAGACTCAAAGCGGGGAAATCGGGATCACTCTTGATTGTGCGTGGCGTATTCCGTACAGCGAATCACCTGAAGGTAAGTCTGGCATCACCTGGTGTGGCGAAACCACGAAAACACAAGCATCCAGATGTCGACGCCGCTCAGCGATCAATTGATGCGAGACTAGGTAGGCCGTAATCTTCTTTGGTCAGTTACTGTTACTCATTTGCGCTCAGGATGGTTTGCCGTGAGTATGTTGTGTTGTTAAATGGCGTCAGTATTTCTCCACGGATATTCTCTAGGACCCCATCTACAAAGGACATTACCCAGCCTCTCTCAAGGCGATCCTAGGCTCCCGATTACCGGATTTTACGCCTGAAGAAATCGTGCTAGTAAAGGGATCATCCGACTTCTTCGGGCTAAACACCTACACCAGCACTCTCGTCCGTGAGTGTTTAGACGTGTTCTATTTTCCCTCACAGAGAGCTGAAAAGACGAAAGAGGATGGTGGATCCGAAGAGTTGAACGGGAAAGTTAAAACGACCTTTGTCCGCCCTGACGGTAGTCAACTCGGGACACAAGGTAGATATTGACTGATCAAGTCAACCGTGGTGCAAATGGAACTGATACCGACCACTCAGCCCACGTTCCTTGGCTTCAGTCTTGTACGTGTTAACTTCAGTACCAAGGAACAGTTTGACGAAATCTGACTGATTCGATTCCAGATGCGCCTGGATTCCGAGACGTACGTGTTCGAATACCGTTCAATGTGCACTGATCTCTCATGTTGAGCGTCTATCAGCTTCTACGATACGTTTGGAAGGTTGGCGATGCGTTTTCCTCCATTCTTACGAATCTGACCCCGTCCAGAACTACAGCAAACCTATCTAGTGATTTCGTTTGTTTCCTTTTTTATTCTGACTCGCTAACTCTTGCCTCTAGCATCACAGAAAACGGATTCGCCGTCAAGGATGAGCATGCTCTCCCGGTAGATGAGGCCCTCCATGACACCGATCGTATTGAATACTATCGCGCATACACCCAAGCCATGCTGGAAGCTTTGAACATTGATGGAGTCGATATAAAAGGGTACTTTGCCTGGAGTGCGTGGACGATCATCACTATGTATTATTCTTGGAATCCTTACTGAGATTCTTTATAGCTCTTCTAGACAATTTTGAATGGGCAGATGGATACCAGACTCGCTTTGGAGTGACGTATGTGGACCGCGAAACTCAGAAGAGGTATCCGAAGGATTCTTTCCGATTTTTGGCAGACGTAGGTCAACTGTTTTTCGAATCTCCATAGTGGTTCTAACTTTTGGGGGCATCAATAGTTTTATCAAGGATCGAGAGCCATTCCATGAATGTTTTTACGGACGGTATTACTTAAGACGGCGTCATGAATCAAAGGCTGCAGCGCACATATGTCAATCATTTGTTACCGTTCAATATTGACACAACAAGAGTCAGCGAGCTCATTATAGGACGAAAATGAATGTCTATTATATCTAGACTGGCCGCCGAGAGCGATTCACTGTGGCGCAAATGTGGACAAGAAATCGACGAATGAGGGGGGCGGTGAAGATTTGGGCAGCATCAACTTTCTGAGAGGTCCGTAAAGGAGGCAGTTGAAGACCAATGGCCACATCAATTTCGCGTGTAGTATTTCTTAGTAGGCCGTCAATTACGACGCCTCTGATGACGCGTTAGGCTCCTCCTCTCGATGGTCTTACTCCTGTCGCAGGCATTTGGTTGGAGGATCAGAATCGTGAGGACGGCTGAAAAAGGTCACTGACTCTGCTCACCCCAACGGCTCCTTGGTGTACCTCCAGAGTTAGGTTTAGGGTCGTGCCGCAGCATACGATCAACTGAACTTGTCGGAGGACCTGTCGGAGGACCCGAATTTGGAATACATTCATCCGCCGAATATCAGTGGACTTGAGGAATCCAAAGATTCGCCATCGTCTCTTCCCGTCACAGGGGATGAGATACGGAACTCTGTCAGGGTACACGGTGTAGCAAGCCTCGAACGTCGCGGATCGTGGGGGTGGACATGGGTACCTTATCCAAGTTCTCCAAGGTGTTAGCAGTGTGGGTTCCAATATGTATGGTTGCACCTTCGAGAACTGGGCTAGATCTGCCTTCGTTGTGGCCGAGACTGTGGTAAAAGCAGCCGGAGAGGAGAAGACTAGCATCCTATCCAGTCCTTGGAGCTCATACCAAGGTAAGTACAGCGCCCACCGGTATCCACTGCGGCCTTTGAGCACTAGGTTTCTAAGATATGTTTGCGGGAGATCCAAAGCCTACGTTTAGCTACGTCGTCACTCAACTGCGGGATTGGTATCCTAAGCTCGCATATGTTTATGTGGTTGAGCCCCGGGTGTTTGGATTTGATGATGCCGTGGTTCCTGAAGGGTTTGATTCCTTCACAAAACCTGGGAAACCGGCCACTTATCATACCACACAGCTAGCTATTGAGGTCGCAGAGAAGCATCTGTTTGAGCTCATTGCCAATGTGAACACATCTCTTGTCCCAGGGTTATTCTGGGCTGACGTGCTGAACGTATCTGGACCTACTTGTCGCACCAATATAATAATGATTCCTGTCATCTTAAAGGGCGATATGTAGGAGCACTTACTACTATGTGGCGGCGAGCAATGAGATAGACTCGAACGATGACATGATCTCACGTGGTCAAATGCTGTGTTCAATTTGAATGTCACGACGGGCGTCGGGCGATAGTATTAGCCACAAATTAGCCATGATTCTTTATCCCCTCCAGAACTAAGCTAGTCGCCTCCCTGGTCCATATGCGCGAGCCATTCTTGCACCTTTTTTTTTCATATCATATACGTCCCACCCATCATATCTTTCATTATTTTCAGGTCGAGTCTTCATCACAGCGAAGAACCGTCCTTCAAAGGTATAAAAGCGCAGCGGGAAGCAATAGTTTTTCCGTCAATATCCACGTTTTCTGCTTTTTCATAATGTCCGACGCGACGTATAACCTCTTCAAGCCGGCGATATCCAGCTGCAGCATCGCATCGTGCATGCTCCCACGACGCGTTTTCGAGCGGACAAGGATCATGTCCGAGTCCCTCTTGTTGCGACATACTACGAGCAGCGCAGTAGAATTCCAGGAACCTTGATTATATCTGAAGGTGAAGTTCTTTCTTGCCCTGCAAAGAACCCCTTCGTGACCCTTCCCTGCAGGCACCTTCATCGCAGCCAAAGCCGGTGGCTTCGTTCACGCTCCAGGCCTTTGGTCCGATGAACAAATCACGTCCTGGAAAAACGTCACTGAAGTCGTTCTCTCCAACGGTTCCTTCATCTTTCTGCAGCTCTGGGCTTTGGGTCGTGCTGCGGTGTTCGATTGGCAACTCAACAAGGCAGATCCGAATCTGGCTGAGTGTTGCTCCATCCAAAATCGGTCTTAAGGACTACAAAGATTTGCCCCCGCCTCGCCCTTTAACCGTCGATGAGATCCAGGACTACGTCAAGCTATATGAAGACTCGACGCGCACAAGGACATTTTTAAGAAACTCAAACTGGTGAGTTGAGGAAGAAATCTGTGAGTCTGGACCCGTACACATGACTCTCGCTCGCGTATCGGTCACCCCTAAGTATAAGTAACGCGCCCAAGTTATGCAGAATTTGACCTACCTCAGATCTCATTTTGTCTTCGGGAGCGATACCGCTACCGCCACGTTCTTCCGGAGGCAACTACAAAACAAAAACAGAGCACTGTACGCGAACAAACACGGTACCAAGACGTGCCAATTTCGCTAGATATGTCTATAAAACAAGTTAGATGCGACTCCATTTCCTAATACGCAGTTGTTTGCACCATATGGGAGCCTCCTGCACACATTATTGGGCGGTCAGTTATGCTGCACGATCTGGAATCCTCGTCGTTGTACCTTGCTGAAATTCCTCCAATGACAGGCAAGGATCATCCATTCGAGACCCAACCCGTTCTTGGAGAGCTTTAACGTTTATGACACTGCTAGTCATCTTTGATGCAAGGGAAGGCCAGTTGATGAAGCTGCGTAACCCAATTTGTTCTTTTCAGAGTCCGACGCTCTAATCTAGGGCTTAGGACTGCATCATTCGTGAAGAATTCTGAATTGACTAATGGCGGTGTACGTGCGCGCTTTCTCTTTGTCCTTCAGGCTGTAGGAGGCTAACTGCATCGTTCAGTGTTGCTGTCATGATAGTGATTTTGACCGAGCATAGTATTGCAATATGATATTCCATTTCACAAATGTTATACATCATTTCAGATTCGATAAAACCTGAGTTTCACTCAGACTGTAAGCTCCCAGCCCCGTAGGTAGGATGAGTGCTATTTGCCGCTCACGCCGTGCGTGGGATAGAGAGTATGGGTCCATGACGACGAAGAAGTCAGTCTCGAGCCTTATCAGGTTAGCGTCCAACGGAGAACAGGCGCAACCGCATGTCTTGAGGCTACACTAGCAAATAACAGATTGAATCATGATCAGCTCCATTAGAAGTTAAAGAGCGGAAGAATTATAATTCTGGGGTTCATCAGAAAACAGTTCGACGTCTCACCTAGAAAGTCCGAAGGAAGCAGATATAACAGGATCCGTCCCGAGTGAAGCCCAGGATCAGATAAGGTCACATTAGGGAAGCTGAAGGCACCAGTAGGACGGGAACATGGGAGAAGTTGTACTGGGTAATTCCATTTGATAATTTAGGCCCAACGGAGGGAACGAATGGCGAGCGCCGATAGGAATACGCGACCAAATCAGCAATACAGGCCGGATCTCGCAGCCGCAGCTCCCCCCCTCAGGTTCTGTCAAATTCAAGAGGAGTGAGATGTCGAGTCAGAGTCGACTGTCAGTGTCGGCACGAGGAAAGCAACGGTGCATGCGCCACATACATCAAAAGGGTCCCTATCCCGACGGTGTGATCGACCATCTCTCCGGAGCAGCAAAAGTCGCTTTGCTTTGCCATGGTTGACGCCTGGGAAAAAGTCATAGCGTTGACATTCGACTCTATCGGAAGCATTTATACCGACCGTGGCGGCTCGGTTCACTGGCGCGCATCGATCCCAGTAACTATACGACCGTCTCCACCCGATCCAAGCAGGTGTGGTCCCTTCTATTCTTTCTCGCGATGGCTTGAGGCGGCAACTAGGAGGGACCTCGATTTCATATATTCCCAGTCTGATCCAGTTGATGGAGAGAATAGACGACTCACTTTCGAATTTCTCCGTCACTCTAAGCGTTTGCTTGATGAAAGAAAGGGCCTCACTGCTTCTGCCATTGGGCTGGAGCACACTGACATCTCGCCCCATACCATCCTGGTCGACGTGACAGGTCCGACAAAGATGCTGGGTGTTACTGATTGGGAAGGGGCGCGTACAGTACCTCTCTGGCCATGAATCCACTCTTCGTGTGCCCCAACGATCTCCACGGGGAGGGGGGAAACGGATTGAAGAAGATCTTGCGTGACGGTAGAGCTAAAGGAGCCTTGAGAATAGATGATAGCCTAGTAGAGTCGTTCGCCACACACCTATATTTGAAGATCTAGCAGACCGAAGAAACAACCGGGTAACCATTCTCAAGAAGTTAGAAATTCATGGCTGCAAACAAGATCAAGGTAACTCAAGGTTAAAAATTTAGCTGATGATAGAGTCCTTAGAAGGGGAACTTGAGGCTTGAGCTGGAGAGAAACGGTCGGACAGACCGTGACGACGGCAACAGCGACAGGCCCCTCCTCTCCGTCAGGAATCGGGGCCGATTACATTACCCCGGTCCGTCCTTAGGCGCATCGTTTGGACTTCCATCCAACTCATCATGAGCTGTTCATGACCTTGAGATTACCTTGAAATCTCCCATTCATTCAGCTAATTCCCGGATATCTACGTACCGATTAAGCACTGACATCTTCCACCGGCCGTTTCTCAACAAGAAGTCGACCAAGTTGACACAGGCATTGAGGTCTTTGGCGAGCATAATTTTGATTTCACTGAAGCGAAAGGAGACTCCGCCGCGGGGTATCCTGTCCTTGGTTGTTTGTACATGACGGCGACGGTTTCTTACATCCTCCCCACATCATAACCACTATATACTGGGATCCCTTCATCTCGTCCCCCAACCGAGGTAGAAACACGGGCACCGGGAACACTCGCCTGCCAAATGAATCCATCGCAAGGGATGGCAGCGTCGTAAGCTTGAAGGGGCGCCCTTCATCTGGTATACATTCGCTGCCTCCGGGTCCTTCGTTTTTTCTCGGTGACACTGATATGCTAGGCGTGAAGGTAGTCGACGCCTCTAATATCCCTTGTGCGCATGCCATATTCCCTCTCTTCTCCGCTCACGTCAGAGCCTATGGCGACGGTCTTCGCTGTCCGCAGGAACTGATCCAGTCTTCTCCCAATCACAACATAGTGTTTGCCTCTTGTCGACATCGTTCCGTGTCTCGTTTCAATTTGTCGTTGCCCTGCTCCCTGTTCCCCGACCACTCAAAGCCACGGCCGATTACTGTTCATGAAAGTTCAGCGTCGCCATTAGTGGCGGACGTGACTTGCGAGTCTGACAGGACGGATTCCAGCTACGTCGGAGTCACGGTGATTGGTCAAATAGTGTTTGTATATTTCGCTGCCCTTGGCCGCTGCACTCTTCTCTTGCTGACGCATTCGCTAGTAGGTCGTGGAGGTGATCTTCCAGGATCGATGCAGGTACGGATATCTAGAATCCCATGAGACAAGAAGAGTTGAAGGAAAGTCTGTGTTCACACAAGTAGTTCTACGATGTATAACCTTCTGGACTTTAGGCCTCAGGGAGTGCTTCGTGCCCGCTACCGCCGGCGTCACTGAGAGAAAGCGAGACTATACTGGCGACGCGAATGTCCATACCTTGACGGACACTCTACAGATGTAACTAGGCTGAGGCTCTTCACGTTCGGTGTCTTCCCGGTCGGACAACAAATGGCACAAAGCGTTTGGCGGTTACTGAATTCGTACAACATACGATGGGATACAACTACAATAGAATATTGTGGGGCGGGAAAGAAACGGAAGCGGTACGATTTCTGGACTACGGTTAACGTGGAGCGACACGGGAAACACATGTCGACATTGGTGCCCAATGCGTCAAGATATCTAGTCACGAACTAAACCCCCAATGTCGGTCTTGAGATGGGTCCAATATATATTATCACGACCGGGAGATGGCTACAAAGGACAAACTGTTAGTCCGAATGAAAGATAGAAGTGTAGTAAAAGTGGGCTCGACCTTGTTTTGGTCGCTGCTTCTGTCTACAAAGGTAACCCTCAGCTCACAATCAACAGCGAAATGAACGGTGTGCACTTACGATTGACTCTGCACACATAGTGCGACATCATGCGCCTGTTGACACCTTGGATGGGGCCCGTCCACCAGAGGACAACATGGTCATTGATGGCACTGAAGTTGCGAGCCGTTTTCCATTCACCGGTGGCGTCTGGCATGATGGGATAGGCAGTAGGTGGGATGGGGTCCTGGGTAAACGCCTTAGATTTGCGCCTTTTAAGTATTATCACCTGGTCAAGAGGATGGCATCGATGGGTCTGAAGAACCAAGATAATGGATGACTACTATTGCCTAGCTGGTGCTGTATGGCTTTCTGGGGACCCATGTCCTCTTCTAAGTTCAAAAGGGGGTATCTGAATCGGATCATGCCAGCATCATGATCATGCATGTTCAAGTCACCTTATGGTCCAGTCCGTGTAATTTAACCTAACCTTATCAACGTCGACCTCCTTCGTTTCTCAAGCTCACTCTCATGGAGATCCCCATCCATACGGACCACATTAACTGTGCTCTTCTACAACAAAGAGTCTCAGACCATCTGTGCGATGTCTGTCAGTCCTTGGTTCCGTTAGAACGAGGCCAGTGATATTTCTCCGGCAGACTTACCGCCGCTGATCCACTTTCACTCTAGGTTCATTCCATCTGGTGTGTCTCAATCAACGGTTCTTTCTTTTCTGGATTGTGACTCCTTCGGATACAGATTTTTTTGGCTACCATGAGTGAGCGCGGGCACGTCGCGGTTCGTATTCACTCCCCGTACAAAGCTACTTCCGACACAGGTTTTGGGACTGACTATCCGTGGAAAATGCGCTCAGAGGTACCCGAATCTTTTTCATTCTCTCCCTTATGCTCATTTATACTGTGCAGGTTGCAACCATTCGGTTTCTTAGAAAACATACTACCATTCCTATCCCTGATATTCTCCATCACGACGCCGACGTTGATGGGAAGGTCGGCGGACAGTGGATGGTAATGGGTTATGTAGGGTCTCTTAGGCCTTTCCAGGAAGCGCAGTTCGAGCTAAACTTTGGCATAGGTTGCGGGCGAAAACCTCTCCTCAGTAATGCCCAAACTCACTCTCGAGCAGAAGAAAAAAGTCTGTGTGGCTATTGCCGACGTATGGAGCGATCTACTCGCATTGCAATTCGATTCCATCGGCAGTCTTCTTGAGGATGACGATGGCCGGACCTACGTTGGCCCCATAGCTTTACCCTGTTCAAAAAAATACTTCACTAGAGCACCGCCCATTATGGAGAAATGCGGACCTTTCCGAGACCTCAAGACCTGGCTATTGGCCCTTTCTCGTGGAGAAATCGACTACACTTATGGTGGCGAAGAAGCGACGTCGTCGAATCATGATCGTGACGACCGTATCGAAGCTACAGTCAATGAGATCCGCAAATCCACGGCGCTTTCCGATGCTCATCGCTCTCCTGCATCTGTCTTTCGGTTAGAGCATATCGACTTCTCGCCACACAACATACTGGTGGATAGTGATGATCATACAAAGATTGTCGCTATCTTGGACTGGGAGGGTGCTCGCATAGTCCCTTTGTGGGCTATGAATCCTGATTTCCGATTCCCTCGTTGGTCGGATGAGAAAGAGAACTCAGTTTTGAAGGCCGTCATGCGCGAGAGAATCACTCGCCGAGTGCCTGGCTGGGGGGAGGCTATAGGGGACGCAACGAAAGAACTGCGGAAGCTCTATGACCGGGCCGTCTTCAGTTTTTTCATGCCTCCAGAGATATTATCTCCTGATGGCCCATTCCTTTTCATGTCACATGACCACGTCGAAGAGGGGGAGCCAGAAGAGGAGGAGGACGACGGCCCAAGAACTGTAATTGTGACCTTGGAGGGGGGGGAAGAGATAAGTATCGTAATTGACTCAAAACGCGCCAAAGAATCTGTCTCACGCCGGGCCATGTGATAATGCATATTCAATCGACAGTGTATGCATTGTCTTGATTTCCTTCTCTGACAGACTAACAGTCGAGCTCAGCAATGTGAGGTACGTTCTGCAACGAGGTTTGATGAAAAACGTGGCTACTAGACCCACGGGATATAAGATCACGGCAGGAAGGAAGTTCGTTCAACTTAAAATTGTTGATGCAGCTTGTCGGGGTCCGGCGTCTCATGACCTTCCATAGCCTTCCACTTATTAGTGTCCTCACTCTCATGGAGATTCATACAGATCACATTAACTGCGATCTTTTAGAGCAAAGAGTCTCCGTTCATCTGCATGACGTCTGTCGGTCGTTGCATCCATTCGAACAAGGAAATTTATATCATTTTAAATCTTTTTTTTTATTTTAATAATCTTCGGGCTTCACAGGTTCTTACCATTTGGCAAGCTCTACTTATCTTTTCTGTTTATTATCTGCATTGTAACAACCATATCAACAGACATTTATCGCTACCATGGTCGATCGTGGACCGGTTATTGTCCGTATCCATTCCCCCGCCAACAGAAACGCTGATACAACCTACGGGATGGATAATCCGTGGAAGATGCACTCCGAAGTACTGAAATTCTTTGCACTTCGTATGATCATGTTCATAGTCTGTCCAGGCCGCCACTATGCGTTTTCTAAGGAAACACACGACTATTCCTATTCCGGATGTTTTCCACGTCGACGGAGATGTCGATGGAAAGGTCGGAGGCCGGTGGATGATAATGGAATATGTAGGCTTCCTGATCATCTCCTTTTCCAGTCTAATTCTGTCATAACACAGATTGAAGGCGATAACCTTTGGTTGGTAATGCCCAAGCTCAGTATCAAGCAAAAGGAAATGGTGTGCGTGGGCATTGCTGACATATGGAGCGACCTACTCGCATTGCAGTTTGACTCCATCGGCAGTCTTCTCGAGGCTCCCGATGGTCGATTCTACATCGGTCCCATGGCCGTACCATGCTCTATCAGTTCTTCCACCACAGCGCCGCCTGTATTTGAAAAATGCGGCCCCTTCCAGGATATAAAAGAGTGGCTGTTGGCGTTTTCTCGTCAAGAGATTGATTACTCATATCACTCTAAGACCATGTCCCCGGATCGCGACGACCTGATCCAGGCTACCGTCGAAGAAATTCACAATTCTGCCGCCCTTCAAGGAGCGTCTCTTTCTCCCGCATCCATTTTTCGGTTGGAACACATCGACTTCTCGACACACAACATCTTGGTTGACCGCCGCGATCACACAAAGATCGTTGCCGTCTTAGATTGGGAAGGCGCTCGTATAGTCCCCATGTGGGCAATGAATCCTGCTTTCCGATGGCCTCGCTTTTCAAACAAGAAGGAAAATTCAGCTCTGAGAGCCATCATGCGCGAGAGGATTATTAGCAGAGTCCCAGTCTGGAAGGAAGCCATAGGTGATGAAACCAGTGAGCTCCGAAAGCTCTATAACAGGGCTGATTGTGCTGTTATTCCGTTAGACATGCAATCACCTGACACTGCTTGTCTTTACATGTCTCATGATCCTATCGAAATCGAGGATCCAGAGGAGGGGAAGCCGAAGTTTGTCAACATAGGAGGGCAAGAATTTCTGGTTGTCGCCGTCGATACGTAGCAGAATTTTGGCAATAGCATCACGGTATTGAGACACGAAAAATTGAATCTCACCGGTACACACGCAAGCCTTGTCAGAACGTTAGCGGAGTGGATTTGACGTGGTCTGGTAATTGATAATTGTTTCTAGATCACGGCGAGCGAGAGAACTTGACGAGTCAAGTCAACTTCTTCCTACGAGGAGCTCCATGCGACTATTGTGACGCCTTGTCGCGGCAACTGATGCAGATTTCCTTGATGAGCTAGTAACCGCATACGGTCCACAATGGCTCGCTAATTCATCACACGGTCTTGCAAGGACCCACTTCTTCAGCTCCATTAAATACCTCGACATGCGACAGCCTCGTTGTCAGTTCATTCAAGTGCGCAGCACAACCATGGAGACGGAGATCAATAATGCCTCTGTTAATGATAACGAATGGGTTCAGGGAAGAGGAGTTCACGAGGAGTAGCCTGTACCATCGTTCTTTGGAGCCATAAAGGGGCAGGTCGAGCCAAGTTCGAGCGTGGAAGCGATGTTTGCTCCGTTATCTTTACGGAAGCTGAACGTCATTGGAGCGTGTAAAGGGATGTAGACGAGGTCCCCTGGACTCGAATATGAGGTCCGACGCAGCTGACCACTCAAGCAATCTAGGCTTTTTGTCCCCAGAGAAAACACTATGTAATTCTTCTGATCTAAAATTCGAAGACACTACATGGTAGCAAAGGTTCCGAGATAGAGGAAAATAGACGCCCACTATCCCCTGTGGACCCATCGATAACACATTCACTAGTACTTATCGAGGGCTCCGGATCTTCCTCGGATATCCCCTGCCCCAGCAGAAACATATTGTATCTTGATACGTCGGGCTGCAGGCGATTTCGATCAACGGCCAAGGGGTCAGAAGAATCTAGTAGGAAATCAAGGCAATAGAAAATATTAGACTGAAACAGAAAGAGCCGAGTCCGGAATGCACGACGCGTTGGTACGGCACGAGAGCGGCACTGGCGGCATTCAAGCATCAAGTTTCGGCGCGGCCACCATGACTTCTCTGTGACTCTCACTACACCAGTCTACCGCCTAACTTATTAGTGTTAGGATGGCTGTCATAAACACTGGAGCCCTCCTCGATCGTATTAGAGAGCACTTTTCGGATTCTGGTGTGTCATTAGAAGATTATCAGCAAGGTGAGTGCTCGGTGCTGTACAAACTTTCTTTGTATCGCAGAGGGTTGATGGAGGAGCGGGTAAAGGAGGATCTCATATGGTAGAATGACCGTATCTTCCGTGTCTATCCATGATTAAATACTTGATTAGACGTATATTGCCACGCTGTCAAGCCAGCGTAGGGTGTTCATACGCGTGCAGAGGTCATTTTTTGCATCGTTGGGCATTACTGCTGGTATCGTTTCAGATTACAAGATGGCATCTGAGGTATGTAAATCCCCAAACGACTCTTATTCTGTTTCTGCTGATGTACCGGGCCAGGTCGCTACCCTGCGATTCCTTCGAGCTCATACAGACATACCTGTTCCATCTATTTTGCTTCATGACGTCGATAAGGATAACGTCGTAGGGTCTCAATGGATGATCGTCGAATATGTAAGCTAAAAGAATGCTCTAAATCTTGGAAAGTGCTTAACATGGCTGGTAGATTGACGGGGTCAACCTCAGTAGTGCATGGTATGAAATGTCGTACGAGCAGCGAGAACGCGTGTGCATTGCAATGGCCGACATCTGGTCCAAGTCGATCGGTCTGTCATTCGAAGCTATCGGAAGTCTTTACGCGAGCAAGAGCGGGGGCTTCCACGTCGGCCCCATGACATCCTTAACCTCGAAAAATCGTTCAGCGGTGGCTGCTCCAGCTTTCGAGAAATGTGGTCCCTTTTCCTCCGCCCTTGACTGGCTCCAGGCTGTTGCTCGAAGAGACCTGGATTACGTCTACTCTCGCAAAGAAGAGCCATCGGTCCCGGTTTGGATCCAATCGGTGATGCAGTCCCTCGCTGATTCGGTCGAACTGAGACAATGTTCCCGTCTGCCTGCGTCGAGGCTTGGGCTGGAGCACATCGACTTCTCTCCTCATAATGTCCTTGTTGACTCCGTTGATCCCACGCAAATTGTTAGCGTCGTAGATTGGGAGGCCGCCAGAGTGGTGCCACTCTGGGCTATGTCTTTCTCCTTCCGATGGCCGGACGAGAACGTGCCTGAACAGGATCATCTGAAAACCCTCATGAGGGATCACATCATCTCCCGAGTCCCAGAGTGGCGCTCCGCGACAGGAACGGAATGCGGGATGTTAAGACAGCTAGCAGAGAGGGCCGAAACTAGCAATTGGGATCCCACAATTCTTTCATCAAAGTGATTGTTCACTTCCGTCGATCGAGTTTCATTGTAAATCTTTCCGTTCAGAAATATGATTATGATGGAGCTGGACATCCTTCCGTCTTAAAACCAAGCTAGCGTGAACGAGCCAGAGTTTGACCATGACCGCCGCCGATGCCATATTGTGTCCGATGACACGGTCGCAAGTTACCGAAAGCCTCAAATGCATTGTTGGCACCCACAACTGTGCTCCCTGAATCACGCCAGAGTAGTATGCATGTAAATGGTCATTACTAAGATGTCTAGACTGCGTACCCGAGGCCCAAGGACAAGCTACTGTGCAAATAATTTCCCTACTAGGCGTGAATTGTACTGATGCGGGATGGCTCGAGGCCATCTTGAGCCCATCTGAGTGACGGAGCCTCTCTCCGACGGCGTCGATTCAAGTCGGAACCATAGGATCCTTAGGATAAGAAGGGGCGTAATCAAGGTCCCTACGAGCAATTACCTCAAGCCAAGCTTGAGCAGAGTCGAAGGGGCCACATTTCTCGAACACAGGAGCAGCCACGTCAGCCTCGCTCATTGAGGGAAAGCAGGTCATGGGCCCCACATAGAATTGACCGGCTTCGTTCTCGTAAAGACTTCCGATCGCATTGAACGAAGTCTTGATTATGCTGGACCATACTTCAGCGATAGTGAGACATACACGTTCTCTCGCATCGGTGGACATCTGGTCCCACACACGGTTGAGGGCAACACCTTCCACCTAAAAACGATGAGAACAAATTCACGTTTATTTTGAAATAACCTACATATTCGAGTAACATCCACTGCGCTCCAATCGCGTTATGGGTGTCTGTGTCATGAAGTAGCACGGCTGGTACGGGGATCTCAGTCTGCGTGCGAAGAAAACGTAGGGTGGCAACCTTTGCGGGCTGATCAGATTGGCAGATCAACATCGAGCATCGAGGAGGAGAATCTCTTACCTCTGAGCGCATTTTGTAGTCCGGGACTAGCCCACAGTCTGAGCCAGTAGCGGCAAGAAAGGTCCTCTCAACACGGACGAAGTACTTTCGACGATTAGATAGCGTTATAGTGTATGTCTAGTGCACAATATATTAGCGTTAAGGCCTTCAGGGTTTATCACTACCATGTGACATCCTCCTGTATCTAATATGTTTGCGCATTGATACGAATCTAACTCAAGCGCTGTGCATACCTTGAGTATACTCCTCTAGAGTTGCATTCTCATCGGACAAATGGTGTCGGATTCGTTTCTCAAGCGCTTCGACATTAATTTCTTGAGGCATCAGAGGAAGAAATGGCAGAGGGTTCGCTCAAGTCTCCCAGCGCTTAGCGGCTGGTGCAGTGAGAGTCGGTGATTGTAAGTAAGTACTATCGTGGTGATACGGCGGGCCCGCCACCCCCATTGAGGACACGTGGCGCCGGAGATCATTGTGATCGGTATGTAATCGGTAGCCATTCCCCCAACGGATTCCAACTTTGCCGCAGCCTGCTCTTGTACCTGTACCACCACCACTGATATAAGGGTCCCGTAGTGACCCTTATAGCTGTTTTCTTTTTGCCGTAACTATCAGGACATGGCGAGAATCAAAGCACCAACCCCTCAGGAGATGTATAGAGCCAGAAAGGAAAGAGAAGAACAGGAGAAGCTCGCTTTACTGCCCCCAGGACTCATTAATCATGGAAATACCTGCTTCATGAACTCTGTTTTACAAGGGGTGAGTCCGATTTTCGAATAGGATGCCATGATCTCACGAATAAAGCACAGTTAATTGCCACTCGGTTGCTGTCAGACCTTGTCCACTTCAAACATATACCATCTACAGTCCAACACCATGCGAGCACTCCTCTAATATCCAAAAGGTCGCCTTTACTCACCAATGGATCCTCTCTCGCTGGCCAGTACGCACATCCTCGTGTGGATGCTATGCCGATCGGAGACGTCTTCTTAAACGTCATGTTGAAGGCTTGGGACGCACAGCAGAACAAGCGGAGGGAATCGCAGAGTCCCAAGTACGTGTTCATCTTTCTACTGTGAACCCATCCTCATGATGTGTCAGAGCTCTCCTTGGAGCCGTCGGCCGAAAGTATGATCAATACCTTGACTTTGCTCAACAAGACGCGCACGAGTTTCTTCGGATCCTGCTGGATGCTATGCGCATGGAGGAGTTTGATGTAAGGACCTCGTTATATTTGGTTTTTACGACGGTGGGGCTCCGACCCAAGGTCACATCCTGGCTTTTGGAATGGAGATCTGAACGGCATTACTACAGCCAGCCGAACATATGCAGCATGAGGCCGAACCCATGCCATAACCTTCGTCGGACGCGCGTGGAAGCTTCCTCTTTCATGTTCTTCTCCAAAGTGTAGCCATCATTCTCATTGCTAACGAGCTTTGTTGTAGGTAATCAAGAAACGCCAGCCTCCACCCCAAAAGAAACGGCGTCGGAACACTATCACTCCAAATGATCTGGTTCCAGAGGAAGACAAGCTAATATCGACGGTCGACATGATCTTCGGCGGCCGACTCACCAGCATCCTCGTCTGTCAGAAATGCAAACGCGTCTCGCAGACGTACGAAGACTTCAACGATCTCAGTCTGAGCATCAAGGCGGAGGATTATGCCAAGGAGAGGAAAAGGGATCGGTTAAAGTTCTTAGCGAAGAAGTTGGCGACGCCGTTCAGTCCGAATTCCAATAGCAATGCGAGTTTGGGGGAGGAGGCGAATGCGCATAGGGCGTCTTCTGTGCCCCCTCCGCCGAGCTTTCTGGAGGAGCCGGTACCGGTGGATGATCCGAGGAGAAGGAGTTTTGATGTTGTGGCCCCACCGCCGCCGACGTCGGGAGAGGATGAGGAGTATGTTCAAGTGAATGGGATTGACAGTGGAGTAGACGAGATGAAGACGACGAAGAAGGATAATTGGGTAAAGCTGGGCCGTAGGATAAGCTTGACCGTGGGGTTGGGCAAGTCTGCAAAGGAGAGAAAGGGACGCCCTAGGGAGAGGGCGAGCAAGGAGATCTCGTCTGCGGAGCTAGTGGCATTGAAGGAGGGGGAGGTCAGCCCGTCCACAGATAGTATCACCACCGTGTCGACTGCGCCTGCGACGCGAAATGTCACCCCGGACGTGTCGCCTGCGATTCGAGTGTCACCCAGCCCACGGCCTTCCTCCGAGGAGGGACCCTTCGACCACCCGAATCAAAGGAGCAAATCTCCAAAACCGCCAAAACCGACGCCAGCGGAGAGCGAGTACTTGCGGAAGATACTGGCGGATGTTACTCCCACGATGTCTCATCACAATCCATTCGGGATATTCAGACCAAATGGCGCCAACGCCTCGCCTTCATCATCGTCGCCAACCTGGATGAAGACCGTAGGGCAACTGCTCACGATCGAGGAGTGCATGAGGATGTTCACAGCCGTGGAGATCCTTGACGGGGAGAATATGGTCGGGTGTCGGAGGTGTTGGAAGATTGCCCACGGGGTGTATAGACATCGCACGCAGGAGGAAGGAGATGAGGATGAGGATGAGGATGATGAAGAAGAAGAGGGAGAGGGAGAGGAAGAGCTGGGCCCCAGTCGTCTCGCTTCTCCGCCTGTGAATGGCATTCATGGCTCCATGTCCATGTCGATGCCCAGCGTGTCGATGTACACGCACTCGAATCGGAGCGATGGTGGGGAGTCGGTGTCGTCGTTACCAGCGACAGTTTCTAGCACAAAGGTGCTGCCTCCTCCGCTGAGTATGGATGATCTGGATTTGGAGGGCGGGAGACATCGTCTGAGACATCATTCGACGGGACCCGGCGGCTTACCCATACCTTCCATTTCCACTACCGCTCCTGAGAGTCCTTCGCCGATGACCGCACGTCCAAATGGTGCCTTCTTCCCTACAGGTGAAGACTCGGGCCCAGCAACTGCGCGCCCTCTCCATCCCGCGGTTGTTTCTGACCTCAAGAGTTCTTTACTGGCAGCTCCCGCTAGCCGGAAACACGTTCATGACGTTGATACGACCGACGATAGCTCTGGGGACGAAAGCGACGTGTCAGCCACCACCTCGATATGTTCCGTCGAGTCGTCAACCACCTCTATTGCGTCGACCAGTCAGCAGACTCACGAGGAAACTCCCAAAGCAAAACTCAAAGTCGCGAAGAAACCCAAGCCGGTAATGATGCGTCCTGCGTACAAGAGATATCTCATCGGTACACCGCCCCCTGTGCTTGTCATCCACTTGAAGCGGTTCCAGCAGATCTCCAAGTCTGCGATGATGTCTTTTTCGACTGGGTTCAAGAAGCTGGAGGACTATGTGACGTTTCCAGAGTACCTCGACTTGGACCCGTTCCTCGCTCCGAAGAAGGAGGATTTTGGGTTGGGGAGTAAGGGGAAGAAGAAGAGGAAGAAGGCTGGAACGAAGGCTGAGGACGAGAAGTGCATGTATCGTTTGTATGCTGTCGTTGTGCATATCGGGAACATGGTGAGTTGTCTCTGTTATGATTTAAGGATATGAATTTGCTTACCGAGACGCGTTTCATTCTAAAGCTAGGCGGCCATTACATTGCTTATGTCGCTCTTCCTCCTTCGGACGAAGCCGCTTCTACTGCTTCTGTATCTTCGTCTGGGGAGCCTGCTGAATACCCAGACCGTCAGTGGGCGTTCATTAGTGACACCGATGTGCGGCTTACTACACGGGAGGAGGTGTTGAAGGTCAAGGCATACATCTGCATGTACGAGAGGATGTGATTTGGAGACGGATTTTTAACTATAACTTATCTACTTCATCTTGGACTTATTCTTCTGTACATGTACAGGTCTTTAACGTTGTTGTTGATCGTAGACCTCTAAACCGTTATTGTTGCGTTATTGCCTAAGCAAGAGGTGGCCGTCATCTGCGCCACAAATGCTAATGTCACGAACACGTGAGGCGCGTAGTAACGGTCACAAAAGTCAACAAACCAAACTTTCTGTTTCCGTACCACCACCTCCGCGTCGGCAGACTTTCGTCTGCGACACCCGCCTTCTACAATGTTTTCCTATAACCATCGTGCCATGAAGCGCTCGTCGTCTCCAGCGATGATGGAGGAACCTCCGTTCAAACGTCGTATGATGGCCGTCGCGTCGAATAGTATACCCACCACACCGAAGAAGACACCAAAAACACCAAAAACACCCTATTCATACCCGTACATACCGTCTTCATCTTCTACACCCTACCCTTTACGTCCAGTAGACTCTCCTTCCAATCCCCTAGGCCGAAAACGATCCCTCGCGCTCATGAATTCTCTTCCCGAGGAAACTGGTTTTCAGCCGACATTTACCTCTCAGGTTTCAGCTCATCAGGCCTGGTGATGCCCGCGACAGGGAAGGAGTATTTCGTGTTGTGCAAGTTCCGAGGAGCTACACGTTCCAGCACCTTCGATACTTGATTTATTTCCTCTTTGGCGGGAACCAGCAGCCGGGATTCAGCGGCGAGGAATCTGGCCATTTGTTTGAGATCCGGAAGAATGTGGAGCTTCATCCACCCCAGTATAGGCCGGGAACTATTAAGAAGGGGGAGACTACCGTCCGACTGTCCTCGACTGGTAATCCCTACCGGTACAAGGAGGACTGGGATTTTGACGACGACTTTGACGGCTTGGAGGATGAGGAAGAAGATGATACCGAGGATGATGCCAATGAGGACTGGAAATGGGAGGCTGAAGAGGACATCGCTATCGACAATGTCTGGGATAGTATGGAGACCACGCAAGGCATTGTCTATGTACGTATACTCTCCCTGCTTCTCACGCACTACGGGCGTCTAACTTCTCGACAGCATCAGTCTACTACCGCGACTTGTCCGCGTGCATTTCAGATCCATGTTAGCATTAACCAAGACCCCATTGAAGCACGGAGAGGGCGTGGTAATACGCCGTATGTTTTCAGTGCTCGTGGTCGGGTGTTCCTCTACCCTCCTCGTCCGCGCGCTCGGGAGGATCATCAATCTGACTCCGACGCAGAGGGAGACCCCGACCCTAAATACGTCGCCCCTCGACTGCGAGAGAACTTGAAGGTGAATCTACGGCCGGATGACTGGAACATGCCCAGGAAGGCTTTTGAGAAGTACCTGCGGCTCAACGCCGTTGTCCCCTTCGCTGATGTTTTTGATGACAACGATGACTTGGTATGTCCTCGTAGTTTTATTCTGACGCGTCTTTTGAGCTAACACCAGATCTATTCTAAGCCTTCGAGCTCCCCAACGAAGTCTACGCCTGGGTTAACGATGTCTTCGTCGCCTTCCGGCTCTGCGTTCTCTTCACCCTTACCGAGATCTTCTCCCTTTGCATTCGGGCGGACATCGAGGGCCTTTACTCCTGGAGTAGGGCTCTTCGAGGCACCGAAGTATACCCCTGCACCCCGGCCTGCCCAACGCAAGCGGATTGATTACGTCCGAAAGCGGCTGGAGAGGTCCAGGAGGCGGCTGTCGAAGAAGAACATGGATAGGGAAGCTAAGGAGGAGGCTGCCGAGAAGGCGAAGAAGGCCAAAGCCAATAAGACAGAGGTAGAAGAAATGGAGACCGAAGTTGAAGAGGACGAAGAGGATGAACTTGCGGAAGATAAGGAGAACGAGGTCATCGAGATTCTCGATTCTGATGACGAGGTGAATCCATTTCAATGACACATCTAGCTAATTATCGTAGCCAGCCTAGATCTTTTTATCTGTCGTTTTGTATACTTACTGTTTGCGCTTCCCTTGCGACTCTCTAGACTTGCAAATCTGTCTCATTACCCGCCTCGTCACTTTCCTGAGGAGGCTGGTCTCGAGCCGAGCTAATACCACTCTCGAGTCACCGCAAAATCTCAATGAGGGACTCTGGTTTGCATAAGCATAAGTGTGGCTGTGTCGGTGGCCACTTGTCAAGTTGCTTCTTGAACTTATACGTTTTCGTGTCTTGTCCAGCGTCTTCGCCGATAAGGATGGGAAAGCCTAAAGGGGCGAATCTCAGCTTTACCCAGCTAGTAGAAGCAATGAACTACAAGCTGGAGCATGATGGGTAAGGGCCGTCGAGTTATTCAGTACTATATGAGCCACTGACCTTTGTTCACCGCAGGCGCTCATTGCTACCATCTATCCCTACGGTAACTCTTTAACCGAAGCTCAACATTTCCTCCTGACATCGAGTATTATTAGATCGACGCCATCGTGCACAAGCTTCACAAAACAATAGCATTGCTTCAGGGCCACCGCAACACTTTCCTTCCCATTCACAGAATTCCCCCCGAGCTGCTGGCGGAAGTTTTCGCACTCACTCTTCCACAGCGCCTCTCTTTCATTCCCTATGTCGATCGTGCCAAAAGAGATGAACGACAGAAGAATTTCACGTCCCTGCTTCACGTCTGCCGCCACTGGCGCGGCGTTGTGGCAACTACGCGAAGTTCGCTTTGGTCAGTGATCGAATCATATCCCAATGCAAGGACGGAGCTGCATTTGAGGCGGTCGAAGAATGCCCCTCTCTCCATTTATTTAGGAGACTCGGAAGAGGGACCCACTACAGAGAGCTTACTGGTGACAATTCTACGCCACTCTTCGCGCATTCAGGAGTTTCACTGCCTGTTGCCTGACCATATCTTCTCGGAGCTTTCTTCACCCGCGTTGTTCGACGTCCCAATGCCGTGCATAGAAAGCCTGACCATCACTCAGTTGCCAGGACAAAATATTGACGACGAGATGCTTCCTCCGATCTTCCAAGGGCACATGCCCGAGCTCAAGAAGCTGTGCATTTCCTTTTACACTTCATGGCCTGTAGGATACTTCGCTGGGCTCACACATCTCTGCCTTCATGATCAGGGTCCTATCTCACCTCCTGCAATGTCGGCATTCCTGGATTTTCTTGACACGTGCCCAGCACTTGAAAAGCTGGTCATGGTCAACGCCGGCCCCGACATAGATGATCTTCTTTCTGATCGTCGGGTCGATTTATTTCGCCTTCGTCGACTCGAGTTGGGCGAGTGGGGAAGTTCAATACCCATGTCGCAGTTTCTTTCCTATCTTATTATTCCTGCTTCTGCAAGCCTCTATATATGGGGTATCGCCGACTTGTGGCATAGTGATACGGAGAGTAATCCAGCCGCCGTTCTGCTCCCTCAAGATCTGTCACAGCTAGCCAATCTTGAAACCGTTCTTCACGTCGAGCTTCTTCGCGGGACTGCGCCAGTGCCGCGTTCGCGCTTTTACCACTTCTACATCGACCACGGCACTCTACAAATGTGCGGACCATTTTCTCCCGCTAAGATCTCTCGATTTCTGCACAGACTATCCTGGGGAAAGGTACAAACCTTGACCGTGTACGACGCACTTCTCCCGGAAATGATTCCATCGGAGACTTGGTCACACATATTCTCACTTTCACATAAACTTGAGACGTTGGACATTCGCAGCTATTTACCTGACGCAACTAGGATCATACGCTCTTTCTTGAGCACCCTACGTCTCACTAACAAGGCACCTCTCCCCGCACCGAACCTCAAGAACCTTAGGTTTCACGTGAAGGGCAATATCCCACAGTTGACAGTCAACTCGTTCTTGATGGAACGAGCGGATTCAGGGAATTCTCTCGAACGTATTGACGTCCATATTGTGACGTCGACAACCGGGGGCTCTAATGCAAATAGCCCAATCACGACCAGGAGCGGCCTACTATTTGACCTGCGAGGCCAGGAGTATGGTTGGGCAGGCGTAGGTCACCATTACGCGGCGAAACGGAGCAGATCTAGATATTTAAGGCCTACCACTCCACAAGAACCAGGTGGTGAGCCACTGAGGGAGGAGGACATTGCGTGTTTGGAAAGATACTTGAATGGCAACGTCCATGTCACGATGGACCATGATGATAGAGATTTTCCCAAGGTGATGACTTTAATGTGGGAGAGTCCCGCTTTGAAAAGAACACGGTCCTGGTACGATCTGTGTGTGGATGGAGCATTAAATTGAATCGTACCATAGCATTGTCTGGCTGGATTCTGGACCGTTTGGTGTAATCATCATGGTTTTTTCATGCACTCAATTACACTGAAGAGAGTCATAAATACCGTCATGAACTGGATGCATTCATAGCTCAAGTTGAGCTGAAGTTACACGGCAGACTGCAGCTGATGACTTGAAGGAGGTCATGCAGGTGGCGACACTGGCGAGAGGTGGCGGCCGAAGAATCGGCCGGAATCACCCGACAGTGACGCGGGATTGTGATTCCTCCGTGCTTGAACCGTCGTTGTACATGGTCTCATAGCTAGTGGGACCATGGGGACCATGTCTAGGCGCTAAAGGAGTTGACTCTTTTCTCCTTCAGTCTACTTGATTTCATGCTGAATCTTGGCCGCTGCGCTCATCACTTCCGGCGCGATCGACGTTCCCTAAGCCCTTCAACATACAGCTGGACCACCGTCACTACTGCCAGTACATAAATTGTAGAATTCTCTTCAAGATGCAGGCGCGAAGAGATTCCTGCCCGAGAAGGTGTTATCGATGGCCTCAGGGAAAAAACGGGCGCCTATTTTCTTCTATCTCGGATTGCTGCCACGCAGTGCCTTCGAATTCTAGATCAAAAAGCGCGGTGTTTTATTAGTCTCCCCTAGGCAGCCTTAAAGCTTATAAAGCTTACACTCGCAAGCTCTAGTGTTTTATGGGCTACATTTCTTTGGGGATAAAATGCCTGGTTTGTCTGAGTAGCCATCTGCGTCGGAGTTCATGTCCCGAGGTCGGCTATCCTCAATCGTTATTCTTGGAACTTGCCTGCATCCCGGTATTAGACATAATACCATGGTATTCAGCCTCCCTAAATATAACTGATGAAACTTCGCTTCCGCACTCGAACAGCCTCTTTCAGGCCGTTCCGAAGAAGGATGGTACTAGCTAATCGTGAGCTCCTCCTTCCCTGACCCCATCTGCCGTCATTGATCAAGGCACCTGGCAGGGATTCAACCTCGAAATGGAGTTGAAGAAGTGGGTCCTTGCAAGACCGTGTGATGAATGCGAGGGACACCTCAGTCGCTCATCAAGGGAACCTGAATGATCACTGTCAGCTGCCGCGGCGACAAGACTGTGGCGGCAGTTGATCATGTCTAGTCGCTCTTCGAGCTGCTGGTAGGAAGTTTTACATCGTCTGAACTTGAATGGCTTACGGTTACTTATGTAAATCGAAAATTAGCATTGGATGTCCAACTAACTATTTTGCTATGGAAGTATAGGCTCGGGGGGCGTTGCATCAGTGGATGTGGCAGCACTGGCAGCCTCATACTCCGACCACGTATCTATCATAGGGTGATAAGGGTTCAAGGAAAGTAGTACCTCGGGGTTTACATTGCTATGGTACGCCTTCACGTAGAGTTGACGCAAAGTCATGCATCCATCTCCCATAGCAGATCTCCAGGCGGGAACACGGGATATGATTCGCTCGTGTAAGAGTTTCTTTAATCTGTCTGTTTCGTCAACTCCGATATCATCAGGCCACTTGAAGCCTGGATTCATGGCCCAAAGAGGTACCGTACGCGCTCCTTCCCAATCGATAACGCTCAGTATCTTCGTCGGATCTGTCGCGTCGACTAGGATGTTGTGGGGCGAGAAGTCAATGTGCTCCAGCCCGATGGCAGAGGCAGGAAGATGCCTACATTCGTCAAGCAGGTGCTCTGAGCGATGTAGGAATTCAGAAGCAAGCTGCATATGCTTTTCCTCGTCAGGTTCAGCAGGAGAATATATGAAATCGAGGTCCCTTCTAGTCGCAGCCTCTAGCCATTCTTTGAAAGAACTGAAAGGACCGCACTTTCTAGGATCAGGAGGAGCGATCGTCCTATAATTGCTGGAATCAAGACGAGATAACGGTCCGACATAGAAGGAGTCATCCCGGTCGGCATATATACTCCCGATGGAGTCGAACGTCAAACTGATGATTTTTGCCCAGATGTCAGCCATGGAAAGACAAAGCGACTCTCGCTGCTCCGGAGCGAGGTCTGGCCATACTGTCGAGATAGGTGAGCCTGGAATCTGACAAATAATCTTAGACTCCGAAGACCCGACAAGGAGCAAAACTCCCACATATTCAAGCACCATCCACTGGGCCCCCACCGCGTTGTCGTCATCAGTATCATGGAGGTATACCGTTGGAACAGGAACATCAGAATTTTCCCGGACATAGCGAAGAGTTGCGACCTGGGAGACATGTTAATGACTAGTAAACAGTAGGTACAGAATAACCTGCCTCAGACCGCATTTTATCCAAGGGCGCGATACCAATACCGCCGCGATTTTCCGGGGGGAGCCAGACAACAAGCACTGAGCGTTGCACACGAACAAAGACAGTACCAAGTCGAGTCAAACTCGCCAGGTATGTCTACAGAACTGATTAAAGAAGACTATGGTCGTTGATACAAAGGCGTTCGCACCATATGAAAACTTCCTACGCATCATGAGCTACGACACACCAGAATCAGAAAAGATGGTACCTTGCTGAAACTCCTCCAGCGACAAGCATGGATCTTCCATCCGAGCTCCAACACGTTCCTGCAGAGCTGTAACATTTATGATGCTACTAGTCATTCTTGATGGAGAGGTAGACGAAGAAGGGGATTTATGTAAGCCTGATGGTATATTTCCGACGCTTCGTCGGATCTTTGGTTTCTTTCACACAAGTCTCCAAGATCTCCGGGATGTCATCCTTGACTCGTGCCACTAGCTTCAGCTTCTCATCTAACCTCTTTCAGATTCTGATAACATATTTTTTCTGGCTCCGCTCACCCGAATATAAACTGCATGATACTTAGACCGCATAATACTAAGTGCTTTCTAGTAGCTATCCTTCCCCTCCCATCATATCAACCGCAACTTCAATAATGTCTAACAACACGGGGAACGCCAACAACTATGCA
>RZIO01000005.1:2544428-2559463 GCA_004338095.1 Gloeostereum incarnatum
ATACTCACAGCATCAAAGGCATTATCATCGACATCAAACAGCACTCCTACAGGCCCATCCAGAGCATTCTGTGAAGTAACATTGCCAGGGGGACAAGGAGCAGTGCGTGGCATCAAATCAGCTTCAGCTTCTCACTTTCGCTTTTGATCTGCTCGTTTCGCTTTTTTTGACTGGCTGTTTTGAATTCTCACAAGTCTTGTGTATATTGGTTGGCAGAATAATAGCTAAGCAAGTTGACCAGGAGCAGACATGTCGTGATTCTGTGGAGTGTTCCATTTTTTGGCATAGGTGGTGGGTGTGATACAAAGCTCAGGAAAGAGTTACAACATGTATAGAACAATGCCACCCCACGCGACCTGTTTGACGTGTCCACCTTTCTGAAATCATGTGACTTTCATGTGATGTCCGACGGGAGGAGAGCTGTGGCGATCACGTTGGACTAACACTGCAGCGAAAAGGATGGTTTCTGGTGCAGAAAAGATTGAATTTAGTGTGATATCATGTGCAATAAAATCATAAGATCCTGCCTTGGAATAGTCTGATATTATCTTGATATCAGAGCTATTGATTTCTTCCTGATCGAACCTTGGTTATTGTTAGTTTAGTGAGAAAACAGAATATCACGTGACTTTTGTGGGCCAGCAAAAGTCACGTGATTAAATAAACTACGAATAAACCACACCGAGAAAGCACAATAAAAATCCTTTTTATGACTCACTATTTTGATATTTTCTCACACAGGAAAAATGAAATATTATTGCACATGGTTTAGCGCTTAACTCATTATTTTCTGCTGCAGAAACCATCCTTTCTGCCGCAGTGTAATTAAGTTTCAGCCGAGGCACGGTTTTCGACAGTAAGTTCTTGTAAATATCTTCCCCGCCTTTCGAAAGCTTGCTTAGACATTTGGGATTTAGAAGTTGGATAGAATAACAAGCCCACCTTTCGGCCAACAAACGCGCCAACCTACGAGTGTAGGTTCAATCTACGGCCGCATCTGCCTGTTGAAGAATGCGTCAGTACCTAATCTCTGAATAGGTTAGTAATATTATCATTTGCCTCGAGTGACAAGTTTCTCCATTGTTTCTTTGGATTCGCGAGTCAAACCCCTGAGCGATTCGCATCCGCGAAGGTCTTTTTTCGACTTGCTTGAAAAGGTTAGTTTTGATTCCCATCTTGTCACGTCTCTTTCTGAATGTACCGAGTCTGGGACCGAAGACGAGTAACAGTGGGATCTAACCTGTTGTCGTTATCGAGAGTTCAGCTTACTTATCAGACGTCATGTTCAACAACAACGGGGTAGTGTCCATTTAGCAGTACGCAAGTAGGTAATGACATGGAGGGTGGGGGGGTTTATACGATCAACGCCAGGCAGGTACATCGTGTGCGAGAGAGAGAAAGAGCGCGTGTATAGTAACAGACGAGACGAGGACATTCGGACGTATGGAGGGCTGCGACAAAATAACGAGAAGCTAGGTACTGTTGACCGACGACGAGGATAACAAGACCCCAAACCGAGGCCCTGAAGTGCTAGAAACAAAAAGGTTTATCAGCTACGCAATCGAGAGACGAGAAGAGAAGCAAAACACACCTCGATGGAAAGTACGCGACTCAGGACCTGTACCCCGAAGATCGTTAGTTATATGTATGAAGATACGAGTAGAAGATAGTGGGAGAACGAACCTAGGCTTAGACACTGGCGGGGACGAGGTAGCACTTGGGATACTTCTTCTTAATGGCTTTCTGGAGTGTGCGTAGAAGGGAGTGGCATACGTCTTGTCCGTCTCGTCGGTAGGACCTCCACCGCCCGTGATCTGAGCAATGATGCGCCCATCCCGACCCGCCACAATGGAGCCAGAGTCGCCACCGTCGGAGAACTTGTCGTTCTTGGCCGTCACCGTGTCGTAGCCGCAGATGATGTATTCGAGGGCTTTCTGGGCGATTCCGTGCTCGGGGTAGTTACGAGTGATGGACTCGAGGCCGTTGACGCGTCCAAAGGTGGTGCCGGTGGAACGACCATTCTTGACGGCAAGCAACGTCCTCACGTTGTTGATGTCGAAGTTCTGAGGGTTGCGGAACTCCTCCTCGGGGACGTAGTTTTCGAGCTGAAGGAGCAGGTCCTCAGGCGTGTGGAAATTGCGACGATCGTTCACCTGAGGGAACATATAATTAACCCAGTCGACGTCTGTCTTGTTCCCGCCTGGTGGACGAAGGGGAATGAGAAAAACAACCGTTAGACCAAAAGAACAAAAGGGAACCCCAAAAGAAAAAGGACGAACCGACGAAGAGCTTGTTCCCCTTAAAGTCCTCCCACTCGATCTTGTCCTCGTCAATCTGGATAAAGCTCCAGTCGTACATGAAGCGGTCTTCGCCGACCTCGATCTTGGCGCAGTGAAGAACAAAACCGATTACGCGTGAGGCAGTCGTGGTGGAATGTTTTGTGACGTCGGTGTGGAGCTAGTTAGCCTCTTCAAGCTTGTTCCTCGCCGCGTCGATCAAGTCGGTGAGCTCCTTGCGCTTCGTCTTGACACCCCTAGGCTCGTCCTCCCTGGGCTCTGGGAGCCTGTCGCGGGCCGCCTCCCAATTGGTAATGGCAATGGTCTGGTCGCCGATGAACTTCATGATGGCCGCGACGGCGTCATCATACGATCCCGTTCCGAGAAGGATAATGTCCTCACGCGGTTGGCTGTCGTTGCTGCGCGTGTAAACCTTGTTGTCGAAGAGCGGAGGCGGGTGGGCGACGTGGGCGCAAGTGAGGAGCGCAACGCGGTTGTCTCCCTCTTCGGTGTTGAGGCGGAAGAACAGACCGCCAGTCCCTTCGAAGTGAGCTGACTTGAGAGGCGCGATCGAGAGACCGAGAGTGGGCGTGAAGGCCTTGCGCAGCGCCGGGATACCCTCAGAGTCGAGCATCGGGTTGAAGCTTATGAGCTTGCGCCCGGAGTGGCGACGGTAGACGGACTCAATAAAGGCGACTTGAATCTCGGGGAAGCCGGCAGCCTATAAATTAAAATTAAAATTAAAGCTCTATTCGTTCAGAACGTAAACCTTTTACTTACCTGGAGGATCTCGTTAACGGCATTAGCAGCAGCCACGGCAGAGCAAGGGAGCCAGGTTTCACGCCGATGGTAATGACAAAGTCACAAATCAAGGCGGCCTCGCCCGCATTCGCATACGCGAGAGGATTAACCGTGTTCCTATTCACCTGGAGCGAATCGAGCTGGGCGACGATGGTCGACGCAGTGTTGAGCCAGGTCGGTGCAATGGGGTGCTTGTAGATGGGGCGGGCGGCGCGGACAATCTTCTGCGACTCGGGACCGACGGCGATGGGCCATGCAGGTCCCGTCTTGAAGACGCAGGGGGTGCCGGACCCGAAGAAATCGGTGAAGGCTGGCGGGTAGTACTCGGTCAAGCGACTCATCTCCTCCTCGGTGACGAGATCAGCCTTGGGAATAGTCGCGGCTCCGACAGTGGTGGGTGAGACGAGAGTATCGGTAAGAGAGACAAGCGAAGCAGTAGGGGACACGACCGAGTCGTCAAGAGACAAAGATGGGAGGAAACGTCCAGTGGTCTTAGATACGCCGACACACTCCTCCACACTCCTCGAGAAAGGCTCGCTCGACGTTGATTTCAACGGTAAGAGGAAGAAGCGACACTGCAGAAGAGGAACGATATCGGTTAAATAGGAAAGGGGGAAAAAAAAGGACAAATAAGCAGAAACACCGGTACTTACTTGTATCCGGAGACTAGCGCTGGAAAAAAAAAATTCCGTGGGAAATGGGATGCGGTGTTGAAGTCTGGAGACGGACAGGAATAAGGGGGGAGAGTCAGTGCAAGACAAAAAGGCCGAGATGCAAGAGGACGCACTTAGATGCAAAGATCAGAGAGGCAGAGCAGCGAAGTAACGCAGAGGCAGAATTTGACCGGGGGGGTCGTTCTGTGAGGAGAGGAAAACAGGGCAGGGAGAGCCATCGCTTAAATATCGAGTTGCGCGACTTACGAAGGAGCAAAGTTTGGCCCCTTCAAAGTCCTGATCATGGCGATGGCCGAGCATGTGTTCTCTTCACAGTGGAACGAGATGAAGGATCTTGTTGTGAATTGGACAAATTAGGACTGGGAAGAAACGCTCCAGCACAAGACAAGGCTGAGAAGGAGAACTCACCGCGATTGGGTCCACTTTCTCATGCGGTGAAACCATATCTCCTGAACGCTCCAGAACTCCTTCCTCTTCGCACTCTCCTATCGTCTCCAATGAGATCAAGACTGCTGACCAGCACCGAACTCATATTCGAGTCCAGGGGACCTCGTCTACATCCCATTATACACCCCAATGATGTTCAGCTTCCGTAAAGATAACGGAGCAAACATCGCTTCCACGCTCGAACTTGGCTCGACCTGCCCCTTTATGGCTCCAAAGAACGATGGTACAGGCTACTCCTCGTGAACTCCTCTTCCCTGAACCCATTCGTTATCATTAACAGAGGCATTATTGATCTCCGTCTCCATAGTTGTGCTGCGCACTCGAATGAACTGACAACGAGGCTGTCGCATGTCGAGGTATTCAATGGAGCTGAAGAAGTGGGTCCTTGCAAGACCGTGTGATGAATTAGCGAGCCATTGTGGACCGTATGCGGTTACTAGCTCATCAAGGAAATCTGAATCAGTTGCCGCGACAAGGCGTCACAAGAGGCAGATAGTCGCATGGAGCTCCTTGTAGGAAGAAGTTGACTTGCTTCGTCAAGTTCCCTCGCTCTCCGTGATCTGGAAATAGTTATCAATTACCAGACCACGTCCAATCCGTTCCGCTAACGTTCTGACAAGGCTTGCGTGTGTACCGGTGAGATTCAATTTTTCGTGTCTCAATACCGTGATGCTATTGCCAAAATTCTGCTATGTATCGACAGCGACAACCAGAAATTCTTGCCCTCCTATGTTGACAAACTTCGGCTTCCCCTCCTCTGGATCCTCGATTTCGACAGGATCATGCGACATGTGGAGAAAAGGACCATCAAGTGATTGCATGTCCAGCGGAATAACAGCGCACTTAGCCCTGTTATAGAGCTTTCGGAGCTCACTGGTTTCATCGCCTATGGCTTCCTTCCAGACTGGGACTCTGCTAATAATCCTCTCGCGCATGATGGCTCTCAGAGCTGAATTTTCCTTCTTGTTTGAAAAGCGAGGCCATCGGAAAGCAGGATTCATTGCCCACATGGGGACTATACGAGCACCTTCCCAATCTAAGACGGCAACGATCTTTGTGCGATCGCGGCGGTCAACCAAGATGTTGTGCGTCGAGAAGTCGATGTGTTCCAACCGAAAATGGATGCGGGAGAAAGAGACGCTCCTTGAAGGGCGGCAGAATTGTGAATTTCTTCGACGGTAGCCTGGATCAGGTCGTCGCGATCCGGGGACATGGTCTTAGAGTGATATGAGTAACTAATCTCTCGACGAGAAAGCGCCAACAGCCACGCTTTTATATCCTGGAAGGGACCGCATTTTTCAAATACAGGCGGTGCTGTAGTGGAAGAATTAATAGAGCACGGTACGGCCATGGGACCGATGTAGAATCGACCATCGGGAGCCTCGAGAAGACTGCCGATGGAGTCAAACTGCAATGCGAGTAGGTCGCTCCATATGTCAGCAATGCCCACGCACACCATTTCCTTTTGCTTGATACTGAGCTTGGGCATTACCAGCCAAAGGTTATCGCCTTCAATCTGTGTTATGACAGAATTAGACTGGAAAAGGAGATGATCAGGAAGCCTACATATTCCATTATCATCCACCGGCCTCCGACCTTTCCATCGACATCTCCGTCGACGTGGAAAACATCCGGGATAGGAATAGTCGTGTGTTTCCTTAGAAAACGCATAGTGGCGGCCTGGACAGACTATGAACATGATCATACGAAGTGCAAAGAATTTCAGTACTTCGGAGTGCATCTTCCACGGATTATCCATCCCGTAGGTTGTATCAGCGTTTCTGTTGGCGGGGGAATGGATACGGACAATAACCAGTCCACGATCGACCATGGTAGCGATAAATGTCTGTTGATATGGTTGTTACAATGCAGATAATAAACAGAAAAGATAGGTAGAGCTTGCCAAATGGTAAGAACCTGTGAAGCCCGAAGATTATTAAAATAAAAAAAAAGATTTAAAATGATATAAATTTCCTTGTTCGAATGGATGCAACGACCGACAGACGTCATGCAGATGAACGGAGACTCTTTGCTCTAAAAGATCGCAGTTAATGTGATCTGTATGAATCTCCATGGAGTGAGGACGCTAATAAGTGGAAGGCTATGGAAGGTCATGAGACGCCGGACCGAGGACCGAAGTAAGTTATATTTCCCCGACTTGACCCCGACAAGCTGCATCAACAATTTTAAGTTGAACGAACTTCCTTCCTGCCGTGATCTTATATCCCGTGGGTCTAGTAGCCACGTTTTTCATCAAACCTCGTTGCAGAACGTACCTCACATTGCTGAGCTCGACTGTTAGTCTGTCAGAGAAGGAAATCAAGACAATGCCTACGCTGTGATTGAATACGTATTATCACATGGCGCGGCGTGAGGCAGATTCTTTGGCGCGTTTTGGGTCAATTACAATACTTATCTCTTCCCCCCCCTCCAAGGTCACAATTACAGTTCTTGGGCCGTCGTCCTCCTCCTCTTCTGGCTCCCCCTCTTCGACGTCGTCATGCGACATGAAAAGGAATGGGCCATCAGGAGATAATATCTCTGGAGGCATGAAAAAACTGAAGACGGCCCGGTGATAGAGCTTCCGCAGTTCTTTCGTTGCGTCCCCTATAGCCTCCCCCCAGCCAGGCACTCGGCGGGTGATTCTCTCGCGCATGACGGCCTTCAAAACTGAATTCTCTTTCTCATCTGACCAACGAGGGAATCGGAAACCAGGATTCATAGCCCACACAGGGACTATGCGAGCACCCTCCCAGTCCAAGATAGCTACAATCTTTGTATGATCATCGCTATCCACCAGAATGTTGTGTGGCGAGAAGTCGATATGCTCTAACCGAAAGACAGATGCAGGAGAGCGATGAGCATCGGAAAGCGCCGCGGATTTGTGGATCTCATTGACTATAGCCTCGATGCGGTCGTCACGACCACGGTTCGACGGCATTGCTTCTTGGCCATAAATATAGTCGATTTCTCCCACGAGAAAGGGCCAATAGCCAAGTCTTGAGGTCTCGGAAAGGTCCGCATTTCTCCATAATGGGCGGTGCTCTAGTGAAGCAATTTTTTGAACAGGGTAAAGCTATGGGGCCGACGTAGGTCTGGCCATCGTCATCCTCAAGAAGACTGCCAATGGAATCGAATTGCAATGCGAGGAGGTCGCTCCATAGGTCGGCAATATCCATACAGACTTTTTTCTTCTGCTCGAGAGTGAGTTTGGGCATTACTGAGGAAAGATTTTCGCCCGCAACCTATGCCAAAGTTTAGCTCGAACTGCGCTTCCTGGAAAGGTCTAAGAGATCCCACGTATTCCATTACCATCCACTGTCCACCGACCTTCCCATCAACGTCCGCGTCGTGATGAAGAATATCAGGGATAGGAATGGTAGTATGTTTTCTAAGAAACCGAATGGTTGCAACCTGCACAGTATGAATGAACGTAAGGGAGGGAATGAAAAAGATCTGGGTACCTCTGAGCGCATTTTCCACGGATAGTCAGTCCCAAAACCTGAGTCGGAAGTAGCTTTGTACGGGTAATGGATACGAACTGCGACGTGCCCGCGCTCACTCATGGTAGCCAAAAAAATCTGTATCCGAAGGAGTCACAATCCAGAAAAGACAGAACCGTTGATTGAGACACACCAGATGGAATGAACCTAGGGAGAAAGTGGATCAGTAGCGGTAAGTTTACTGGAGAAACATGACCCGCCTCGTACTAACGGAACCAAGGACTGACAGACATCACGCAGATGGTCTGAGACTCTTTGCTGTAGAAGAGCACAGTTGATGTGGTCCGTATGGATAGGGATCTCCATGAGAGTGAACTTGAGAAAGGAACGAGGTCGACGATGGGGGGTATTCACTGAAATTGATCTTGTTGATAATGGAACATGGTCCGGTTTGGATATCCCCTTTTGAGCTCAGGCCACTAGTGATGCCGCAGAGCTGAGCTGCTTTGTCATCACGCTTAAGCGCGCTTGCGCGAGCTAGCTCGAGCTTACTTCCCCATTTGGGTGATGTTGCCTCTGAGCTCGCTGCTGTTGCACCATAGAGACTCCGATACGAAGAATTAAAATTACATTTGAGATTTGAACAATATTTATTCAGTGGAAAACCCACTCTGGGCTATCAACGAGTCCTTGCCATTTTGTTGTCACAGTCTGGTGCAACACTGGTCAAGTACTGGTGTCAGCCCTGCAGCTAGTCACTTTGTGAGTCTACTGTGGGAGCATGTGCCTTTTGAATGTAAAGGAAGCTAGACACTGCATAGGAGTGATAGAGTCACTTAAAATGGGAGGAAGATGGAATTGAAGCTCTAATCCCTGAGGCGTACCCTGAAAGGGCAACAGAATACATAGACCACGGTCTGGATCAAGAAGGCTCGCCATCAATTATTGCGGTTTAAGCCAGCTTGAGTTCCCAATATGGGAGGCTTAAGCCAGCTCAGCTCTGCGGCAACACTATCAGAACACGGTCTCTGCGTAAACAAGAAGTTCGTTCCCCGGAACACACACGCGTAGTACCAGCCAGGCAACAGCAGCATATGGGCCCTTGTTGACCCCGTTGATGCGGTCCTCTTGACTAGGCAATAGTGCCCTTCATTATCCGTCCTGCAAGATACCGAGCATGAAAGTTGAGGAACCTGAATTGTCATTAACATTACATGGTGTTGTACGTTACGTCCGTAGAATACTCATTGTTGTTGTTCACAAGGCGTGGGTGTTCGCGTCGCCAGTATGATCTTGTTTTCTGCCAGTAGCACCAGTGGTAGCTAGTTCAAAGCAATCCCTGAGTTCCATAAGGTCAGTCATCGTTAAAATACTTGCGCTGATACAGACTTACTTTCGCCTCTTTGGGTCTTATGAGGTTTTAGATATCCACCCCTGTATCGTAGGCGCTCTATCCTGGAAGGTCATCTCCGTGATCTACCAGTGAATGCATCAGCGGGAGAAGAGTGCAGAGGCCAAGGGCAGTGAAGGATGCATACAACAATTGACTGATCACTAGGATGCAGTGCTGGCATCCGTCGCATTTGAATCCCACGTCACGTCCGCTACAGGCGGTGGCGCTGAACGGGGGAACAGGGTAACAGGACGACGCGACGACAACGGATTAGAACGAGGGGCGGAACGACGCAGAATTTATACTCAGATGCCTCCAAGTTTGGAAACATTGGATCTGTTTTGCGGATAGAGGAGGATTGCTGGGGGCATTTCATGGATGATCGCAGGCTCTGACATGAACGGGAAAGAGAGAGAAGATGACATTCGCACAGGGGATGTCGGTATTTTGGAGCGTCGGCTGTCTATGAAAATGACATGTCAGCAAAGGAGAGCGAGGGACCTGGAGGCAGCATATACATACACGATGGAGACTGTCACTGCAAGCTTACGATGAAGATGCCAACCGTTGCGATATTGCCAGACCGACGTGCCCGCAGCAACAGAAGTTACGTTAGAGAGCAACCGGATGGAGGGGTTGTAGCGTAGGGTGAATGAGATGTAGGGAGGCATTCGGGCATCATCGCAATCAGGAAAAGGCAGCCAGGTACCGGCTGGTGTCCCGATTCCTAAGAAGGGGACACGATTCCACAGAGCACATCTCCTATGATGTTCCGTAGATTGCAAACAAGTATCATAGCGAGAGGACCCATAAGATGCTTATCCCGAGCATATTGGAGGTCGTAAGTCGCGTCTTCACTGGCCCAGATGCTGCAACATATCACAGTCGCTCTTCCCCGCTGTCAGCTCCATTCATCTGAACTTACTCCTCGTCCTCTCCCGACGTCGGCGGCGGCGGTGGGACCACAATATCAATTCGGATAGCATGGCGTCGCCAAGTTTAACCGACCCCTTTTCCTCTCCCTGGCATAATCCCCCGCCTTGATACTCAGACTGAGATCGTTGAAGTCCTCGTACGTCTGTGTGACGCCTTTGCATTTCTGGTAGACGAGGATGCTAATGAGTCGGCCGCCGAAGATCATGGCGACCGTGGATACTAGATTGTCTTCCTTTGGCAGTAGATCTTCTGGGATGAGAGTGTTCCTACGCCGTTTCTTTCGGGATGGAGGTTGGGTTTCTTGATTACCTGAAACAAACCTGTAGCAATGAGAATAATGATGACTACATTTCGGAGAAGAACACGAAAGAAGACGCTTCCACGCCAACGCAGGTGATGACATACGTTCGGCTGGCTGTATGACATTCAGACCTCCATTCCAAAGCCAGGATGTGACCTTGTGTCGGAGCCCCACCGTCGTAGAAACCAAAGGTAACGGGATACTTACATCAAACCCCTCCATGGACATAGCGTCCAGCAAGATCCGAAGAAACTCGTCCGCGTCTTGTTGAGAAAAGTCGAGGTAGGAGAACTCTGACACACCATGAGGATGGGTTCACAGTAGAAAGATGAACACGTACTTGGGACTCTGCGATTCCCTCCGCTTGTTCTGCTGTGCGTCCCAAGCCTTCAATATGACGTTTAAGAAGACGTCTCCGATCGGCATAGAATCCACACGAGGATGTGCGTACTGGCCAGCGAGAGAGGATCCATTGGTGAGTAAAGGCGACCTTTTGGATATTAGAGGAGTGCTCGCATGGTGTTGGACTGTAGATGGTATATGTTTGAAGTGGACAAGGTCTGACAGCAACCGAGTGGCAATTAACTGTGCTTTATTGGTTAGATAATGGCATCCTACTCGAAAATCAGGCTCACCCCTTGTAAAACAGAGTTCATGAAGCAGGTATTTCCATGATTAACGAGTCCTGGGGGCAGTAAAGCGAGCTTTTCCTGTTCTTCTCTTTCCTTTCTGGCTCTATACATCTCCTAAGGGGTTGGTGCTTTGATTCTCGCCATGTCCTGATAGTCACGGCAAAAAGAAAACAGCTATAAGGGTCACTACGGGACCCTTATATCAGTGGTGGTGGTACAGGTACAAGAGCAGGCTGCGGCAAAATCGGAATTCGTTGGGGGTGGCGGGCCCGCTGTATCACCACGATAGTACTTACTTACAATCACCGACTCTCACTGCACCAGCCGCTAAGCGCTGGCAGATTTGTGCGAACCCTCTGCCATTTCTTCCTCTAATGCCTCAAGAAATCAATGTCGAAGCGCTTAGGAAGCGAATCAGACTGCATTTGTCCGATGAGGATGCAACTCTAGAGGAGTATATTCAAGGTATGTGGCACAGCGCTTAAGTTAGATTCGTATCAATGCTCAAACACAGGAGGATTCCATATGGTATTATAGAAGATGAACCTCGAAGGTGCGGCCTTGACGCGAACATATCGTCCGTGTTGAGAGGACCTTTCTTGCTGCTACTGGCTCAGATTATGGGCTAGACCCGGACTAAAAATGCGCTCAGAGGTAAGGGATTCTTCTCCTCGATGCTGATCTACCAATCTGATCAGCCCGCAAAGGTTGCCACTCTACGTTTTCTTCGCACGCAGACTGAGATCCCAGTACCAGCCGTGCTACTTCATGACACAGACACCGATAACGCGATTGGAGCGCAGTGGATGTTACTCGAATATGTAGGTTATTTCAAAACAAACGTGAATTTGTTTTTTAGGCGGAAGGCGTTGCCCTCAACCGTGTGTGGGACCAGATGTCAACCGATGCGAGAGAACGTGTATGTCTCAATATCTATGGGCCAGCATAATCAAGACTTCATTCAATGCGATCGGAAGCCTTTACGAGAATGAAGCCGGTCAAATCTATGTGGGACCCATGACCTGCTTGCCTTCAATGAACGAGGCCGACGGGGCTGCTCCTGTGTTCGAGAAATGTGGCCCCTTCGACTCTGCTCAAGCTTGGCTCGAGGCAATTGCTCGTAGGGACCTTGATTACGCCTCTTCTTATACTAAGGGTCCTATGGTTCCGGCTTGGATCGACGCTGTCGGGGAGAGGCTCCGTCACTCAGATGAGCTCAAAATGGCCTAGAGCCATCCTGCCGCAAGAATCTCCCCAGAGCACGTAGACTTCTCTCCCTTCAACATCCTTGTCGTTACCAACGATCCTACCAAATTCATGAGCATAATCGATTCTAGGACCGTCCCTCTCTGGGCCATGAATCCGGGGTTTCGACGGTCTGGCGATTTCAATGATATTCCAGAGCAAGACTGCTTGAATCACTCATGAGAGAGAGAATCATCTCTTGGATGCCTTCGTGGCGTTTCTCTACAGGTGAGAAATGTAGGTCTCTAAAGAAACTTCTGTTCAGAGCAGAGAACAGTGCCAAATGGGACCCTATGTTTGTGGAAAATGAGACACCTTATCTTTTCATGACGGATCCCTACGCAAGGTAACTTCGAGTTGGTCGGTACAATTTACGCCTAGTAGGGGAATTTGTTTGCGTAGTAGCTTGCCCTCGGACCTCTGTATCGTCGAGATATCTTAGTTATGACCATATCCTACATGGGCATACTACTCTGGCATGATTCAGGTGCTGTTTTGGGTAGCCATGTGTTGAGGCTTTCGGTAGCTTGCAACCATGTTATCGGAGGCAATATAGCGTTGGCGGCGGTCGTGCTCGAATTCTGACTCGTCCACGCTAACTTGTTTTGGGACGGAAGGATCTTTATCCCCATCATGAAACGGAAAGATCTACCCTGAAACTCCTTTCTTCTGGGCGGCCAGCTACCCCGATGCTCTCCACGGAAGAGTTCTTCGAAAAACGAGGCTCTATTTGTTCGAAATGGGTCGTTGGAACTTGACTGTTTGATGAATCGGCGAGTCACCGCAAACTCTATATGGTTAGTAACTTGGATCTAGGGCGTCCAACGTCCAAAGGATCATAATGGGGGATACGAATCGTGTCAGAGGTACAGTCCGGCTCTCAGGTCTTGGAAACTCCTACTTACTGTCTTAAGCCGCGAAGGTCTCCGAAGGGGACATGAAGCCGACGGTGAGATCCGGCGTATAATAGTGACTTCCCCGGGTCAAGTACTTGTCTCTTTTATTTGGACAACTCTTCACAGGAAGGCAGGTCATCTTGGTCAGGCTCATTATCAACCATAGATCCGATTCGTATGGGTGGCTCCTGGAATCTCATGCCATCAGATTCTTAACCACGCGTTGATTATCGTTTCATCTTCGAAATTGGGAAGTAATGAATCAACGTCGACTAACTCGGAAGACAACGCTGTACTATTCCACAAGGACCCTTCTGAGCTCTATTGTACCCTTTTCCGGGTCCTTGTGCTGCGTTGGTTCTCGAATACAATGGAACATTGTCCAAGAGACCGATAATCAACTTCCGTGTACAAACATGCCATCCACAAACGCGCGATAAGTCCCCTTTCCAAATTGAATAATTAAGTCGATGAACGAAGTGTGGGATCCCAATTGCTAGTTTCAGCCCTCTCTGCTAGCTTTCTTAACATCTCGCATTCCTTTCCTGTCGCGGAGCGCCACTCTGGGACTCGGGAGATGATGTGATCCCTCATGAGTGCTTTCAGACGATCCTGTTCAGGCACGTTCTCGTCCGGCAATCGAAAGGAGAAAGACATAGCCCAGAGTGGCACCACTCTGGCGGCCTCCCAATCTACGACGCTAACAATTTGCGTGGGATCAACGGAGTCAACAAGGACATTATGAGGAGAGAAGTCGATGTGCTCCAGCCCAAGCCTCGACGCAGGCAGACGGGAACATTGTCTCAGTTCGACCGAATCAGCGAGGGATTGCATCACCGATTGGATCCAAACCGGGACCGATGGCTCTTCTTTGCGAGAGTAGACGTAGTCCAGGTCTCTTCGAGCAATAGCCTGGAGCCAGTCAAGAGCGGAGGAAAAGGGACCACATTTCTCGAAGGCTGGAGCAGCCACCGCTGAACGATTTTTCGAGGTTAAGCATGTCATGGGGCCGACGTGGAAGCCCCCGCTCTTGCTCTCGTAAAGACTTCCGATAGCTTCGAATGACAGACCGATCGACTTGGACCAGATGTCGGCCATTGCAATGCACACGCGTTCTCGCTGCTCGTACGACATTTCGTACCATGCACTACTGAGGTTGACCCCGTCAATCTACCAGCCATGGTAAGCACTTTCCAAGAGCGATTTTTTAGCTTACATATTCGACGATCATCCATTGAGACCCTACGACGTTATCCTTATCGACGTCATGAAGCAAAATAGATGGAACAGGTATGTCTGTATGAGCTCGAAGGAATCGCAGGGTAGCGACCTGGCCCGGTACATCAGCAGAAACAGAATAAGAGTCGTTTGAGAATTTACATACCTCAGAGGCCATCTTGTAATCTGAAACGATACCAGCAGTAATGCCCAACGATGCAAAAAAATGACCTCTGCACGCGTATGAACACCCTACGGTGACTTGATAGCGTGGCAATATACGTCTAATCAAGTATTTAATCGTGGATAGGCACGGAAGATATGGTCATTCTACCATATGAGATCCTCCTTTACCCGCTCCTCCATCAACCCTCTGCGATACAAAGAAAGTTTGCACAGCACTGAGCACTCACCTTGCTGATAATCTTCTAATGACACACCAGAGTCCGAAAAGTGCTCTCTAATCCGATCGAGGAGGGCTCTAGTGTTTATGACAGCCATCCTAAAGCTAATAGGTTAGGCGGTAGACTGGTGTGGTAAGCGTCTCGGAGAAGTCGTGGTGGCTGCGCCGAAACTTGATGCTTGAATGCCGCCTCAGTGCCGCTCTCGTGCCGTACCGACGTGTCGTGCATTCCGGACTCGGCTCTTTCTGTTTCAGTCTACTAGTATTGTCTACCGCCTTGATTTCCTACTAGATCCTTCTGACCCCTTGGCCGTTGATCGAAATCGCCTGCAGCCCGACGCATCAAGATACAATATGTTTCTGCTGGGGC
>RZIO01000005.1:2559497-2584024 GCA_004338095.1 Gloeostereum incarnatum
ATCCGGAGCCCTCGATAAGTACTAGTGAATGTGTTATCGATGGGTCCACAGGGGATAGTGGGCGTCTATTTTCCTCTATCTCGGAACCTTTGCTGCCATGTAGTGTCTTCGAATTTTAGATCAGAAGAATTACATAGTGTTTCTCTGGGGACAAAAAGCCTAGATTGCTTGAGTGGTCAGCTGCGTCGGACCTCATATTCGAGTCCAGGGGACCTCGTCTACATCCCATTATACACTCCAATGATGTTCAGCTTCCACAAAGATAACGGAGCAAACATCGCTTCCACGCTCGAACTTGGCTCGACCTGCCCCTTTATGGCTCCAAAGAACGATGGTACAGGCTATTCCTCGTGAACTCCTCTTCCCTGAACCCATTCGTTATCATTAACAGAGGTATTGTTGATCTCCGTCTCCATGGTTGTGCTGCGCACTCGAATGAACTGACAACGAGGCTGTCGCATGTCGAGGCATTTAATGGAGCTGAAGAAGTGGGTCCTTGCAAGACCGTGTGATGAATTAGCGAGCCATTGTGGACCGTATGCGGTTACTAGCTCATCAAGGAAATCTGAATCAGTTGCCGCGACAAGGCGTCACAAGAGGCAGATAGTCGCATGGAGCTCCTTGTAGGAAGAAGTTGACTTGCTTCGTCAAGTTCCCTCGCTCTCCGTGATCTGGAAATAGTTATCAATTACCAGACCACGTCCAATCCGTTCCGCTAACGTTCTGACAAGGCTTGCGTGTGTACCGGTGAGATTCAATTTTTCGTGTCTCAATACCGTGATGCTATTGCCAAAATTCTGCTATGTATCGACGGCGACAACCAGAAATTCTTGCCCTCCTATGTTGACAACTTTCGGCTTCCCCTTCTCTGGATCCTCGATTTCGACAGGATCATGCGACATGTGGAGAAAAGGACCATCAAGTGATTGCATGTCCAGCGGAATAACAGCGCACTTAGCCCTGTTATAGAGCTTTCGGAGCTCACTGGTTTCATCACCTATGGCTTCCTTCCAGACTGGGACTCTGCTAATAATCCTCTCGCGCATGATGGCTCTCAGAGCTGAATTTTCCTTCTTGTTTGAAAAGCGAGGCCATCGGAAAGCAGGATTCATTGCCCACATGGGGACTATACGAGCACCTTCCCAATCTAAGACGGCAACGATCTTTGTGTGATCGCGGCGGTCAACCAAGATGTTGTGCGTCGAGAAGTCGATGTGTTCCAACCGAAAAATGGATGCGGGAGAAAGAGACGCTCCTTGTAGGGCGGCAGAATTGTGAATTTCTTCGACGGTAGCCTGGATCAGGTCGTCGCGATTCGGGGACATGGTCTTAGAGTGATATGAGTAATCAATCTCTCGACGAGAAAGCGCCAACAGCCACGCTTTTATATCCTGGAAGGGACCGCATTTTTCAAATACAGGCGGTGCTGTAGTGGAAGAATTAATAGAGCACGGTACGGCCATGGGACCGATGTAGAATCGACCATCGGGATCCTCGAGAAGACTGCCGATGGAGTCAAACTGCAATCCGAGTAGGTCGCTCCATATGTCAGCAATGCCCACGCACACCATTTCCTTTTGCTTGATACTGAGCTTGGGCATTACCAACCAAAGGTTATCGCCTTCAATCTGTGTTATGACAGAATTAGACTGGAAAAGGAGATGATCAGGAAGCCTACATATTCCATTATCATCCACCGGCCTCCGACCTTTCCATCGACATCTCCGTCGACGTGGAAAACATCCGGAATAGGAATAGTCGTGTGTTTCCTTAGAAAACGCATAGTGGCGGCCTGGACAGACTATGAACATGATCATACGAAGTGCAAAGAATTTCAGTACTTCGGAGTGCATCTTCCACGGATTATCCATCCGTAGGTTGTATCAGTGTTTCTGTTGGCGGGGGAATGGATACGGACAATAACCGGTCCACGATCGACCATGGTAGCGATAAATGTCTGTTGATATGATTGTTACAATGCAGATAATAAACAGAAAAGATAAGTAGAGCTTGCCAAATGGTAAGAACCTGTGAAGCCCGAAGATTATTAAAATAAAAAAAAATGATTTAAAATGATATAAATTTCCTTGTTCGAATGGATGCAACGACCGACAGACGTCATGCAGATGAACGGAGACTCTTTGCTCTAAAAGATCGCAGTTAATGTGATCTGTATGAATCTCCATGAGAGTGAACCTTAAATCATCAGAACGGAACGGCCTTTTATTGTTCTCTGTTGACATGTCATCTCAGATCTTGCCGGCAAATGCAACAAGGATACATAGATATACATACGGGGATGGCCCCTTATCAGGCAGGAAGCAGAAGTCAGGAACGGACCAGAATCACAAGCGGACGAATGTTTGAGTCAAGGCTATTCTGACCCCATTTCTACAGCGCAGCGTGGCTGACTAGGCTTGATAGGCAAACACTTAAAATGGCGTTGAAACCTACCGTTAGTCTTATTCTAGGACCCCATCACCTTTCCTACTGCCGCCTCAAACTAACAATCATGAGCCCTACCGGAGACTGGAAACCAAATCGAGACTTCCGAGTCAACGATGAGATTGTCATCTGGTGGCAAACTCCGGTACAGGGAGTCCTCAGAAATGTGATGTCGCACTATAAGTGCATTGCCGATCGTGAGTACATCGTTCCACCGCTGAGTCCGGCAGTTAACATCTTAATCCCTGCTTCAAGATCGTAGCAACCCTTCCAATCAGGTTTAATTCCTTCGACGCGGTTATTCTTTTCTCTTGAGCTAACGCTGTGTCCATTGTAGCCAACTTTTGGCCGTGATAATGCCTATTGGAGGCATGTTAAGACGGATGTTGGAGGCATCGTTCAGAACTAGGCGATAGAAGAAGAGTGTTCATCGTCATGCAGCTTGCCCCAGGTTTCCCCACATGCCAGCGTTCTCCGAATTCTTCCTGTGTTATCCCGATGTTGTACTTGTTCTTCTTTGTTACCGTAGCTATGCGCATCGTCTCTTGTATTTGCAACGTAGTGATCATATGCACATGGGTCCCAGCAGCTACGAGCAGCGTCGTTCCCTCCGCTTCCCGTCCTCCAAATCCGATTGTAAGCGATGGCATCATGAGTTGCATCCGTAGAACGACCATTGTCCTCTCCCCACTTGCTTTCGCTTCTTCCGCGTCATACCCAAGCTGCTCTATCGCTAGAAGAGTATCTTCTCATTCTACCAGAAAGCACGTTATCAAGACTTCCGAGGCAGTGAAGAATACACACAAGAATGAACCTCCTAGGACATACGTCCATGCAACGCCGGGATCTGTCCCGTTGGATTCACAAGTCACGTCCGCCGCAAACAACGCTCTGAAAATTTCAGGGAACAGTGTTCGGCCATGTGGCTTGAGTAGCTAGGAACGGGGCAAGGAGACGACGACAAATTGGAACGAGACGCGGAACGCTGTCGACAAGAGACAAACAATAGGATGATGTGATCGGGGGAAGACTGGATCAGTTCCTGCGGACAGCAGGGGCCGTCGCCGTAGGCTCTGACGTGAGCGGAGAAGAGAGGGAAGATGGCATACGCACAAGGGATATTGGAGGCGTCGGCTACCTGTGCGAATAAGGCACGTCTTGCACATCAGTGTCACCGAGAGAGAACGAAGGACCGGGAGGCAGCGAATGTATACGAGATGTTGCAATCCCTTGCGATGGATTCGTTTGCCAGACGAGACGTACTCCGTGCACGTGTTGCTGCCTGGTCGGGGACGATCATATGAAGGCATTCGCCGTCATGCACAGGCAGCCAAGTACAGCCAAAATCGGACGCAATCCTAAGGAGCACGTCGCCTAGGGGACGTAGATTGCAAACAAGCGCCATAGCGGGAGATTTGTGGGATATCATGGTATCTCGGAGGTAGTAAATGGTCTCTCCACTGGACAAAGTGCTGCCGCGCACGACAGCACCCCAAGTGGCAGGCGAAGGCCACCACCATCGAAAACGCGTGCACCCCAGCCACAACGAGAACATTCCTAATAGACCCAGTCAGCCATCCGCGGTTCCCTGAATCCTTCTGGCTGCACCTGTCGTGGGGCCAAGAAGGCTGGATTGCCATGAAAGACATGCCAGTATCGCGGGAGTGACCAAAGCCGCGCGCGGCGGTAGATATCGTTACCCCGACATATATGTAGGGCTAAAAAGGGAGCGGAAGTATGGTTTTGAGGACAAAGACAACGGAAAGACGCCTTGACTAGAAGCGCTACGAAAGAGTTCCTACTACCGAAGTCGGGGTTAATCATGCTGTATGCGCATTCAGAAATAATAATACGGGGGCACAGTCCACATACCATCGACGCGGTGGAGTCTCCTTTCGCTTCAGTGAAATCAAAATTATGCTCGCCAAAGACCTCAATGCCTGTGTCAACTTGGTCTACTTCTTGTTGAGAAACGGCCAGTGGAAGATGTCAGTGATTGATCGGTACGTGAATGACCGGGAACTAGCTGAAGGAATGGGAGATTTCGAGGTAATCTCAAGGTCATGAACAGCTCATGATGAGTTGGATGGAAGTCCAAACGATGCGCCTAAGAGGCGGCCCGCGGTAAGACTATCGGCCCCGATTCCCGACGGAGAAGGGTGTCGCGGTCGTCACGGTCTGTCTGACCGTTTCTCCCATCCAGCTCAAGCCTCAAGTTCCTTTTCTAAGGACTCTACCATCAGCTAAATTTTTAAGCTTGAGTTACCTTGATCTTGTTTGCAGCCATGGCCTTCTGACTTCTTGAGAATGGTTACCCGGTTGTTTTTTTCGGTCTGCTGTATCTTCAAATATAGGTGTGTGGCGAACGACTCTACTAGGCTATCATCTATCCTCAAGGCTCCTCTAGCTCTACCGTCGCGCAAGATCTTCTTCAATCCGTTTCCCCCCTCCCCGTGGAGATCGTTGGGGCACACGAAGAGTGGATTCATGGCCCAGAGAGGTACTGTACGCGCCCCTTCCCAATCAGTAACACCCAGCATCTTTGTCGGACCTGTCACGTCGACCAGGATGGTATGGGGCGAGATGTCGGTGTGCTCCAGCCCAATGGCAGAAGTAGGGAGGCCCTTTCTTTCATCAAGCAAATGCTTAGAGTGACGGAGAAATTCGAAAGTGAGTCGTCTATTCTCTCCATCAACTGGATCAGACTGGGAATATGTGAAATCGAGGTCCCTCCTAGTTGCCGCCTCAAGCCATCACGAGAAAGAATAGAAGGGACCACACCTGCTTGGATCGGGTGGAGCGACGGTCGTATAGTTACTGGGATCGATGCGCGCCAGTGAACCGAGCCGTCACGGTCGGTATAAATGCTTCCGATAGAGTCGAACGTCAACGCTACGACTTTTACCCAGGCGGTCAACCATGGCAAAGCAAAGCGACTTTTGCTGCTCCGCAGAGATGGTCGTCGGGATAGGGACCCTTTTGATGTATGTGGCGCATGCTCGTGCCAACACTGACAGTCGACTCTGACTCGACATCTCACTCCTCTTGAACTTGACAGAACCTGAGGGGGGGAGCTGCTGCTGCGAGATCCGGCCTGTATTGCTGATTTGGTCGCGTATTCCTATCGGCGCTCGCCATTCGTTCCCTCCGTTGGGCCTAAATTATCAAATGGAATTACCCAGTACAACTTCTCCCATGTTCCCGTCCTACTGGTGCCTTCAGCTTCCCTAATGTGACCTTATCTGATCCTGGGCTTCACTCGGGACGGATCCTGTTATATCTGCTTCCTTCGGACTTTCTAGGTGAGACGTCGAACTGTTTTCTGATGAACCCCAGAATTATAATTCTTCCGCTCTTTAACTTCTAATGGAGCTGATCATGATTCAATCTGTTATTTGCTAGTGTAGCCTCAAGACATGCGGTTGCGCCTGTTCTCCGTTGGACGCTAACCTGATAAGGCTCGAGACTGACTTCTTCGTCGTCATGGACCCATACTCTCTATCCCACGCACGGCGTGAGCGGCAAATAGCACTCATCCTACCTACGGGGCTGGGAGCTTACAGTCTGAGTGAAACTCAGGTTTTATCGAATCTGAAATGATGTATAACATTTGTGAAATGGAATATCATATTGCAATACTATGCTCGGTCAAAATCACTATCATGACAGCAACACTGAACGATGCAGTTAGCCTCCTACAGCCTGAAGGACAAAGAGAAAGCGCGCACGTACACCGCCATTAGTCAATTCAGAATTCTTCACGAATGATGCAGTCCTAAGCCCTAGATTAGAGCGTCGGACTCTGAAAAGAACAAATTGGGTTACGCAGCTTCATCAACTGGCCTTCCCTTGCATCAAAGATGACTAGCAGCGTCATAAACGTTAAAGCTCTACAAGAACGGGTTGGGTCTCGAATGGATGATCCTTGCCTGTCATTGGAGGAATTTCAGCAAGGTACAACGATGAGGATTCCAGATCGTGCAGCATAACTGACCGCTCAATAATGTGTGCAGGAGGCTCCCATATGGTGCAAACAACTGCATATTAGGAAATGGAGTCGCATCTCACTTGTTTTATAGACATATCTAGCGAAATTGGCACGTCTTGGTACCGTGTTTGTTCGCGTACAGCGCTCTGTTTTTGTTTTGTGGTTGCCTCCGGAAGAACGTGGCGGTAGCGGTATCGCTCCTAAAGACAAAATGAGATCTGAGGTAGGTCAAATTCTGCATAACCTCTGAGGATAGTCCCTGATAATTGTCAGGTCGCAACTATTCGTTACGTCCGGGAGAAATCTGACATTCCCGTTCCAACTGTATACTTCCATGATTCTGACGAAGACAGTATCGTAGGAGCCCAGTGGATGGTTCTCGAATACGTAGGTGCTTTAATTTGTTGTCGTTTCTTCAGATTCTAAGCGCGTGCACCGTCAGATCCAAGGTACCCCGATCCCGAAAGTGTGGGCGGGCCTCGCTCCAGAGCAGCGAGCATCACTTTCTCTTGCTATGGCTGACATCTGGGCAAAGATCATCAGTTTGACGTTTGATTCTATTGGAAGTATATACACCGACCATGATGGCTCCTTTTACGTGGGCCCATTGTCGTGCATCGATTCCAGTAATTACACCACTGTCGCTCCGCCCGATCCAAGCAAGTGTGGTCCCTTTCGTTCTTTCACGGAATGGCTTGAGGCGGCTGCTAGGAGGGACCTTGATTTCACATACTCTCAGTCTGATCCAGCCGATGAAGAGAACATACGACAATCTTTCGAATTTCTTCATCAACATGAGCACTTGCTCGATGAAGGCAAAGACCTTCCTGCTTCAGCTATTGGGCTAGAGCACATTGACTTCTCGCCCATAACATCCTAGTCGACGTAACAGATCCGACGAAGATACTGGGTGTTATCGATTGGGAGGGGGCGCGTACTGTTCCTCTCTGGGCCATGAATCCACGCTTCGTATGGCCCAAAGATATCGATACCAAAGAGACGGACAGATTGAAGAAGCTCCTACATGAACAGATTGTATCTCGTGTTCCTGCATGGAAAGCTGCGATGGGAGATGAATGTACCCTTTTACGAATACTTTACTCCAGAGCCCTCTCGAGTAACTGGAGTCCCGGAATATTGCCTTTGGATATTGATCACCATATGATAGGCATATAGTTGGAGAGTGGCCTGCGAACCCGTACCACATTTTGTGTTCCTCCTTCGTCTTCCTTAGGAAGCCACGTACGTTTAAATTGGCGTCATACGGAATACGATACTATACGACTGCCTACCGGAAGACAGAACAGTTCAGATATCTTCAGAAATCACCCATCTGCGGCGATTGTGTGTGTACATGTCCCACTGTGAGGCGGTGCGTTGTTTGCGAAGGGAAGTACGGCCCGGGGTCTGTACTTCCCGACGGAAGGGGGCTGTGCATTGCCACGTGGAGTATTTCTCACTTGTAGCCTGCGCCCTTCAATGATCATTTTGTGTATCGGGACTGTATTATTTTCAATCACCAGAAGAGCCCTCTCAAAGACTTCCAACGACTTGCAAAAGAGTTATTCATGGCAACCTCTCTCGATCAGACTCAAAGGATCATTGATCCACAGGCTATGGCCCTACTCCAATTGGGACGTACCCAGCGGCCACGGCTTGCATCCGATGCGGGCGACTGTAACCTCAAGGAATCAGGTACACCAGCCCAGTTCAAATGCGAGGCTTCCGAAGGACCGTCCGTCCCAGTAGAAGATGGGGGCAACCATCCACCCGTTTCTCAAAACTCCAACAACTTGAAGTCTCTTGCATTCGACTTTATGGATAAGCTGTCCAACACTGACCCGAGACTGTGTAACCATTTTTTGGACACTATGAAAGCCTTCAAGCGCGGAACGTACGTACTCCGATAGTACCTCTAGTTGGCTGCGAGATGAATCATCCCCTTCGCCAGGATCGACACCGGGGGGCGTCATTGCATGGGTTTCTGGCGCATTCAAGCCGTATCCTTCTCTGATGCAGGAGTTTAATACTTTTCTTGCAAGTGATTGGAGAATACACTGTTCGACGGACGTACAGGGTAGAGACTTTACCATAGTCTTCTCTCCCAGTGCAAACCCGTCCACGCCGCCCACCGAGGCCAAGGGCACGCGACCTTTAAATGCCGACGACGCTCTGAACTTCTTGGAAGCTGTGAGAGCTCAATTTCTCGACAAACCGCACCTGTATCATCAGTTTATGGATATCATGAAAGAGCGAAAATACGTACAGTACGGCCGCTTTTCTACGTTCTTTTTAATTGCTTATCCCTCACTGTTGTGTTCAAAGTGACATATCGAGTTCTATTGTTAGAGCGTGTCATTTACTGAATGGCTATCCCGCCCTCATTCGAGGATTCAATCCTTTCCTGCCTCCTGGCTATCGAATTGAATGCTCGAGCGATGCCCCAGATGACAGCGCCATCAAGATTGCTCTTCCGGTGGGAGCCCTCCAAAGACTGGGTTACTCTTATCCGTAGAGTACTACATAGCAGTAGTACTGAATATATTCCGCCCTCCACGCAGCTTGAAGAAAGCAAAATTATTAATCACCACTCGCTGGGTCTCAGAGTCTGTATTCTAGTAAGTATTCCAGTTTTCTTCATCTGGAGCATTAATGGGGTAGTGGTAAACCTGGGTCGTTGCCATCATCACGAGCAAGTGTAATTACTCGACCCGCCGGGGGTTCGATTCCCTCTTAATGCAGTTTTTGGTGCACAGTGGGTTGGCTTTTTGTCCCTACAACTTTTTTCGTGTACGTCGGTTACTTTATTGGCTTCACACTTACTTATACAATTTACAATGTAGATGATTCAATTTCTTATACTTCTCCGTCCTCTCTGATTGTCAATGAAAGATCAAGGTGAACGTCCTGGGTTTCCTATCAACCCGAGGCCGAATGTCAAGGAGGATCAGAGAACAAGAATGCTCAAAGAACCTACCGACTTGAACCGGATTCCGGACATTTTGTCGTTTTCGCTGGGAAGGGTGAATGCCGATGTGGGCCCTTGGGTTTCACGAAGAACCGTTCGACCATTTAGACTGTAGTACAATAGACCGAAGGTTAATTTTCACAGACAATAGAGAATCAAGCGGAGAACATACGACGCGAAGAGCGAGTTTGAATACACTTTAAGAAGATCCATCATAAGACAGTTCCGACACGGATTGAGGACTGGTCCATACCTTTGGTGGTGAACATGACCGGGCATAGCCAAGCGGCTACCAAGATGAGGTTATGACTGAGTAAAACAGGAGACAGGGCCGCCGCAGAACGTACTGGCATTCGGCATTGTTATGACCTGGATATTTCTTGGTATGAGCGTTATACGGCGTAAATAGCTTCGTCAGCTTACCAAAATCAACGCAGTAACCATACACAAACTAGATGAATCCGTTGAAATGCGTCCTCAGAAGTTATGGATCGTTCCTACCTCGTCAAAAGCCCAGTCTCTGTCGTCGCAAATTGTATTCAAAACATGCATTGGGATGGATGTTGAGCGGACTTACCGATGGTCCAGACAATGAGCGTATCAATGATCTTCTTGGACCGCCTCCAATAAAGATTGTATGAGTAATACAAGAGAACGGGAAGCTTGAATCCTCATACCCAGTCATTTCCGACCGATTGGAAACGAGGCACCAACAGAGTCCGATTGTGTTCCCCACATCCACCACCGTGGCGATTGCCATGCCTAAGGCGAGCAACCACATGAACTCTTGCCCGAAGGCCATCAAATCCCGTCGTTGATAAGCCATCGTTGACGCCACAGTGGTCACGCCGACGCGAACGACCGAGAGAAGTACGCCGATGGAAGGAAGGATACGCTTTCTGGATATACCATGAACGCGATAGGTAAAGAAGATCTGGATGTGTGATTGAGCATAGATATCGCGTCTTGAGCGGTAAGAAGAAAAGCATACTTGGACAGGTGCACTGACGAGTGTACCGATGACAACGGAGTAGCTCAGCGACCACACTGGCAAGTTCAGGAATTCAGCATCTCCAAAATGTTTAACCGTAACATCATGGAGGTAGACGCAGATGAACACACTGTGGACGGTTTCAAGAATTCTGTCACGCAAATGGTAGAACTTAGATTCGCAGAGAGAAGTCAAGATGCGGTGGCTTACGTGCACCAGACAACCTGAGTAACGCTTTCAGGGAAGTCCAAATCGTAAATAGAATCGGAGGACATACGAGAATACGAATATGTGCGCGATCACTCTTCCAAGAGGTTCGATAATACGTGAACGACTGCACAACTATAGCACCATAAAAGCACAGAGCAATAAGAACTCCTGCCTCAAGAGGTCCAAGCGTATTATCTAGTGTGGATTCCATGAGGAAAGAGGAGAGGAAGGGGACACCTGAAGATCACATAGACTCGTGCTTCATATACTTAAGAAGATCAGTCATGAAGTGTCAGCACCCCGCATCAACGCTGACAGAACAGTTCCGTTTTTCTTGAGTGCAGGCCTTGGTTTTCTCTTATGAGATGATGAAAGGAAGCGCCGAGGCAGATAGATCCTACAAGTTGCTGTAGATTGAACCTTGGAAGCCTTGTGTGCGGGAGTCGTCTGATATATGAGATTCTTTCACTTCATCGGCACCTTCGATCCGGTACGGGAATATCACCTTTGTATGGGCTCTGATTCAGTCGGCGTCTTTGTCTTATCCGGAGCTTCTCAGGACGTCAGCTACCGAAGAGCTGTAGATGATGCTCGTAAAGCATAGCAGGCGGCTAACCAGTGCTATGAGCAATGCGGTGCAAAGGAAGGTACCCAGTACCCACGGGAGAAGAATGGATATTTGGAGAGCATTGCGTCGAATGTCTGGCCTTGCACATATCTGAAGAATCGCGTGGTCATCTATCCACGCTCGGGCCACCCACTCACACTGACAGGTCTCGACGCTTCCTCTAACAGCTAGATGTCCATGATCGGCAAACTTCAAGTCGCAGCTTGCTGGCGCCGGAAGCATACGTCCATCAGCTCTATCCCAGCCTGTCTACTACAAGCCCTGGACCCTATCACATACGGTGACAGAGCTCATAGATCCAGATCCAATGTGGGATCTTCTCAAGAAGCTCGAGATGGGAAAAGGGGTATGACAGCGATGGTGACGCTTATAGCTGGTAGAAGGCACCGGCAATACACTCTGGGAACGAGAACGTAACCGTCACTATTGCTCCCATTGCGACCCCTTGGAATGCAAAAGGGGCATCTTTGTCCAAATTCTACGCCACCAGATGCCAATAACGCTTGGGGGCACAGGTATCTCTAAAAGGTGCGGCATCATCTCAAGAAGCCGTACAAGGAGGCTAGAAAAGAAGCTGATCATCCTTACGATCGATGGTTTCACAAATATGCGCACCTTGGGGTCCCTTTACTAGAGTTCCTTGACTGGCGTGCATCTGGGTACGTAGCGCCCAGCTGGAAGTTGTCTCTCCTGTGGGCAAATGATGCCAACCTTAAAACCGGCAGACTTTCAGCCAGCTGCCCTAGGTTGTGCGGATCGTGTTCGAGCAGCGAGCTCAGGTTCTCGACACTCGGAATCGGCAGGAGACATCGCATACACCAAACCTGTTACAAACACACACTTCATACACAGCGCAATAACAGTACACACATAGTCCGTACAAACACGAGCGAAATAGGAAGGGTATCAAGGCAGGGGGCCTACGCCCCGATTCCTTTGACGAATTCAAGGGCCAGCTTCGGGCTAGATGACGCGAGCTTCAGAGAAATGCACGTCACGAGGAACAGACATTGGACCACTGACCTATCAGCGGGTTTAACAGGAATCTTCTTCTCGATAAGCTTGCCACCTTTCTCGAATATGAAATGGCTGCGCTTGGTCTTTCCGCCCTCGCCAGCCCCAAGAGCAGTGATCAAGGTCCGCTTGGGGTCGGAGAGGAGTGGGTACGGCAGCGATTTCTATACAGGCAAGGGATGAGAAAAGAAGATGGGGAATCGGGGACACAATTGACGAACCTTGGTCTGCCATTTCTCCTGTGCTTTGGGGGAATCAGCGCTGAGACAGTAGACGTCAAAATTGACCTCAGTGAAGGAGGGATAGACATCTCGGAAGCCACAAGCTTGCGTGGTGCATCCAGCTGTGCATGGAGATGAGATGGAAGACAACGATCTAAAAGATTAGGACGTACGGGTGTCGGCTTTGGGAACGAGGAAGATAACAACTCCCTTCTCCGCCGTAAGGCTTGCAACCTTAACGTCTTCGCCCTTCTCGTTCTGAAGAGTCAGATCGTTTGGAAGCGTGTCCCCGATGTCAATAGTAGCAGCAGGAGTGTCCTCCTCTGCTTTGGGCGCCTGTGTAACACTGCCTGAGAAAATTCCGCAGGTCGGGTGGGGGGACGAAAATACCTTCTTGCTACCAGCCTTTGCTTTAGCGGCCACGCTCTTAGTCTATATAAGGTCCATCATGATACTGTCCAGAAATCGGTCCAAAAAATCTAACCTTTTTCGTGGCCGTTTCCGCATCCTTGTCGTCGCCAGTCTTGCGCTTGGAAGAAGAGCGCGTCGCGCGTGTCGTAGGTTCTGGGGACGACTTTCTCTTGCGGGTCGTCTTCTTCTCAGTGACCTTCACGTTGTCTTCTGGCGCAGACACAGCGTCCTCAGGATCCGACATTATAGATGAGATGGTGGTGGTTCGGATTCAAGAAACAATACCAGCGTGATCAACTGATCCGATCACTTTCCCGCGCTGTGGTCAGGAACACGATCGTGTATTGTGGCGTAAACTTTACTTTATAAACTTAGCGAGTCTCGTGTATTCGACTTTCGTTCCCTCAACCTCACAATTATAAGCTATCCTGGCGCCACACATTCTTAAAACTATCACGATTTACTAGACGAGAACCCCATGCCTGATCAACGACTCCGCTTCTCCATTCCGAGGTTTAATGGCACAATCGAGGGTCGTGGTATGATCGAGTCTATGTATTAGATCAGTAAGCAAAGCCTCTTAAACGTTCAAAGAAATGACCGTCGAGCTGCCATGTGGCGGCGCCTCAATGTCGAAAACACGCGAGGATGGTCGCAATGCTGAGCCAAACAGAAAGCTGAGCGAAGGCTCTTCCAGGGCAGACCCTTTTTCCAAAACCAAACTCCATCTCCGGTTGCGGGATGTTTACATCCAGAGCATCGCCAGCCGGGTTCATGAATCGCTCAGGCCGGAAGGAATCCAGGTCGGATCCATGCACGGCGGGATCGTGAAGCATCGCCCTGATAATTCCAATGTCAGCATGGACCTCCGGCATCGCAGAGGCATATTTTCGCCACTCAGCCGCCTTGCGCTTGAATCCCGCGCCAGGAACCCAGCTAGGGACGTACTTCAGCGAAGGGAAGTACTCGACGAGGAACGACCCCGGGTTCATCGTCGCGTTCATTCCCTCCAGCGCTCGTTCTGAGATTTTGACGTATGGATCATCCTTTGGACGGACGTCGATGCCGTACGTAGTGGAGAAGATAGCCCTTCCAGACATGCTTCAAAAACAAAAATGCATATCAGACAGAGGTCAAATTGGAGGGAAAAAGCTGACTGAAGGAGATGACTTTTATATCTATCGGGTTCATCTAGAAGATGGCAAAGAAATACCCGGTTCGCATCTAAGATGCGAGGCTTGTGATGTTCATTGAGTGCTGAAGGTTGAAGTTCGTGTTGAAATTGGGCCCTGGTTTCTATGCAAATCGTCTTCAGTAAGAACGAAACGTCACAGACATTGCCAGTCCACTTAGCCATTCCCCCCATACGGCATCAGGCCCAAGTTGCAGTGAAATCCAATTCTGCGACGCTTGTTGGATAGTTTTTAGTATGGGAACTGACGTCAGGAGCTTACAGCTCGCTAGTCATAATCATTCTTGGCCTGTCTCACTAAGTAGCGTTGGGGAAGGCTGGGAAGACTCTCGGAACGGATCCCTCTTTTATCATGCGGTTTCATGTGGAGTTCTCGTCTAACGCCACAAATATAATTGACGAGACCTGGCATCGAATTTAACCCGAAGAGAATCAGCAGACGAGAGTTTATCTGATATTTTGGTCAGCAATGTATCGCAGAGAATCCATAGTGACGAAGTGTTACAAGAAAAGCCACCATTGCAATAGATACGATGGTATGGCAAGGAGATGACTGAGGTTCCATAGATGCCAGACAAGACTATTCCGTGAGAACAACTTAGAGCCATTAGAGCAAAGCTAGGAATCAACTCGATGAGAAAAGCTTCCGTATCAAACGTGGCAGTCATCTGCGCATGAGCGTACATTTTCCAGAAAATATTGAGGTTGAACACGGGCAGAAATGTATATCTATCGATGAGGCTTCTCATGGCGCAGCTATAAACAAGGGGCGTGCCTTCAGCCGTTTCTTTATGCTGCTGTACGATCTCCACAAAGTCGCAAACACCTCGGAAAGCAAAGCGATGCCAATACGTGAGCCACAAATCTGGTTCAAGACCCAACTGTGCAACCTTATGAAACCTTTTCAGTCGTTCTGAAGCTCTACCAGCTTTGGGTGCCAAAGTCGGAGTACGGGCGTAAGATGCCTGAGAATAGGACTGGTTTCGGCGACTTGCATATCCTCTAGCAGCATGCCTAACAACACTGAGTTTCTTGCGTCGACATTTCCGCGAAGCTTGCTTTGCCAGCCTTGTTCCAACTTGTCCGACGGCTCTTGTTATGGACATTGAACAAAACCGCCCAAAGAGTTACCCAAAAGAATGAATCCAGGTCGTCAACTGGAGTCTGCAGATAGCCGTCTGAGCTACTCATCACAGTGCGGAGAGCCGAAGACATGAATTCTACAGTGCCCTTGAATAACATCAATAAGGAGGCTCCAAGAGCGCATATAGACCTACCGATCGTTGCCCCTTCTCTTTGTCGTTCTGAAGATACTCCCTCCACTTCACAGACATATCGCCATCGATGACAAAGGCAGAGCAGGTCGTAGCCACATCAAGATCACGAAGTAGCCGAAGGAGATGCTTCGAGTGAGTCTCGACTGGAGTAGAGGAGCCATCGATAGAGAACGGGTTCTCTTCTTCGTCCTCCTCGAGTGATAGCCCCCCAAGCGCCGAAGTGACAGCTTCCGGGTTCAAGAACGATTCAGGTTTCTGAAATAGTTCAGAGACACAGAACTCCTGAAGAGAAATCGGAACTGGAAGTCGAAGGATGTTGCCGATGCTAATGTCACGGTGCACGTAACCAGCCTGATAAATGTTGAGCCATCCTGGTTTCAGTCAGTCGCTGAAGGTCTATGATACGCAGAACGAAGACGGACCAAGCATCGCATGCATGACGTTCTCCAGTAGCTCCCATGAACTCCTGGCCGTCACTAGGCCTTCCCCGAAAGTCTCGAGAAGACCACGAACGAGAGTGCGACCTTCGGGTTTCGGGCAATCTGACGAAAAGATATTCCAAAAATATTTTGGAGCTTCTGCGGATGTGGGCAAGAATATGTCCGTGGCAACAGCCTCTCCGTTCTCAAAAACAACTTCCCAATAAGCCACAGCGGTAGCCGTCCCAAAGAGCCCGCAATTGCGGAGAGCATGTCCCGTTCGACATCTTTCCGGCTGTTCTCAGGCCAAAAGCTCTTCAAGATGGCGGTGGGTGGAAGGGAAGGAGCTAAATTATTGGGACATGTGTTTTCCTGGTTCGCCGCTCGCGAGCTCTCCCCGTCTTTCGGTGAAAGTAACTCCGACAACTTATCATCGCGAGGGAACACACAAACGCGAGGTTGGCCAATATGTGATAGATCGTTTATGCGAGTGAATCATAACAGGGACTGCATATGAAGATACATGAGTAAAATGCAGTATACACATCTTGCAATCACTTGCCGTTCTCCTGTCTTCGCCGTGTCCTTTTGTCTCCTTAGATCGCGTTTCCGAATTTCCCGAAGCCCCCTCATTGCTAGCGAGAGGACTTCGAGCGGTGTGAGCTGACGCGCCTGTTTGCTGTCCACCTGCCGCCCGTCCACCACTTAAATCTCCTCTCCCGGGGGCTGCATCTCCGACCACCTGTGTCACAGCCAGACGGGAGCTACGGCGTGTGCCTATGTCTTCCTGTAGCTTAATGGGGTCCTGAGAGAGAGGGGAGACTCTCTGTGGCGTGGTGACAGTTGAAGGGCCAGGGGATGGAGTAGCCTCTTCAGGCGGCTCAAGTTGCAAGGGATCGAGGGGTTGCGGAGTGGGTACGGTGCTGCAGACACGGCTAACACAAGTAGCTCTGCCCGAATACACAATGAGCTGTAGAGAACACCCTGGACTGTTACTTTTTGACCCTCTGTGTCATCTTTGCTGACCGGAAATAAAGTACTCCAAGTCATTACATGATGGATCAAAAAACCAGCATGACGGGGAGTAGTCCAAAGAAGAACGGTCAAAAAAAGCTTTAGACATTTTGTTCTTCCGGCGACCGTGGTGATATTTACCGGCTCGTTACACGTGAGACCACTCCGGTGGAATATGAGAAATCGGAACATAGAGGTGCGTTGGTTAAAAGAGATAACCAGGCTAAAAGTTCTGGATGGTGAGGGACATCTCCCGTATGTGCCGCATTGCGCGATCATAGCTCCGTCGTCTTCCTTGATCTCCACCGGAACATGGATCATATTATTTTCTGTACCATTGGGAGGGCACCAAAAGAACTTCTCGCCAGGATGATAATCAGTTGTTCCCCGAATATCGGACTTCAATGGTGCAGCGCCCTCGACACGGTCGCCGACTGTGCGTTCGGAAGCCATGTAAAAGCGCAGTCTTTGGTAAAGGCGTTCATACAGGGGAGGAGCACCTGAATCTACGCATCGGTCCAAGGCGGCACTACAAACCTCAAGGCACTGGTTCAAGAAGGTCGTAAAAGGTTGATAAAAAGCCTTTTCTGCTCTGTGGGAAGGGGGCCATGCATTCTTGGATGCTTTATGCTTGAGGCTATTCGTGTAGCGCTCTGCGATTAGCGTAGTAGCATGACCGAGTGCTTCTTTGAAGAATAGTTCATCAACCTGAAAGTTGAAGTGTTCGCTCAATCGATTTTTTTCAGGCGTCAGGCCTGCTTTCAAATCGCGAGGAGAAAGCATGCGAGTGATTTCATCGATTGGAAACTGCCAGACGTGCCCACCGATCTCTTTCTTTACAAGAGAGATCAGGTCCTCCTGCTTTAGAACGTTTGTATATGATGGGTTATCGTCGCCCGTCGATATTGGAGCAGAGGAGATATGCGATTTTGTGGACTCTCGGTGGGGCGTTGACTTTAGATTTCCGGTAGACATAACCGAGATGAAGGCACAGTGAGCGGTGAATATATTATATAATGCGCTTGGCGGAGAAACAATCACGTTTCTCATCTGAATTACTTATATTACATAATGTCGCTCGGTAACGAACGCCTCATTGTCAGCAGTTACATTATCTAAAAACGCTGGATTACAATAATGATAAGACAACAGTACGATATATATATATACGAGAGACATCCATAAAACAGTTTAAATTATACTTTAGCATTCACCTCCCGTGGCCCACTCGCCTTGTCAAGCCACTTCCGGCGAAGAATATTCCGCACTTGCAACTGCTGCTGAGCCTTCTGAACTTCTCTTGGTTCACGGGCTTTCCAGAGGTAGTCTGCCGTGTGCGAGACGAAGAACAGCCGGTACGTCCGGATGCAGACCTTGATTTCCAGCCCGTCTGCCGAAACGACGTTCGGTGGAGAGGGTAGAGGAGAAGGGAGGTTTCTGGGAACGGGAGAAGGGTGAGCCGAGGGTTGGCGTATTCACTGAAGATGCTTACTTGCGAAGGAACGGCCGCTTCAGCCTCGATTGTGAAACCCCTTCCGTGTCTTCACTCTGCGTATGCATGGTGAGCGCCCAGTCAGTTGTGGATACGGATGAGAACGCACCGAAACAAAAAGAGTCGATATACATCTGCCAGCGTCCCGTCAGCACCTCAGAGTCATCAAAACTGGAGTCGTCCTTCCCGATCAGCTGCATCGTCATGGTCTTAGAGTCTGGCAGCTGTCAATTGCATGAGCATCACGCCGGCGCTTCAACGAGAGACAGGCATACCCAATCGACGCGGAAGAGATTTTCATCAGGTCCCAAAACTTTCTCCGCATTTCGTCGGCTGTTGATCTGATCCTGGGTGGTCGGTGACGGGATGGCACGATCACGCTTCAAAGCCTCCAGCAGGTGCTGACTGTCATTGTCCGCGATGACGACCTGGGCTTGTTTGATCAACGCGGCGATGAGTTTGTCAATAGTGAAAGCCTTGTATGCATCCTACGGGGGATCCATTCAACACAAGGCTCAACGGTGATAACGTGTCACAAACCTTCACGCCAAAACATATACCGCATCTGGTCCTCAAAGACATGTTGCTCCACCTCGTTGTCGAACAGCTTCTCACACGCGTCAAGCAGGAGATCGTAGAAGTGTTCAGCATTTGCCAGACGATCTCCATAGTTGATGATCTCGTTCTGCGAGATGCCGAGCGTGGTTGACAGGGGACTCTTTCCAGTTAGCACGAGCATCGGCAGCCAGCTTTTGGCTAATAGCTTTGAACATCGCGAGCCTAGAATAGAGCAGCTACAGACAGAAATTCATCAGCGACCCTGGAAAGACCAATGATAATTGAAACATACCTGGAGCAGACGTAGCGCAACATAGAAAGCCGTGTTGGTGAAGAATATGTTCTTTCGAGGCGCACGACGTCCATCGTTGGAGGCATCTTCCTCTTGTAGTTCTTGCGGAATGGGAGAGGCTAAGCGAGAAAGAGACGGTGACGCTGCTTCCTGAGCCCTTGTCCGACGGTTCGTCAGCTTCGCCTGTTCGCTCTTGAGCAGCTTCTTTCTCAGGTCACCGCCAGAGGGCGCGGATTTCCTTCCCTTGCTAGTCTTGGAGCTGGCGCTAGACACCTCCACATCATCGCCAATATCAATATCACTCACGTCACTGTCAACAGATTCCTGGACGACGACGAAAGCGGCATTGAACGAGGTCTTATCCAGCATGAAGAAGAGAGGGACGAAGGAGCGGAAGAACCTTCGATTCGCTTCCTATCCGCCTGGTGGATGATCCCCTGCGTCCGGTCGAGATACGAGTACGTCAGCTTCAACGCATCCTGCAGCACCTGCACATCATCCATCACAAACTCCAATTGGTGCCTCGGCCTCGTCCGCGCAAACAGCGGATCGATCAGCGACGCACGCTTGGCCATCTGCTCCTCCCTCGCGGCCTCAATCTGGTTCACCAGCGCCTTGGAGCTGGTTGCCTTCTTGTCGGTAGCCTTGAAGTTGATGCTCTGGTGGTCCAAGCTCTTTGCGTAATTCCGCGCGTCGACCTCCATCCAGACCTTATTCCACTCCCTCTTAGCCCGATTCCACTCCTCCTCCTTCTGCTTCAACCTGGTCAGGACAACGGGCACAGCTTGCGCAGGACTGTCCTGCATAGCTTGAATGACATCCATCCCGGCCTCCCGTCCGTATATCTTCTTGATGACCCGATGGTGAATAGCCTTGGCCGATCCTCCTAGGTTGGCTTTGAGTTTGAAGTTTCCACGGTCTTCAGGAGGGAGCATGGCGATCTTGTTGTTGATCGGTTCGAGCATAAGGATGGTTGCGTCCGATAGCGTCAATGTGGAAGTCATACTCATGACGCTCTTCCTCGCTCCTGTGCAACGCCTCCTCGTAGATGTTCTTCTTGTGCGCAATGAAGCCTGAGTCTTCAGAGGTCCATGTCGGATGGGAGACCCACTCGTCATTCAAGACAGATCGGCACATCTCATCGCGGCCAGAACATGCGACTTCAATCTCCTGCAACGAAGAGTCAATCATGCATCGGTGGAAGATGGCTACGTCTCACTCACATCCTTGGGCAGCCGTCGATAACTTCCATACATCCGACTCGTATCCACTCTGCTCGGCCGATCTTTGATGCCCGCGATAGTGGGCCTCGTCCATCCCTGCTGCTGCTGCTCCCACGCTTCCCGCTCCTTCCTGTCGTCCCATCCAAGGATCTCCCTCCATTGCCGCATCAGCTCGCCATCGCCCAAGAAATTTCGACTCTCCCGTGCGAGACGAGCAGTGTCGATGATGCCCTGCGTAAAGAGGTTGATGATCTTGATAAACTCATTGTACGTGTCTCGCGAGTCCAACGAGTGCCGGACACGTTCAAAGAACTGCGTCTCGTCGGGCGATGGAGGCGGGGGCCTTGGATGTCGACGCCGCTGGTACAACTCCGTAGTTGCTTGGTCGTCGATCAGGCACGGAAGGCGGGGGTGGATAATTGTGTCTCGAAGACGTGGAAGACTCTTGCTTCAACTTCTTCGTCTAATATGAGTCCGGTAAGAGATGGTGATCAACGGAAGAACTAAACTTACCCTGGCCGTGCCACTGGAGCTCTGCTTCGGTGGCAGGAGAACTTCCTTCTCCGGCTTCCTCTTGCGTTTCTGAGGCACCGAGGCAGACACATTCTCCCCTCCCTTTCTCTTACTGCTCCTCCCCTCCCCCGACGGCGTCCCTATCCTCTCCATAGCCAACGCCGTATCATCTAGCAACGCATGACTCTGCTCCGGCATGAAGATCCTAAACTCCGATCTTAAATCAGGCGCGTCTCTGAACAGTCGGGCAATCTGCTTGGACACCTCCTCCTACATCCGGGTCAAAATTGGAACATAAAGAGACGAAGGACCAACCTCGGTGATCGAATCAGGCTTCTGGTGATACTGGGAAAGGATATCAAGGAACTGGCGGTATGTTTCAATATCGCAACGTTGCTTGATTTTTCGTACGTAGTCCACCCGCGGGCTCTATCGCTTCTCCCTCTGCTGGGTAGAGGCGTGGATCTGGTGTTCGTGCGTGTCGAGAAGGTCGAGAAGGCGGAGGTGGGACAAATGGCTCATCTGTGATAGATTGTGATCAGTTCGGGCATGAGGCAGGGGATAATCAAAAGCTGTGGAGGGAGACCAAGTCTGGCTAGTGGCTTCCCTTTCAAAGTTGCGTAATAATGCGCTCAAGAACTAGAAAAAACGCCTAAATAGACGCTACCGTCCGTTGAGCCCGCATATCTATCGGAGCGCAACAAGAAGAAGCGCCTAGAGACGCTGAAACAGGCCCTGATACCATGAACATGAAAAGAAGCGCAAGTCAATACGGGGAAAAACTATCTAGACCCGGATTTGACCCTCGTGCGACCTTCTTGGAAGCGTCGAAAGCAGACGAAACGCTGCTCTTGAGTAGAGGAAAGACTCACTGGATCCGGCAGGTAGCGTAGACCATAGAATGGGACCCTTGTCCAGCCCGTTGTTCGTAGTTTGCATTGTGGTCCCCGTCGGCGTCGTCACCGTGATGAAACCGTCTCTGTCGTCTGACGAGCATTCAATTCGGTACCCAACGGGTAGGAAGGTGTTGAAGCCCTGTATTAGAGACGGATGGCCGTTGAATAAGTGTGAAACACGTTTGATGACGCCAGGTGTGTCGATCCTAGAATTGGTTAGACCATGAACACAAAAAAAAACTGAACTCAACGCACAATTGTGACTTGAATTCCTTCATGATATCCAAGAAATGGTTGTAAACATCAGGCTGGTCATGAAACTGAACTTTGACGGCGTCCAGGTAGCTGAGCGCATCGGTTACGTTCAGTGGTCGGGGTGAATCAGCATGCTGCTGTTCGTCTGGAGACTGCATGGCCATGTCCACTGTCCTTGGCGATGATGGACGTTGAGGTGAATTTTCGACAGTTCTTTCTGAGCCGTTCGTGGTGGTGTCTGGGCGAGATTCGGTTGCCTTCCCGGGTGCCTGCCCCACCTCGGCTGGTTGCTCTTTTGTAACGTTATCCGGATTGATGGGTTCAGGGTCGGCTAGAATAGATTCTCCAGACGGTAAAGGAGCCTGCTCATCGACTACGACGGCGTCGACGGCCATTTGCTCGCTGTCCATAGCGACGAGCTCAGAAGATCGTGGTGGATGCAGTAAAAGGTGCGCCCCTGCTGGCGCCCTCGGTCTCGATCACATCAATGTGGCACGTGTTGCGACTCGGGCCGGGCCGATCAGCGGTCACGTAGACCTACTTGACGCCACACTGACTGTTTTCGCCTCTAGTATGTAGAAATGTATATATGCTTAGTCTTATTCCCTTCACAAGTTATCTATGTCCCTAAGTATGATGCTCATACTTTTTCAACTTCGGCCTAGGTAGATACATTCTCCTCTCCTGGCCTGCTCCTCACTTTCCCCGACGGCATCCCCATCCTCTCCATAGCCAACACAGTATCATCTAGCAGCGCATGACTGTGCTCCGGCTTGAGGATCTCAAACTTCGATGGCAAATCAGGCGCGTCGCTGGACAGCGGGCGATTAGCAGGGCTAGAAGGTCGAGGAAGGTCGAGTCACTCATCTGAAATAGATGGTGATCAGTAGAAGCAGGGGGAATAAAAAGCTATGAAAATAAGAACAGGAAGAAAGAGAGAGTCCCGCCTACGCATTTAGCGCTCTCGGCCCTGAGCGTACTGAGGCTGAATATCGTCCTTGCAAGCACTTTTACACCATAAACCTTACAAGGAAATGTTTCAGGCTCGAGAGTAGGAAGAAGACTCACTAGATCTGGGGAGCACCGTAGACCACAGCATAGGCCCCTTGTCCAACCCTCTGTTGGTGGTTTGCATCGTCTCCGTCGGTGTCGTCATCGTAATCAAGTTAAAACCGAATTCAACCCGGTATCCGTTTGGAAGGAAAATGTTGAAGCTCTGTATTAAAGATGGATGGCCGTTGAATAAATATGAAACACGTTTGATGACGCCGGGTGTGTCGATCCTAGAATTGGTTAGACTGTGAACACACAAAAACTGAACTCAACACACAATTTTCGTTTATAGTCCTTCATAGTTTCCAAGAACTGGCCATACACCTCAGGTGAACTTTGACGGCGTCCAGGTAGTTGAGCGGATCGGTAATGTTCAGAGGTGGGCGTGAATCAGCATGCTGCTGTTCATCTGGAGACTGCATGGCCATGCCCACTGTCCCCGGCGATGATGAAGATCGGGGTGAATTTTTGGCTGCTCTTTCTGAGCCATTCGTGGCGGCCTCTGGCAGAGATTTGGTTGCTTTCGCAGATGCCTCAGGCTGCCCCACCTCGGTTTGTTGCACTGTCGGGACGTTATGAGCCTGGTCATCAACTGCAACAGTTTCGACGGCCGTTTGTTCACTGTTCATCTCGACGGGCTCAGAAGATCATGGTGGATACTGTAAATGTTGGCGCCTAATTAACGCCTTCAATCTCCATCAGATCGGTGTGGCCTCGCTGTGCTCGGGCCGGGGCCGATCAGTCACGTCACAGTCAACTGTCCCAGTCACTGATACCACGTGCACTCAATTTACATGTTTCCTTGACGTTCTCTTCTCTATACTATCATTTCTGGCGCCGAAATCCTCGTACAGCAAGCTTGGATCCTCTTATGTTTATCAGAGTATTCTTATGATCAGCGAAATACCAAATGAACTCGTCGAAATTATTCTCAGATTCCTACTCTACGATCTCAACCAAATCGCTAAATGTGCATTTGTGTGCAAGGCATGGCTCCCAATCAGTCGCGAATATGTATTCCACACGGTCAAAATCACCATGAGAAATTGCAAGGACTTTGTAGCGCTTCTCGATCACCCACTTTGCTCCTTCTCATCATGCATCAAGCGCTTACGACTCCAAGGTTGCTGGAACGAGTTGACCACCTGCTGGAGTCAAGCTAGCGGTAAAGAAGGTGTAAAGCGGAGATTCCCTGCTTTGAAGGCAGTCGCTATCTCAGATGCCTATATATGCGAGAAAGGAGCCCGGGAGCTCTGCACGTTGTTGCTTTCAGAGTGCGACAGCGTCATCGAACTGGAGCTCGTGTCCATCGAGACGCCTGCGATTGACCAAGTTCTCGCTCTGATATGCTCCTTCCCGCAGCTAGAGAAACTCTCAATCGACAACATGGGATGGAGTTCCGTTACCCCTGCCATTTCACAGCTTGAAGGTGACGAAGTGCTTTCCAGCGGTTTTGCGATATCGCCT
>RZIO01000005.1:2621115-2642148 GCA_004338095.1 Gloeostereum incarnatum
CTTCCCTGAACGAGACCGAGCGAGGTGGTCCATCATTAAGCGTCTCATTGCTTACTGATCCGATTTGGCTCCGGTGAATCTTTGTTTCCATCGATCCACAAAGAAGTCTTCGTGTTAACTCAGACTTTCTTAGGTAACTAGCACTTCAGTATTTAAATCCTTCCTCTGCTTTACGGGCATTCTCAGCTTCGCAGAATTGGTGTTCACATTTGGGTCGGTGTCGCGTATCTAGATATCTCCGTTACGCTCGAACGATAGACGCTCGTTTTAGCGCCAGTCGAATGTATCTATGTATGCAAACTATGCACTACTTGCGATGAGTATCCCGATATTCTTTGGTTGCCTTGTTTTATCTTCCCGGCTGCGTTTCCTCATGAGAAATCCCAGGACTCGTATAAAAACTTTCGGAAGGTGATATCTCATCCTCCAAGCGACTGGTTCGCATCTCTCACCTCTCTCGCATCCTCGTACCTAGTAGCAGGTCTGCACAGTCTGAAAAGCTCTCAATATATACATCACCACGATCCCAGAAGCTCCCAAAATGCGAATCTCTGCAGCTTACCTCGTTGCCACCATTTGCCTCGCCCATGGCGTGGTCAGTCTACCAGCTAATTCGAGAATAGTATGTCTCTTTCAATTGCCCTGATGACCATTGGATCTGACCTCAAGTGTAGTCCACGGGAGGATCGAAGGCAACGAGCTCGAGTCGAATCACGACGCCATCATCTGCATCGACAACTAGCTCAGTATGTCCAAATACATTTCCCGTTTGACTTGCGTATTGAGCTTTCATAGGGCGTCGGCGCAGCGACCACCACACCTCGCGTTGGAGCCACAAACACTCCTGGCGCTCTCAACTCGACCGCCTCGGGGTCGGCAAGCATTCCCGGGGTGGTACCTACTCAATCCACGAACTCGACCTCCCTGACAGGTCCTGGAAACTCAACCGTGCCAAAGACGCCGGGAAATTCCACGTCCGACGCTACGTGCCCTAGAGATGCCAACTCCTATGTCATGAACGTTACCGACACGAAAGACGAGCCTAACATCAAGACTACTACGCGTCGAGCTATCGAGTTCATTCGTTCTCTCTTCTCACCTCGCTCCAAGCTGTTCTACGTCATATAGCGGATACAGTGGAGGACGTAGCTCAGGGTCCGGAGGAGGTGGTGGCTCAGGTTATGGGGGGCAGGCTTACAGACAGAAACAGTCTACTTCCCCACAGCCTCAGCCTCAGCTCGAGTTTCTTGGGTACCACGGGACGAATGGGGTGGGTGTTCGACCTCCGTGTTCTGTGACGCTTTCCGTTCTCATCTTCAGCTTCGACGTAGGAGAATGCCCAGGCTTATTTGAAGAGTGGTGGCACTAGAACGGGAGTTCCTACACCGTAAGTTGTACCAACCATGTCCGTCTCGTACTTCTTACTTGGGGACCAAACCAGGCGCCGTTTCAACGGTGCAGATGCAGAACTGGGACCTGGTCTCTACGTCGCCGATCAGTTATACATGTAAGCTATCTTCTTGCTTCCCTTGTGCGAAGGAAGTCTGATTACCTATCTTACTATAGGGCTCAGTTCTTTGCCTCAGCATCTGCAGCGTCCCGCAGAAATCGCTCCAATCAGGGGAACTCAAGTGTCAGCACTGCTTATACCGAAGATTTCATCTGTATCGTACAGGCGCAACGAGACCAATGGCGGCGCACTTTCGCCCCCAAGGTTTGGATCACCTCAGATCTCATCGCGAGGTCTGTCGGCGGCCAGAACAATCCTGCGCTGATCCAAGCTCAGAGAAACTTGGTAGCAAGCTCTGGGGGACATTACGATAGCACCGTTCGATTCTCCACATGTAAGTCTACCGTTACATGATCCGCCGCAGGTTAACCCAGGGATGTCCACAAACAGTGCGCTCCGGAGATCCTTCTTCAAACCAAATGGTGATCCCTCCGTCTCTCCTGCCTTCCATCGTGTAAGCTAGTATTCCCATCCCACCTCACCCGACCAGGCTGAAATGTGACTGTTCCATTTCAGCATTCAGGAATGTGCACTCTACTGTCCGGGTCAAGCCCTGCCAAGATTTAACCAACAGACACCTAACATCAACTACTACCAGATGAGGCAGGCTTGGAGCATAATGGGTGACGCTCCGTAAAGTGGCTCCAAGACCGACTCTAATATCTTACTCATGTAAAATCATTATTGCCTTGTGTAATCGTCATTCTTTAGGGTCTATTCCACTGGTGTGGCATGATGCCTCCTATTGGAAACCGTAGCGCTGCCCATACGCAACTTGCTATGTACCAATTGACATAGGCGCGAATGCCCACACTTTGACGACGCCGTCATCCCCTGCGCTAGCGAGAAGATCAGCACCTTCATCGCGTGGACACCAAGAGACGGCATTAATGTCATGGACACCATGCGCATCAGTTACAGAGGCTAGTAGCGTGTGCGTGCTTTCCTAAATCGTAGCACACCCGTATCAGCAAGCATGAAGAGGAAAAAATCAATAAGTTTTACCGTCACATCCCAGACGCCGATAACTCCGTCGCCGCCGGCGCTGGCTATCAGCCCGAGACCTGTACTATCCTTCTTCGGTCGCCACGAGATGGAATAAATCGGTCGATCCGAAGCTGAGACAGTCTGTGTACATTCCCATTCTCCGCCAGAAGAGCCTGGGTTCTTCCATATCTTTATGGTACCCTCCGCGCTTGAACTAGCGAGATATCGGCCACAGGGACTCCAAGCAACAGACCAAACGGTCGACGTGTGTCCCTTCAAGGTCGTAGAACAGAACCAGTCATCGTCTGGATCGTCCGTGTAGAGGTTTATTGTGTCATCGTATGAGGCGGAAGCTAAGGTCTGTACTAGGTGGCAAGGTCTCAATAAGACTCCATAGGATAAAACCCGGTAGACGCACCTCCTCTATAGGGTGCCATGCAACAGACTTGACGTCTTGAGAGTGCTCCATGAGGACACCCATGCACTCAAAATCAGTATCTGGCGTCACTGGAAGTACGTTTAACAGAAGCCGACCATCAAAGACAGCAAGAATCACCCTCCCAGATCCAAACAGTTTTGTCACGACTACAGCTTGCCAGAAGAGTTCCAGTGCTTGAGAAAGCAACGCTCTTGCATTCCGTCTCATGGCCTTCCAGCAAGCTTACACACTCCCATTCCCCTTCCTCGTCTTGTTCCCATATCCCGATGTTAGAGTCAAAAGATGCCGTCGCAAGCGTTTTTCCAGAAGGTGACCAGGCCACACATCGCACAGTTTTAGCATGCCCAGTGTCAATCGTCGTTACATGGTCGAATCTGGGGTCTGGACTGATGGAATAAGAATATAATCTGACAGTTTTGTCGGCAGAACAAGAGGCTAAAAGAGATCGGCTAGGATTCCATGCAACATGCCAGGCCCGATCTGAGTGTCCTGGAAGTTCAGCGACGAGTGCAATGTTGTAGCCCATGAGCTTCACCGTTTCACGAAAAGTATCAAGTCAAGTTTCGGAAATGATGTCAGCTTTCACGTGGCATATGACTCAATTAGATCTTCGTATTCGTCGCCACAATCTAGCGCCGCTGCGTCTCTTCCCTGTTTTTTGTTTCTTTCGCGCACACTAGAAAATTGGGACATTCGACGTGGAAAATCTATCGCTCCTGCACCTTGCGGTGAGAAAACTTGCTGGGCCTTATGGCCTAGCGATACCAAGTACATTATGGGGCGGCGCGGCGACTTCAGTTTACAAGCTTAGTTACATTCCGAGCCGTTCCGTCAAGCATACACTTTCTCTTTAAACCCAGGGAGAATCGTCGCCGTCTCGTGCTCCTTCTTAAAATATCCTGTTCTCTGCCACGCTTGTTTGGCGAAAGTCCATTCTACATGGATTCGATTAGATCATGGGCAGGAAAGGAAGAAAGGAAAGAGGAGCTTACCTTCCATCGTTGGCACTTGGTTTCCGCTCTTCTCGAATTCATTCTGTGTATACCCCTCCCGCTGGAGAACAGGCGACTCCGTGACCGTCTTCAGTACGACATCGTTATGCGGGCTGACAAAATTGAGCGTGCGTGTCAAGAAAAGAACTCAATATGGAAAACTTTGCTTACCGAGAGAAATACAACAGACCGAGGCGATCCACGTGCTGCTGATCCTTGGGAGGAACGGCGACGCTGAGAATAGCGCGACTCAATAAAAGGATGGGTAGGAGACGTATTTACATACCGATGGATTGTACTCTTCACGTATCCTGCAGTCAAAAGCTGGAGTGCATCACAGGCGTTCACGGTCAACGTGGCGTCCTGAGGCTTGACCCACTTCCACTCATTCGTGGAGTGGTAGCGGATCTGGAGAGCCGCAACCGGCTGACGGAAGAGGAGAGTGAAACTTCCGAGATCTGAGTTATGTTCAATAGTCAATAAGTCAGTGGCTGAACAGATGAGCTTTCATTTACCAGTGTGTCCTCTAACCCAGTTCGTGAGGCGTCTGTTATCTTCCTCGCTGTACTTCGAGTACTTCATGTATCTGAGATGGTCCTACGCAGAAATATGTCAGAGGGAGGATTGTCTATCAGTTTCAGCCTCGTGCATACCTCACTCTTGACAGGGTACTGGTGAATGTTGGTGAAATAATCCTCTGGGAGTTCCAAAGCGATCGCGAGAAGAACGAAGAGAGGATCAAGCACTTCGCTGTGCAAAGCCTGCAATCCAGAAGAATGAGTTCGAAAATAGGCGATCTCCTCAGATATGAACTCGCCCGGGCAAACTCCTCAATCTCTGGCAGGTGATCTTGGATGAGCTTTGGATGGTTATGGGTAAAGTATCCATTGAACTCTGGACATTGATGAGCACTCGGCTAGACCTTGAAGAGAAGTCGCTTACTTGGAATATTGTAAACTTCGACGTTTCCCTTGATTCCGGTCTTTGGATCGGCCCTGACGTGAGCATCAACAACGAAGAATCATCCGATGACAGATATAGCCCTCACGGATAAACGTTCGGACCAACGTATCCATTGTAGTTTCCTTTCTCTGCCCAAAGTGTCAGTTTGTTTGCTAAATATTGTAGCTGGAAACTCACCAACGCCCTTAACTTCGTACTTGAGCTTCTCTTCCTCTGGGAGTTCATAGAACTCCTTCCCAATAGCGAACTGTCTATTGACTCGCTCCTGAGATATCCCGAAGTTCTTCACATAGAAGAACCCTTTCTCTCGTAGAGCGCCAATGAGAGTCTGTGCAAGTTCTTTCTTGCCCTCTGGGGTCTTATAGAGGCTGAGATCCACAGTAACGAGGTCTGCCCAGTCCAAGTTCTCCTACAAAGACAAGTAAGACAGGTAAATTTCTCTATAAGATGTTGAATGACCTTGGTCTCGGGGACAAATTGATAGGATCCAAGCTGAGGAGCAGGAACAGGCATGGTAGGGATGAGTGGGGGGCTTGAGGGCGAGAATGCGGTCTATATAAGAGCTTTCGGCGCGATTAGCGATTCCCGAAGGAACTGCTGATTGATAAGAGCCATAAGATGTATCGCAACATCAGCGAGAACAATGACGCTAGAAAAGAAGGCAGTGTTGGTCGGACTGTTGGATTGAACCATTCGACAAGGAGATTGCGTGCGTAGATGAATAAGCAGGAAGGTCAGGAGGAAACAACTGAGGCAACTATACCTTAAGTCGAGGGAGCAATAGATCATTCCTGCACTGTAGTTATGACTCTCCAATATTCACTTTCAAGAAAGTTTTACTCGGAGTGAGACAGCACATCATCTCTAAAGCCAAGCACATTGGCCAATTTCAAAAAAGGAAATCACCTTCTTGAACGATCGACGACGACCAATTCGGATCAAAGGGGGAAGGCGCGGACCTGGCTGTAAATACATAACATCTACGAAGTAATGTCTAAGATATATGCCAGAAAATCTAGGAATCAGAAAAAGCCTTCGCTTGAATCAGATAGAGCTTAGAGTACTCCCCGCCCTGTGCCATGAGCTCTTTGTGAGTACCCTGCTCCGCGATTTTCCCATTCTTCATGCAGCTGATCAAACGTCAGCTCAAGAAGTAATTCAAGTCGATCAGAAGCCTCACATTATTTTGTCCGCGAAAGAGGTAAGATGCCCAAATCTATGGGTTACAAATATCATCGTCTTACCAGATCTCATTTCCCTGAGATTGTTAAAGAGCTCCAGTTCACCCTCAGGATCGAGAGCGGAGCTGGGCTCATCAACTGCAACAAATTTAACGTGTCCAGAAAAAAACCTCATAAACGTTCTTGATCTGTGAAAGGTTTCCTCAGCATTGAGGCGTTCCTACGGAATGGGACTTACGCCACTAGCCGCTGTCGCTCCCCACCTATTGGAATGTTACTGGTACGCGCTTGGATCAGTTGCGGCACGGATTGGGACGTACCTGACACGTCTGTGGTCTTCTTCAGCTTCTCGCGCTCCTTGTGCAGGGGAGAGTCTTTTTCGTCGTGCGGGACATATGAGTATTGGTAGGCGCTCGTCTCAAGCTCAGTCTTGAGCCCAAGAGACATCTTCGCAATGAAAGCTTCTGCACCACCCATCTTGGCTGCTCTCTGGACCGTCCCAGTATCATTCAACGACGTCGGATAGCCTAATCCAATATTTTCCCCGATCGAAAGTGGATAGAGATGATGATCTTGCGTCAGGCAAGCCGTAGCCCGACGGAAGTCCCTCATGCGATACCGTTGGATTGGTTGGCTGTCGACAAGAATATCTCCAGAGTCCGCCGTGTACAGTCGCGTCAACAGCTTGATGATCGTCGATTTGCCGGATCCATTGGCGCCTACAATAACCACAAGAGATCCGGGATCTATGCTACAGGAGACGCCATCCAAGGCTTTCGTCGTATTGCTGCTTCCAGGGTACGCAAACGATACGTTTCTGTGTAAAAATGGTTGAATGACACGTATGCTCGGGAATGGACTTCAAAACAAACTGAAGCTCCATCGCCATTCCCTTGTCCACGCTGCGTATTGGGTCTGGGTATTCAAGTTGGGGCTCGTCTGTCCCGTCCTGGGATTTCTTTTGATCTTCAGTAACTGCAAGATCCTCCGCATACATGAGCTCCATCCGGCTAATGGCTCGGGAGAGCTGCCCCGTATAATAGAAGATCATCCGAAAACTGTACCGAAACCAGCTTTCCGTCTGTTGCAAGGTCGCAATAGTGGGTATGCTCAGCTGTCCAGAGTGGAAGACTGCCATGCACGCATAATATATCTACGAAGCGTCGACGTCAAGCCAGTCGAAAGGCCTAGCAGATCTGTCCTCACCATGGGTAGATCAGCCACGAGTTTTCTCTGAAGGTCGGTGGTACTCCTTCGTTGATACTGGGACTCGGCACTGTCTGTGTCGACATCTCCAAGCTTGGTAATTGCATTTCGATACTCTGAATGACAGCGGGTCAGAATAATAAGGCGCTCTGGTAGTCCCTCTTCATACCATTGAGGATGTATTCCACAATGTCTCCGCTGATGACATCCTGTCGAAATTCTTTATTCCCCATCTCTTTGAGTGCGCATAAGCGAATATAATCTGCATTGTTGGAAGTGACAATGCGACCTAGTAATCATGGATACCAACGTCAGACTTTCCTCGCGATCGTTGCAAAATTACTCATTACGCTTAGTCCATAACGAAGTGGAAGATAGCATCTCGTGTAACGGCTCGGCAAGGCAAATGCAGGCAAACACAATTCCGCTGTGCCCAGATTTGATTACTCGGAGGAGGAAACCAAGCTGAGCAAAGACACCGAATAGGTTGCCAGAAGTTCGGACAAGGTTGGTAAATGCGTTCCAGACCACATCAGCGTTTCCAGTCTCGGTATGAACACCAGCTATGGGTGGTTACGGCTGGATCAGAAGGTCGCTTAGGGTACCTTATAAGATGTAGGTACTCACATTGAGCAGTTGACAGGTCCGTCTTGAGGCGGTCTATAGACTGTCCAGTTAGGGGATCTGTCAAGGGCGGGGACACTTACTTTGCAAAATTAGGTACTCGAAGTGGTTGAGTACCCTCGCGCGGAGGATACTATTGTTTCTTTCCCTGATATTAAGAGGTAGTTAGGGCCATTCTAGTACCCAAGACTCTTTAATGAACGGAACGTACGACCATCGATCCATCATACCACAGAGCAAGACACAAAAGAGCCGTATCCCTACAGCACGGACAATGGCTGCGACACGAATTTGGCCTCGGCTAAGGCCAGTCTCTATCTGAAACCAGGGTGTCAGCAAGCAGCACTAGCTATAACAGTTGAATTCACAGCTCTTAGAATCTTGTTCTGCAGACCAAGCAGCAAGACGACTTGAAGTGATTCTGAAAGCTCTCCCAGAACGACGCTCACGAAGAGCATTGGTCCCAAAGAGTAGATGTCCCTGATCAATCGAGAAAGAACATCGTAAGAGGTTCGGAAGCGTTTGCGAAATTTATCGAGATCAAAGAATTTCTGCTTCTTTTCTAAAAGAACGCGGTAGACGCCTAGTTGGATAGCTTCAAGCTTGTTTAAATCAAAGTCTTCAAGGGACTTGGGGTGGCTTAAACTGGGGGTGTCCATCTGACAAAGGGGGTTGAGTGGTAAGTGGGCGCCTTGAGTGACCAGCGCGGAAGGTATATATACTTACTCCTCCCTGAACTATACGTCATCGATCCCGAAGGAAGCCATATGTCCATTTAGGCTGTAATAAGAGTCCGACTCACTGCCATCTTTCATCTCGCGAGAGTATTCGGGAATTTGTCGGTCATGCTGGTATGGCTACATTGCTGTATCATCGATAACAGTGTGTTAAACTTGCAGGGAATATGGGTGTGAGTAGGCTCGTTACTCTATAGTCAGAGCGCCTAAACGCTATTGCGATGCCAGAATCTCCGACTCAGATGCACAGTTTACTTATCTCCGCGCTGGGCGCGATTAAACATAGCATCTTTATCAAAACAAATAGGAGACGCGTCATCTATCTGTTGGAGATTGATTTTGAACATGCGCTGTATTGTGCTTCTCCTGCAGGCTGCAGTTCGTGACTATGGAGAAATAAAGATCATTATCCTAGATTGGCGTTCCGTCGGAAGATGCCATAGAAATCGGCTACGGTGAGAAACATAATATTCAGATCCAGGACGCACCATGAAGAGCGTTGAAAGTTCGCAGAAAGGGCGTTACTTCACCTTGAGTTGGCCTTAATTGACAATGAGCGCAACTGGAGAAAACGAACACGTGGCTGCCCAGTCAAACATTAGCAAGATTACCCCAGTCCGTGCCTCGATCAGACTGTGGCGGTGTGTGGCGCCGCGCGTAGAACGATCGTGGTCTCTAAGGTAGCGTTGTCTGGTCAATACCGAAGTAGTGTCTGGATGTCACGAAGATCTGCACATGTTACGCACGGCAGACTCATTCAAACATGACTTCCTCATGCAGTGAAACGCAGAAAAGCCAAATGTCATTTCTACTGAGTACCCTGAAAATTGGAAGAAAAGAACAGCCTAGAACCCGGAAAGAGAGAAAAAAAGATAGCTATCACAGCACAACTGTAGAAACATGGTGGGAGTTGTGGGACTAAAAAATTCGTTAGGATCTCACTACACAGTGAATCAAGAATATAAGGCCGACCTATCGAGTCAGAGGCCTATCACTCGACGCGATGGCCGCGGTGGAGGCTTGTGTGGCTCCAGTGATCGTTGCTTTCCGCAGGGGTGGGCTACATGCAGAACGTAAGGTCAAGCGGCGTACTTGTCAGGCGGGATCGAGAACTAACCTTGTTGCGGGAACGGCTAGTGTCTATATAAAATAAATCAGTATAAAGTGGTCCTGAGCAGTGATATCGTGTGTACTTACGAGCAAACCGGCATTTGTAGGTTGACATATACCACCTCTGCACCTCTTCGCCCTCAGGCGTGCGTTCAAATAATTTGAACCAAAGAACGACCATATCATCCGCATTGTATCGCTGGTCTCTCTCCCACATGGGAGCGGTTACAGTAGAATTTTGGATGGAACTCATGATTGATGTCAAAATCTTTGAAAGGATCGTGGAGAGCGATGTGAGGTCGGAGAAACAGGTCGTGAATAGTGGAATGGGAAAGCACTGAGCAGGAATCGGGCACCTTTTAAATTAATCGTTCGAACAATTTCCGTCTAAAAAAGGTAGCAAGCATTCGGTGGATACTCAGAAAGTATCTGCCGGTCCATTGTTGTTTCTCGTCGGTGTAGTGTGACTTGTGAATTACTAGGAGAGGTGATGGGAGTGTAGTCTCACTCTAGCTGCGTTATTCAAAGATCCACGTCACCCATACTTTGAAATTGAAGGGTCGAGGATGGCAAGATAAGCGACGGAGGCATATCTTGAGTATTCCAGAGTTCCGAGAACACAGATGAAATGAAGGGTCAGCAGAAGTGGGATCAAATTTATCCAGGCGCAAGTTCGAATAACTTTAGCAGCCTAAAGTTTAAGTGGGTGGTAGGTGGCGAGGAGATGCAAATATCACGTCCGCAACAAGAAGAACCATATATAGACTGGGAGGGTTCGTGCGATTCCTTGTCTTTGTTGCTAGACGAGTGAAGAAGACAGGAGGTTCATAGGACAGAAACCACGCACCACTTCAAGTTGCAGCTGGGAGTCGGGACCAAGTCGGGACGATGATGGGAAGATGCGTGTGACTCATGTGTATTGGACTATTTGCTCAGCGCCACCGGATGGTGAGTCCGCCACACCAAACGAATGATGACGGTGGGCAGCGACTAATTGCATCAGCACTCACGCCGTTCTTGATTTTCAGCACTTTACCAAGCTAAGTACTCCACATGCCTCTCTGGTGTTGAGATCTTTGAGAGGTGAGCCGGACTAGACTGTGGCGTCGTTCAGACATACTCGTTGCCAGACGACTTGGGCGTCGGGTCTTATCACGATAAGTACTGATGAGCTTTACATGCATTACTAACTAAGGCATCACCTGCGGTGGGCTGATCACTTGGTGATATGCATTCCATTGCGACATACACGCGTACCTACAGTCAGCCAAGTCAGCAGGAAAAGAAACCGAGGTCGTTCTAGTTCTAGACGATTTCTACATAACAGACATGTGTTCTTCGGAAGTGTCAAATAAATCCTATAAAGCATCCAGGAAATGGAACAATCCATGATGAGAAGAAAGTAAATATGGGTATCGCAAGCGGCCTCTAAACTCTAATGACCCCAGGGGTTGATTTAAACGCCTCTTCAATAATATACAAACCCGCCCTCAATTCACCTTCTGTGATGGTCAAGGAAGGAGCCATCCTAAAACACGCGCCGAACCCAGGTACCCGGACGACATTCGCACTGAGTCCAAGATCAAGCATACGATCGGCGAGAGCGTTCCCAAGCGCCTCATCCGGCTCTTTTGTCATCCGGTCTTTGACAATCTCCATGCCCATCATGAGACCCTGACCTCGGACGTCTCCGATGCATGTGTACTTCGTTTGAAGTGAGAGGAGAAAGTTGCGGAAAATCTCACCGAGGCGCTTAGAGCTCTCGGCGAGGTTATCACGGATAAGAATGTCGAGCACCTTGAGTCCCACCGCGGCGGGTAAGGGGTCGGATACATGGGTCGTATCTGAGTAGAACGTAAGAAACATGCAGAGATATGGTTCATATAATTGACACTCACAGAATGAGAATCCTCTGGAGTAGATCGTCTCCTCGATTTCGCGCGACGTGATTGTGGCGGAAAGAGGTAAGCCAGCACCCAACGTCTTCGAGAGCGTCAGGATATCGGGAACAATGCCTTCGTGCTCGAAAGCGAAGTTTTTTCCAGTCCTTCCGACTCCAGTCTGGGCTTCGTCGACGATCAGAAGCATGCCTCGTTTGACACAGTGTTCTTTCATACGACGAAGGTAGCCTCGAGGTAAGGGGATCACGCCACCAGAGCTAAGAATAGGCTCGATAATGACTGCCGCAAGACTACCGATTGACTGACAGTCGACCAGGGACCATCCATAATTCAGCTCGGTCTCCCAATCGTGGCTTCCGTCCGGGTAGCGAAAAGGGGAGCGATACGCGTTGGGAGCGGGAAGAACGAGAGATCCAACGGAGGCAGGGCCATATCCCTTGCGAGTTGGCTGATACGTGGAAGAGGCGGCGGCCTGTGTCACGCCATGCCAAGAATTTGTGAGTCCTGTGTGTGTGTTTGGCATAGTTAGCGCCACAATGTGGGAATGGTGAGTGTTATCTCACCCACTATCTCGAACTTTCCAGTGTATAGTTTCGCAATCTACAAACAGAAGGGTCATTCGCTTGGCACTCTATTCGCTCTTGATGGCGCGAGGGCTTACCCTGATTGCGCACTCATTGCTCTCGCCTCCGGTGGAGAGGAGCTGTACCTTATCCAAACCAGGAGGGAGTAAGGAGCTCAACTTCGCGGCGAGCTCGACGACTGGGCGGCTGAGCATGCCAGAGTATAGATGGTCCAAAGTCCTAGCATGTTTACTAATGATTGAGACAATCTCGGGATTTCCGTGACCGAGAATGGAGCTCATCTGTGGGCGGAGTTAAGATCTGTGCGTGTACTGTCAAAACGCCTAAAATGCACCTGTCCGGAGGTGAAGTCGATGATGGACCTCCCGTCCGCGTCGTAAAGATAGACTCCATCAGCGCGCTCGATGATCCGCGGAACGAAGACACCGCCATAACGAATGAGACAATCGTCGGCAGCCTTCCAGAAACAAAGGTCCTGATTCGCACTGATTAGGACAGGCATCTAGTGCGCGTTTAGGGGGTGGTGGTCGAAAGAAATGCCGGATTTTATCTGGAATAAAACGACAGCGATAGTTCAGATATTTATACAAACAAAATCTAGGTCGCCGACGCGAGCGCGCAATCCGCGACGGGGAAGCGTGAAATTCAAATACCGATCTCTTTCGAATCCACGGCGGAGCCGGAGACGGAGGAAGTTCGGGGATGCTGATCGATCTTCTATGTACTATTGTATTGTTTCAAGGACGTAGCGGGGTACACGTGCGCCCAGTGATGCGGATTCCCCTTGCATCAACATATTACCCGATCTTTCTTCCGTCCAGTTACATTTACCGGCGATGGAGGAAACAGCCGAGGGACTTGCTAGTGAACGACCGTATCGCTCCCGTACTCAGCCTCCCTGCCAGCGCTGTCGTTCACGAAAGCAACGGTGCATAACCAGACCCAACGGTGTATGCATTAATTGTCAAATCGCTGGGACTTCCTGTATTATCAGTTCCCCCGTCGAGGGACCGGCTCGCGCCAGAAGTAGAACCACTACTTCCAACAAGGGAGAACGCCAGATCAAACGCCAACGACTTTCCGAAGATCTCGACGACAAACGATATGTTTCAGGTATGTCAACGGAGACTTGATATGATAGATTTCTCAGACATACACTTTCAGGGGAGCCATCTATCCCGACGGCGTCCACAAGCCATACACCCTTGGCCCCGTCCCCGAGGCTAGCTAGCCAACACAATTCGCCTACGGTCACCATACAGCCGACTCATCATGCTACGTCTCCTCTCTCCGCTTCGGCAAACGGTCCTTGGATGGGCAGTAGTTTCTCAAGCATCCTGTCAAGCTGGGACTACTCTACCTATTCCTCCCATCCTGTGGCCGTTTCCAATAACGTCAGAATGTAGTCTCGCTCTCGTTCTGTTCAGTCACTGATGAGCTTTCAAGGATGATGACCATCTTCGGCCTCTAGACGCTGATGCTGGAGATGAGTTTGAACCCCATTACGTTGGGGGGACAGCAGAGAGGGATGCCCTCGTCCTCAGTGCCATTGCGAGCATCCCTAGGTTGGAAAACTCTGACGGTTCCGAACACAGCGCAAGCACACCCGCATCTTCTACCTTCAGAGTGCGCCAAGTGTCTACGAACCCGGCAGAGCCTGTTTTCTTCTTATTCGAACGGACACAACCATACGGCGACGACACAGACGCCAATGAGATCCTCGGCAAATTCCTCATCCTCGTTGGACACGAAAATGTGGAACGGTTACTACAAAAGTATTGCTTCAGTGGTCTCTTCTGAGACTCTTGTTAACCTCCGTGCTCTTAGCTACATCAACATCGACGGCCTTGCAGTTCCAATATGGAGTCCTGAACACTTCCAAGGGTCTCACCGCTACGTCCCTCCTGGGGTCTACTGCTCTTATCTTTGCCGTGGGCTCATACATGATGACCAACTTCGTCATCTGACTCGGCCTGCCTGGAAGCTCGTTCTCCAAATTATCCGGCCTGAAGCTCGGCGAGCCCGTCTAGCAACTATCCAGGCCAACCTACTTGACCTCGACGGACGCCCCTCTTTGGACCCCACAGGAAATTCCGTCGTACTTGGTCAGGTAAGCTTCCTCACGTATCACCCCATTGATTCCACGGCGCCAAACTTTCGATAGACGATAGCAGCTGCACGTTTACTGGGCCTCCACCTTGACTGCAGTGATTGGTCGATACCCATGTGGGAAAAGAACCTTCGCATCAGACTCTGGTGGGCTCTTCTCCAGCAGGATAAATGGCGAGTCGCAATTGCCCCCGAGCAGACACCTTCCCCACTCATCCCCGTCATTATCCAGGACAGCGCTCTGCTGTGGCAGATCGAGTTACATTCATTACAATGACTGGAACGTTCCCTTGCCCTCCACGCCAGCCACTTCCCACACTTCTTTGGACACCTTTATCGCCCTCTGTGAGCTAACTTTGATCTTGGGTCGTATCCTAAAGGACCTTCACGTCGTCCGGCCCTCGGCCACGATGAAGGATTCTCTCACAGTGATTACATCCTTTGGGTTTGAGCTCGACGCGTGGAAGCAAAGGTTAGATATGAAGCTATCGCGTTTAGGAGGTCAAACACAGCCAGGGTTACGTGCGTTTAACCTCTTATGTTATCAAGTTCTAGATTGATTGATTGCGTTGTTGATAGGGTCTCTGCAACTGTCATATCTTGCCGTTGCGCTCCTTCTTGCACGAAGCGTCCTGGATCGTGAACTACCTCCGAATGTTCTCCGAAGCGCCCAGGAAAGTGCTTTCAAGGTCACTGAACAAGTGATCAGTTTTACGACAGCCCTTACGCCAGAGGACCTACGTGGATATTGGACCATCCGTTTGTATTTTTCGCCGACCTTCTCTTGTCGTACACGTTCTGACGTGGAATCTCAGATACTGCTTTCCATTTCTCTACCTGCCTTGTTTTGCTCATCCGACTCACGCTCCAATCTGACCTTAATGACCAATCTGATGACGCCGTTTGGCAACGAGCCCTTCACCAACTCCATATCTTCGTCTCCGCCTTATCTAAAGCCAAACGCACCTATCCAGGCTTCGAGCTAGGCGACCTTGCTCTCGCTCGCGCCCGCCACCTAATCCCCCTCCTTACACAGAGGATTCCTGAGCTCGCCGTCGTACTGGAACCTCTCACGTACGCAGTTTCCCCTCCCTCTTTCTGTCTCCCTTGTCCCCAATGTTAATCATGTCCCGCGTCGCAGCGAAACAGCTTCTCTTCCCACACCCTCCCCGTCAAACGGGGAGACGGACCAGCCGGAAGTCGACCTTGCCCAGGGACTGGACGCGTTCTTTCCCGAACTCGCCGAACCGGACTGGGCGACTCTCAGGGACTTTATGCCCTACCCCTTCATGCAGCTGAACGCGTTCACTAATACCTCTCCGCAATGGCAGTATTGAACGCGATCGACGGCGTATTTATTCGATACATATCTATGCCACCCCTTTGTTTTGTGGAGCCGCTGTTGTTTTTGTGTATGTATGTACTGACTGGTTGGTTATTCGGGATGTATGAGGTAGGTGAGTAAGTAGATAAGTAGTGAAAGTTGTGTAGGGAAGAATCGGATATTAGGTTATGTAAAGAAGGGAAGGATATGTGGCGTCGGCGGTGATGGTACTACTACTTACTCCAGTTTTCGCGCCACCCTATCGTAGAATAGAGATACACACGCATCATGATGATCTGGAATCATTAAATCTCGCCCTCGCGGCTCCGAATAAATCTATCTAGATGTGAAGTTGTGTATTGGCGCCGAGAGATTTAATGTGGCCGTGGCCCAGACTAGCTTTACCTAGGTAGTCCCCAAAGAGGATTTGGCCGTCGCTCAATGGCGTTTGAATTGCGGCGCAACGTTGGGTCAAAGTGTGGTACTGAGGTCGCCGTTCAATCGACAAATGCGCATAAAGGACTGTCAGATTTCTGGGGGGAACAATGAGAGGAACGTGTAGATCTAGACCAAGAAGACCTGGGCAGAAGAGGGCAGAAGATGGCAACAAGGGACCTTCTGCTTGGACCGGGGAAAGGAAAAGTCAAACTAGACGAACTTAGAGTTTGTATGGCCAATGAGTGGACGCCTCCCAGGTATGCGTGTGTATGCGCATATGTCGGCACAAGGTGGCAGATCACGGGCGTACGCGCCTCGACCCCAAGACACCATGAGTATGCTGCATGCGAGACGGCGAGGTGTGTCGCTGGGAACATACTTGCATACGTTCTCCCAGCCATTGATTACCTAGGCCTGTTTATGCCCGTTGCGCCTCAGAGCGAGAACGCCGAATGCTTCCCTGAAACTTTATCAGATGTCCGAGGCCTCACGGACTGAATCAAATGCCTTGTGGCAGACAGACAGCGGGCTATTGGAGAGAACGGAAAGCAGAATGGAAAGGCGATGATATGTATTGCATAGTGAATACCAATTGTAAGTAATTACGGACAACAAAATACCTGTGAGCTGATGTCAGTAAAATGTCGCCAGGGAAGGATAAATCAAAAGACGAAGAAGGAAAGTTCAGACATGATAAAGGTTGTCCCTCATGTGCAATCAGACATATGCTTGTCAATTGTTTATGGAAATCATCATGAAAGGAACGACGGGGACAGTGGACTCACCGTACAATCCCATTCAGCAGTCACTAATTATCTCCGTGAAGATTCCTGTACATAGATTCCATCAGCACGCGCTCCATCGCAAGGACTGCGCAAGAAAAAGTCAGAGGGTGGTGTGTGTTAGCTTGGGGCCCACGGATAATGTCGCCCGCTAACGCGTATCATCCCATTTGACGAGAGATAAAAGCGAAGCTTACATAGTCATAGGAAGTATCTGTCGAAAGACGGTCAGCTTCGGGCAAAAAGGAAACCAGAAAAGAAAAGAAAAAGAATCAGTTGGTGATGCATGTTGCGAGTAAGGATCATCGGTAGACCGTCACCAACTCGAGATATGGATAGATATCATCACTAGAATATAATAATGTGAATGGGTACGCACCATTACCCTTGACGGTGGGCGTAGAAAACGAGATCAAACCCGGACGCGTCACACCGTGCTGAAAAATTTTAGGGCAAATATTTAAGCGGCGCTTCTGAGATTGAATATTCAAGGCTGTATATAGCTTCGGCAAGCCTCGGCTGTATTCCTGATTCTTCCTTCCACCATTCATCGACAAGGACGACATCCTTGGTGAGCTCGCATTTCTATCTTCCTTTTGCAGCGCTTTGTCGTCTGGCGTGATGAATAAACTTCAGTTCTGCTTCCGAATGAGACAGTCAACTCTTGTGGAACCCTTTTTACCAAAAAAAAAACTTTTCTGACCTTTTTTCGTGTCGCGTCTTGTGTCCTCCTATGCTGACTTCTTTTCTTCCTCTCTAGGATTCTTTTTACCTCTCTCCTCATGACCTGCTTGTGACTGACGGTAAGTCTTATGGCTTTTCGATTTCCCTCCACTATAGGACGAAAACATAGTTCATCCATTCTTTGAATACCTCGTGCACTGTAGTGGCCTTTGGACCCCCTCCTGCTCTGCATGGCGGTGTTGCATGCTCTGCCGTTCTGGCTCCGCTATGCCGTGGCCTTAGACCATTACTCGTGCGAGGGAAAAGAAAACACGGCTTCTCTGATCTTCATTCTCTTCTGTCACCACTACATCCACTGTTGCTGACAACTTCCTCTAGATGCTCTTGTTTGCTGTCCATAGTGTGTGCCTACTTAATACTGTCTACATTTGATTGCTTGAATGATACGACGGCCGTTCTCCTACCCTAATTATCCAGACGATGCTATAAGCCATCGGCTATCCATTACACCCGCCGTTTCCTTCTCGCCTCGCCGTCCGCGCGTCATCTGGCTTGAGATCAATGATGTGCTGAAGACGCCCCCTCTCACCCCGTACCGTTCGTTCCCCGGCAAACTGTAAGAGCCTGGGGCTGGCTCTTGTGCTAGTGTCAAATGGTGGAAGGATTACATCCGGTGTTCCCTGAATGTTGTCCCCGTCCTTTCTCAGGACTGTTATTGGCTGGGGTAGTGATGTGTGTTTTACTGCGGTATGTCCGTGACTGCAGACGAACGCGACGGACTTCACTGTAACTGCCGTGGCTCGCGGCCTCAGAGATGGCTACTTAATGTCTTGAACTGTCGATGCGATAATGTCCATGCACCAGCTCGTTCGCGAATGTCAGGTCTTCCCAGGATGTTTTGGAGATATGCATCCACCTTTGAACTCTAAAGCTTAGCACACATTGGTGGCGGAGGCGTCAAGTACCTTGGACCCTGAGTGCCGCGACTAATAATCGCTCATTTATACCAGAACATAGACGAGTCAAGCAATTGCCAAAAGCTCGTTCAAGCGTGACTACACCAAAACTTAGGCTTCTTCGCCAGCGGTGGGTGGGTTTCGTCCTCTTCACCATCTTCCTCCTCTTCGCCTTCGTCCCCCTCGTAATTAGCGCGATTGCGCTTCGTTTCTGCCAATGCATCTGCGACATACTCAGTCCCCTTTTCTGGCCAATCGTTCCGCTCGACACACAACCAGAAAACTTGTTCCATGGCGTCGTGATTGCGCAGCGGCTGTTTGTCGAGTTGATCGTTCCCAGGGGAATTCTTAAAGACGAACCAATTCGCAAAGGTGTACGTCTCTTTCACCCCCCAGTGGAATGCGACGCGGAGAGATGAAGTAGCAATGCTTCTGTGATCCTCCGAACTCCTTATCGCCGGCCTTTCGATACTCCTCAAACAGCGCAGCAATGCTCTCGCGAAGGTCTGGCACGGGGTGGTTGTGCTCGAGAAAGCGAAGGCCGTGATAAAGAATGACCCAGAAGAAAGACTCCATGTCATCCTGGATCGTCGGGGCCCTGTCGGGATCTTCGAGGACGGCAACAGGAATAAAAACCCAGGTTCCCTTATCACAGAGGAACATAAGTTAAGAGAAACGAAAACAACGCAATGTTAAATACGTACAGTGCGGAACGGTTGACGTGGCGGTAGTTTCGCCGCTTCTACCACGTCGATAGCAATCTCCCAATCAATTAAGATCCCAGTAATGGTGGGTTCACCTTCAGGATCTGCGGATGGGGTCTCCCGAATAAGAATGTTTCTCGCACTCACATCACGGTGCAGGATATTGCATCTTGTGTACGCGTCTTTATGAGCTAAGAACAAAACAGAGGGACTTCAGCAAAAGGAAAGAAAGGAATGCTTCTTAGAAACGCACCGAGAAAGGCATCCAGAGCGACCTTGAGTAGCTGCTGGGAGGATTTGAACATGGTAATGAATTTCCCCGCAGAGTTCTGGAGGAATCGATGATGCACACGATGATTCCACTTCTCGACGGCTTTCTTGTCAATAGGTCTCCTCCACTCCGCATTCGCAAATGGATGCGTCACTGTCGCCTGTCCGGGGCCTACGACATCCCCGCCGCAGAAAATTGTTGGCACGTTCCGAACCCCGTTCTCATTTAGAGTCGCCAAAATCTTGGACTCGATCGCCATGCCCGGAAGATTGGGTCGCCAGGCGTCTTTTAAGAACATGACAGTCTACGTCTCGAGGTCAAATACAGGGTATCCTCACGTCGCCCGGGAGCAGATGGAAGCAGGCTCAGTTATCGGGTACCAGGCAAGAACCTCCCTCACTTTTGTGTTCGGATCGTTCGTAGGTACCTGAAGTTTGAGCATAGGCGGCTTCGCAGATGCAGACCAATCGATGTACTGGCTCAGATGTCTGTGAACGAGCTCTGCTTCTTTTGAATCGACGACAAGAGAGTCAGTGGGGTCATATCCTTGCTGAACGTGAGCAAGAGCATCGAAGCGCCATAGGAATTCCGCGAGGAGCTTAGCACCGTCATCTTCTTCCCAGCTCTTGCGTTCGGAAACCACAAAGCCATCACGGTCAATGCGGATCAAGCGGAAGTGCTTGTCGACGATAAGGACGAGGAACGAGAAGAGTCGGTGTTGCAGGGAGTACCACTTTGTGGCGTACTCAGCAAGTTGCATTGTGTAACGGTCCCCTCGTAGTACGAACCGTCTTGGAAAGGATCCTGCGTGAGTTTGAATTGGATCAGAAGTTCTGCCAAGATGTAATGAGCCGCCTTATTCTCTGATCCTCGAGTTTGATATTGGTCAAAGCGTGTCTTTTTCGCGAAATAGCATACAGCGTCGATTTTGATATCTTCAGGGCTGTCACGGGAAGGATCGAAGGTTGCGGACATATCGTGCTTCTTCATTGAAGGCATCAAGTTATTGGTTATTGGCTTTTACGGATTCAATCTATTAATGAAGAGTGAGTATTAATCGCCAAACGAGATTACGGGGGCAGAATGGTTTACAAATGGGCAATACATGTCGTTTTTAATCTTGAACTGTTTCAGATAGTTTTCCCCAGCCTTATTCTGAGCGCCCGTGGACCCATTCTTGTCAGTGACCATGGCATGGAAATAGTGGCTCTTCTTGGGCTAGGGTATTTGGCATTCGTGGGAGGCGGGGCCATTAATACGACCATCGGCATTGGACCAACGCAGCACTTAGCTATTCTCATAGAGGTATCCCGATGGTGAAGACCTTGATATTATTGTCGAGACTAATAACAAGAAACGACATTGATTGTCACATTCAAGCCACAGAGGTTGTCACGTGTCAGAAACGTGTTGGCCATTTTTCCCACAGCTTCGTCTACGGGCCATTCTGCGGCAGTTAGATAAGTAAGATGTATGAAAGCGTGCGCACCACATATTCGATGAGAATATCAGATGCACCACCACAGCGACG